>OU426978.1:221948261-222338281 GCA_911387785.2 Aelia acuminata
GAACAGATGAAGAACCTAGAATACCCGAACAGTCGACGTGAAAGCTGTTCGTAGATTGTAAAGGCACCTTACGAAAAAAGTTATGAAGTGAATTTCTTTTTTATCAGAATCATTTAAAGCGGTTTGAGTAAACACAACTTATTATTAATATTACCTCCGTGGCCAGTATCCGTGTTTCCTAGACACCGATTCCTCGTTAAAAAAAAAACAACCGCACTGATAAACCAGCGATAACAACTAGACGAGATATCAGCTGACTCCCCTCTTCTCAGCTTCCACCTCCCGTTGGGCTCAATTAACACTCACTCATCCTGACTTCCAGTATTTCAACTTGCCATTTGTATTTTTCAGTCATTCATTTAATATCTGAGAGATAAGATGTTGCCATGTATATGTATAATGTATAATATATGCCGGCATATATATAATTGCCATATACAATGGCGTATATATGTATAATATATGCCATTATATAAGGCACATATTCCTGAGTTCAACAGTATGCATTTAACTAAATCAATAATTAATAAGTCTTTTTAAGTAAAACATTCTGTTATTGTGTGTATCGTATCACATCGCAACAATCTTGTGCGGTCATGGGCCGATCGAAGGTCATAGAGTCATAATATTTTATTAATATCAATAGGCCCCAAATATTTATTGGCTTTTCTATTTTTTTGTACTTTTAAGCGAATAATGCAATTAGGTATTTACTAAAACCTAAACTACTTTTTGTTGATTAGATCCCATTCCTTCTTAATACAAGGTAATAATCTCAACAAAAAAAAAAAAAAACGGTGCTGTCAGCCATGTGATTATTAGACAGGGGGGGTCATGATCCCCCCCCAAATTTTGTGCTGAATCCGCCCCTGGGCGCGGTGAGTGTGCCCCAATATTTAAATTCACCACCCTCCTTCTTTTACTTAAAATAGACGTTAATTTTTAATGTTGTTATTTAGTAATTAGTTATCGTTAGATAATTAATTTAATAATTTTTAAATTATTTTATTAGATGATAAAAGATTCGACCACGCCTGGGAATCGAACCCAGGTCCTCTGCATCTACGTCGCAGCGCTCTTACCTCTGAGCTAACCGTGAGTCTGTTCCGATCGTGATCGAATCTTTCTCCTCTGTGTTCGAAATTCGACCACGGCCGGGAATCTTTTATCTTCTAATAAAATAATTTAAAAATTATTAAATTAATTATCTAACGATAACTAATTACTACATAACAACATACAATGTATATATTTGACGTATGTCAACTAGATCCCGTCACGACATCACGACCCCCCAAATATCGTGCTGGATCCACCCCTGATTCTGATTCCAACGGTATGCATAACTTAAAATTGATATATCGTTATGTAGTAATTAGTTATCGTTTCACAATTAATTTATAATTTTTAAACTATTTAATTAGAAGATGAAAGATTCGACCACGGCCGGGAGTCGAACCCTGGACCTGGTCGAATCTTTCATCTTCTAATAAAAAAGTTTAAAAATTAATATTGATATATTTTGAGTTGTAAACATCTTCTTAACGGCGTGCGATGGTTATTACATAAATGTCTGCACCCTCACAGTTTGTCCTATTAGTAAATATGGGTAATTATGTTTATTTATGGCCACTGCTATCAAAATGTAAATTTAATAGTAAATTTTATCATGAAAGATAAAACCAGATATGTTGATAAAATTCAAGAGCTTGTCGTTTAGCTCAATTCAAGGTGAAAGCTTGGGGGAACAAAAAAATCGATTATTTTTATGAATGGTAAGCGTACGAGGCACTACAGTTATGACAGATTTAGAGTTTAATATTTATTAAATTGTAAACTATATATATTGATACGTGAAACAAAAATCAAACCAAAGGTGTTTACCAAAATTGCTTTGATGGAATTTTTAAACCCGAAAAGAAACTCGAATATGCAACGAAATTAGACTCTGCCCTAGAAAGTATAAATCTACATGACCCCATAGATATGATCTGGATGAACATAAAACATAAAATTATTGAAGTGGCCACAGATGTTTGTGGATTAAAGAAAGTGGCTATGCGGGGAAAGAGATCCAAATGGTGGGATGATCGTGTAGAAGATGCAGTGTGTAAAAAGAAACTAGCATGGAAAGAATATAAAACGGATCAGACTCACGAAAAATGGATTAATTATGTAACAAAGAGGAATGAGGCTAAAGGCATAGTTCGGGAAGCAAAACAAAAGGCATGGAAAGATTTTGGTAAGAAACTCGATTCGGATTACCGGGAAAATACCAGATTATTTTGGAGAAAAGTAAAAGGGCTTAAAGTTAGTAAATGCAAACCAATAAGAAACATTAGAAATGAGGATGGTAAGATCCTTTCACATCATATAGAAATATTAGACAGATGGAGACGCCAAGTACCTTCCTCAGAACCGATCCTAACTGAAGACACAGGATATGATGAAATGATATGGGAGGAAGAAGTTGAACTTTCCATAGAAAAGCTAAAGACTGGTAAAGCAGCGGGAAGAGATGGGATATCTCCAGAACTAATTAAGTATGGTGGTCCACAGGTCACAAAAGTCCTACAGTCTCTGTTTCAAAAATTGTGGAATGAGAAAAGAATCCCAGAGGACTGGGAGTACAATGTAATAATACCTATCCACAAGAAAGACGGTACGAGTGAATGCAAGAACTACAGACCAATCTGTTTATCACCAGTAGTATACAAGATTCATGCGTCCATACTAGAACGCAGGCTTAGGACATATATTGAACCGATGCTCGAGGAGGAACAGGCTGCATTTAGGAGAGGTAGACAAACACAGGACCACATATTTTCTCTTAGATGCCTAATGGAGAAAACCTGGGATAGAAACGGAAATATGTACATGGCGTTTCTGGATATAAAAGCTGCATTCGACTCGGTCCCAAGGTATGAACTATGGAGAGCGCTAGAGGCTAAGAATATTCCCGTAGACCTCATAAATGCCGTCAAATCAGTATACCAAAACCCAAAAGGTATTGTAAGAATAAATGGGATAGAATTCAGACCTTTTGACATGGAACAGGGAGTGAAGCAGGGAGACAGCTTAAGTGCTTTGCTGTTCTTAAATTTTATGGACGAAATACATAAAATCTGCAAAAGGAGAACAGCCAGAAGTATAGTGGGACTGTGGAATCTGAGACATGTCCAAGTCCAAGCTTTGTTGTATGCGGATGACATAGTCTTAGCAGCTGACTCTCAGGACAAATTACAGCAAGCTGTACTTGAATGGCAAGAGGAATTAGGAAGAAAAGGCCTATCTATTAATACAGATAAAAGTAAAATATTACATCTGGGGAGAGAGCCTCAGGCAACCAATGTAATATGTAATGGCCTGTCACTAGAACAGACCGATGATTATACATACCTGGGTGTAATAATAAGCAGGAATAGGATTATTGACGATGAGGTCAACAATAGAATTAGAAAAGCCAACAATATTTACTTCCATATCTGCAATTCCATCATAGGAAAGAGAGATGTTGGAAGAGATGTTAAATTAAGAATATACAAAGCAGTGTACCTTCCAACATTGCTCTCCGGTAGTGAAAGCTGGGTAACTCTAAACAAACATAAAAATAGAATGACCACAGCTGAAATGAGGTATCTCCGAAGAGTGGCAGGAAAAACCAGACGAGATTGCGTACGCAATGAAAGAATTCGTGAAGAATTAAACGTCGAGCCACTGGGACAAATACTCGAGAAAAGACAACTAAGGTGGTCATATGTGCAGAATGAGCGAATATAGAGAACCCAGAAGCTTCTATGAAGCCCGACCAAGAGGAAAAAGACCTAGGGGTAGACTTCGACTGCCTTACGAAGACCACATTGCCAGGTTGGGACGATCAAGAGGGAAGTCCTTAGGAGAGATGCTGGCGAGAGACCGGGATGCCTGGCTGCGATGGCTAGATACAATACCTCCACGCTAAAAGGCATTAAAGGAGGAAGGGAAAGAAGGAGAAGAAGAGAAGAAACAAATATGGCCTAATTAAAATTTATTAATGGCTAAATTAGGAGATACTTTTAATAATAAATAATTGAGGATCTGATGACTCAAGATTCAGACAAAGGGAATTTGAAGGAATCCGGTATAGACACCAGCCAGGGAGTAACATCCTATGCTCCAGCAGATGTGTCGAAGAGAGATGAAGTTATATTGAAGGGAGAAAGGGATATAATTGCAAGGTTTGGCCACAAGATATCGCCACAATAAGAAGGAAAAAGTCGAGGGTTAACATTGCATTTTCTCCATCCTACTTAGTTAACAGTTTGACTATGATCCTCAGATTAGAAGAACACAAGAGGAGTCCAGGGTATTGAGTACATCATCCATACATTCAGCATCAGCAATAGCAAGTATCCTGAATATTATGAAGAATAATTTATTTCATTTTCCTTAACGAGCTCAGTTAATTAATTCAATCATAAATTCGATTCAAGTAATTCAAAAGCGCTTATAGTTATTATTAAATGTAGTTAATTAGAATTGTGTTAAGGTTTAATTTGTCTTATAAATTTACATAGTTTTCGTTGTCAATAGTAAAGATCAATATCCATAATTCAATGCCATCATGTTATTCATATATTAATATTTTAATGAATAAATTATTTTAGATTATATTAAATTTTATTTCTATTCCATGGTTCATTCCTGTTATTGAAAGATTATTTATTTCATATCAATATTCATATCAATATGAGCCTTACCTCTCATATTTTAGAATTCTAATTTAAAAAGAAAATAAGTGTATTCCAAGGGGGACTATTACTTAGACATCAGCCAAGCTATAAAAGATTATTATTTGTAAGGTAAGATATTTGAGGGAGAGGAAAGGAAATCGTATTAATATATATATATATATATATATATATATATATATATATATATAAGTTAAGGATGGTACTTGGGCAGTATTCACCTTAATCCCAACCTACAGATTGTAAACACTGTGAATGTATATATATAGGATTAAAGGAAAGAATAAATCAGTATTGTTTCAGACTTCACCCGTGCTATTTCATTTACCTCTTCCTTTTTTTTAATTGTTTTCTACCGAGAGTGCTTAAGTGGTGCCGAAACCCGGGAGTCAGTGTGCGTAAGCCGAATTTTTTTCTCGGTAAGGCGTGAAGTGTCGTGATTGAGGAAAAATGTCAGAGGAGGCGTTAAGACAACCGATCCTAAACGTGCCCGAGATACCACCGCCGCCACGAGAAACGCTGGCCGCGGCACACTCCAACACTCTGAAATGGATGGAACTCAGGGTAGCGACATGCCAGGACCTTAGGAAAGCAATTTCGGACCTCGAGCGCTTTACAGGGGAAATAGGGGAGCTAAACCATTTCCTGAAAGGTGGAGATCGCCTGATGGAACGAATCAATTCCAAGGTGGCCGACAATCTTGTGAATGCCGGGGATGCACAAGCACTCAAAGCCGCTGTAGTATGTCGGGTGAAGAGAAACATCCTCAATCATATACAAGCCGACGAGGAGACACCATGGCTGATAGTGAAGGAGAGGCTGAAAAAGGCATACGGGGGTGGACGGTGGACACCCGAAGAAGACATGTTTCAAATGCTCCGCGAGACAAAGTCACCGCGACAAACGACAGGACAATATGCCGCGACGCTACTAGCCAAGTACAATCAGATCACGGAGAAGATGAGAGAGTCGCTGAGCGCGGCCGAAGTGGAAGGCAGGATGGGGTTCTTATCGACCATCCTTAAGGTTCAACTCGCTAAAGAAACAGGTAAGAGAGAAGGCTTACCTAGGGATCGCACATTCGTTGAGTGCGCGCAAGAGATGATAGACTACAGCGCGAGAGAGGAAGAAAGCCATACGAATTCCGAAGAGGTTGGGTGGAGCAGGGTGGCCTATAGACGCCCCAGAACATCGCCAACATCCTGGAGGAGAAGAGAGCCAACATACAACCACCGCGAGAAACCGTCGACCTCCGAGAGAAGAGCAACTCCAAGCAGACCTAGGACCAGTGCCAGAAGAGAGGACAGGAAATGTCATGGCTGCGGAAAGAGCGGGCACTTGGTTGCACAGTGTTCGCGCACTAAGTGCTTCGAGTGCGGAACGGAGGGGCATATTGCACGACAATGTCCATACCTGTATTCAAGGAGAGACTCGTATCGAGGTGAGCCAATGGAAATAAACGCACAGAAGGTTCGACGAAGAAATGACTCGACAAGGAGAAGTATAGTATCTAGAGAGTCGACAGAGGAGTCTGGCACCTCGGAGACAGACGGCGAATCCGAGGTATCTGAAGCGAGAATAGTAGAGCCTAGCAGGGGCAGACGGAGTGGCGGAAGAAGCAGACGAGGAGGAGCGGAAGAGAGGATCTGAGGTGAGTGCCGGCAGAGGGGCGACCGCACGCTGGTGAGCTGTAATATAGAGGGGAAGTGTGGCTGGTTGCCTATAATCGAAGTGAGTGAGGGTGTGAAGTGCTTGGTGGATACCGGGAGCTCTAGCACCATCATGAGCAGAGGGGCGCTGGAAAAATTGTGTGGTGGAGTGAGGATACCCCAGATTCAGGTATGTGGTTGTAAATTAATTACCCTTGGTGGTCCCTGTAGTGTAGAAGGGGAAGTAGAAATCGAGTTGGTAAGGTGGGGGGCTAAAGGGGGTAAGTCAGGCGTGCACATAGTAGGAAGTATGCCACGGGAATACCAGGTTATTATAGGGTGTGACCTGCTGAGGAAGATAGGCGCGCGAGTCAAGAGCGGTAGGCGAGGGTGGAAGGTGAAAATAGGAGGAAAAGTTTATAAGTGCCATACGGGTATAAAGGAGGGCAAGGCGCGGATAGGAGCGGTCAGTAGGGTAGAAGATTGGAAACGGGCGCTAAAGAAGGAATTCGGGGACATTTTCTACAAAGAGGGGGAAATACTCGGAGCCACAGGGAAAACGGTTCACGAAATTCCATTAAAGCAGGAGAAAGTGACCTACATAAAAGAGAGAAGATACCCGCAAGCACTTCGCCAACACATACGCGAGGAATTAGAAGACTTAAAAAGACAGGGGATAATCGTGGACAGCACGTCACCCTACAACAGCCCCCTTTGGGCGGTAAAGAAAAAGAGTACCGGGGAGGGTAACAAAGAAAAATATAGGGTCGTGATTGACTACCGGAAGTTGAACGAAAATACCGTGGACGAGAGATACCCAATCCCGAAGTTCGAAGATATTCTAGATAGATTGAATGGTGCTACAATATTCAGTACCCTAGATCTAAAGGCGGGATATCACCAAATCCAAATGCATCCCAAGGACCGCCATAAGACTGCATTTACGTTTGAGAGGGGGCATTATGAATTCACCCGTATGCCGTTCGGATTAAAGAATGCCCCAATTACCTTCCAGCGGTTTATGGACGAGTTCTTAAGAGGGGTCGATGAGTCCATGTGCCAAATCTATATGGACGATTTGCTAATATTTAGTAAAACGGAGGCCGAACACGTGAGTCATCTACGGGAAGTGTTTGAGAGAATAAGAGAGTTTGGGTTGAAATTATCAGACGAGAAGTCGTTACTGGGACAGAGTCAAATCACATTTTTAGGACATACCATCTCCAAAGAAGGGGTTAAGCCCGACGCACAGAAAGTGGAGGCCATTAAGCGTATGGCAATACCACGAGACGTAAAAGGTATACGTAGGTTGCTAGGAACGCTTAACTATTATCGTAGATTTGTCCCCGAAATGGCGGAGTGCCTAGTACCTATTAATAACCTACTGAAGAAAGGAATGAAGGTAGTTGTAACACCGGTTATGGAGGACAACATCAGGAAATGCATGAGGAGGTTACAAGACGAGCCAGTACTCGCATTTCCAGATTTTAACAAACTATTTCATATCACAACGGATGCCAGTGAGTACGCGCTGGGGGCCGTATTATCGCAAGAGGGGGACAACGGGGAACGCCCAATAGCATATGCGAGCAGAAGACTCACTGATTCCGAGGCTAGGTACAGTGCATTAGAAAGGGAGCTACTAGGGATTGTCTGGGCTATCGACCATTTTAGGCCCTACGTGTTCGGTAGAAAATTTCGAGTCCATACTGACCATAAACCGTTGCAGTGGGTAGGAAAATTGAAGGAGTCTTCCGCCAGAGTCACTCGCTGGAAAGAGTTTCTGACCCAATACAATATGGAAATAATCTATAAAAAGGAAAGGAAAACGTGGTTGCCGATTGGCTCTCCCGAGCTATTACAATTAACGCCATAGAGGAAGAGAGAGGGGATACCGCCAGGGATGTGCGACAATTCCTCAGAGATTGGACCCCGGAAGGTGAAGGAGAACAGGAGTCGGCGGAATCCGAAGAAGGCTCACAGGAGGAACTGAATAGGAGCGGGGAGCGGGCGACGGAAATGGAGGAATTGGAGGAAATTATCAACGACAAACATAGACAAATAGTTTGGAAAACCAGGACATCAGGGCTTATGAAAATAGAATACGGAAAATACGGGAACAGTACAATAACGACTATCTGGTCCCAGCCAGGGGGAACGGAAGACCAAATCTGTAGGGCATTAATGGACGCATCCCAACCAAGAAAAACCTATCACTTATATGTGGGAAACGCCACAGTGTGGGAAAAAATTAAAAGGTTATGGAGAACGGAGAGAATAGGGTTAGATAGACTGTTCCTTCGATGTAAACAAATGGTGGAGACAATAAGGGACGAAGACCAGCAAAAAGAGCTGACACTTGCTTACCATCAAGGCAAAACTAACCATCGCGGGGTAACGGAAACACTACAAGCATTGCGCCGAAGATATTTCTGGTGGGGAATGAAGAAAGTTATCATGGACACCATAGGAGCATGCGAAGTGTGTTTAAGTACAAAATACGACAGGAACCCCCCGAAGGGTCTACAGGAGCCAACGCCAACTGCGCAGACACCGCTATGTGACTTACAGGTGGACACTTTTACTTGGAGGGGTCATAAATGGGTCACCATGATAGACCTTTTTAGCAAAGCCGCGATGGCATATCATGTGCATGAACGGTCGTCAGAAGCGGTTCTAGGGGCTCTACAAACATGGTTTCAGTTTTACGGGGTGCCCGACAAAATCTCGTCCGACGGGGGCAGGGAGTTCGATAATTCTAGAATCAGACAAGAGATGCAGAACTTAGAAGTAATATGGCACATTAACACCCCGGGACACCCTAAGAGTCGAGGTACCATAGAACGACTACATAGTACTCTCAGCGATCACTTAAGAGTGTATCAGGCAGAAAAAGGCTTAGAACCGGAAGTAGCGATGCGTAAAGCAGTGGCCGCTTACAACCATTAAATACATACAGTGACGGGGTTCTCACCGTTCGAAGTCCTCTTCGGGTTACGCGGAAGACAACGAGATTATTCGGGTACGGCAGTTGATGAAGAAATGGTAAATAACGTGATTAGCAATAAAATTGAACTGGGAAAAATACGGGGGAAAGTCCGGGACAAAATAGTAAAAGAAAAGCGACAACGGGTGGCGCGGGAGAACTTGAAAGTAAAGGATGTCACCGGTAACATAAAGATAGGTACTATTGTTTATAGAAAAATAGGTTCTAATAGAGGTAAGGAGTTGTTGCGCTATGAGGGACCATTCAGGGTGATAGTGATTAGAGAACATAATGTTGTTACGATTGAGAGTATGAAGGAACCGAAAAAACGACGGTCGGTTCATATTGAGCAATTAAAGTTCCCAATAGTGGAGAACTAGGGACCTGGAATATCCTCGCTTACCGGCAACGTTATTGTTTTTGTTGTTGTTGTTTTTGTACATACTTCTGGAAAAATGATCGTTTATTTAAATTTTATATTATTTTTCAGTATAAGTGTATTTTATTTTAGTTAAGTTGTTATTATACTATTTGTCAGTGGAAGTGTAATTTATTTTAGATAGGTGTTTATTTTACGTTAATTTTTAAGTTTCCAAAAGATATTTGTAAACTGGAGGGGGGGAGTTAAGGATGGTACTTGGGCAGTATTCACCTTAATCCCAACCTACAGATTGTAAACACTGTGAATGTATATATATAGGATTAAAGGAAAGAATAAATCAGTATTGTTTCAGACTTCACCCGTGCTATTTCATTTACCTCTTCCTTTTTTTTAATTGTTTTCTACCGAGAGTGCTTAAGTGGTGCCGAAACCCGGGAGTCAGTGTGCGTAAGCCGAATTTTTTTCTCGGTAAGGCGTGAAGTGTCGTGATTGAGGAAAAATGTCAGAGGAGGCGTTAAGACAACCGATCCTAAACGTGCCCGAGATACCACCGCCGCCACGAGAAACGCTGGCCGCGGCACACTCCAACACTCTGAAATGGATGGAACTCAGGGTAGCGACATGCCAGGACCTTAGGAAAGCAATTTCGGACCTCGAGCGCTTTACAGGGGAAATAGGGGAGCTAAACCATTTCCTGAAAGGTGGAGATCGCCTGATGGAACGAATCAATTCCAAGGTGGCCGACAATCTTGTGAATGCCGGGGATGCACAAGCACTCAAAGCCGCTGTAGTATGTCGGGTGAAGAGAAACATCCTCAATCATATACAAGCCGACGAGGAGACACCATGGCTGATAGTGAAGGAGAGGCTGAAAAAGGCATACGGGGGTGGACGGTGGACACCCGAAGAAGTGTATTTTATTTTAGTTAAGTTGTTATTATACTATTTGTCAGTGGAAGTGTAATTTATTTTAGATAGGTGTTTATTTTACGTTAATTTTTAAGTTTCCAAAAGATATTTGTAAACTGGAGGGGGGGAGTTAAGGATGGTACTTGGGCAGTATTCACCTTAATCCCAACCTACAGATTGTAAACACTGTGAATGTATATATATAGGATTAAAGGAAAGAATAAATCAGTATTGTTTCAGACTTCACCCGTGCTATTTCATTTACCTCTTCCTTTTTTTTAATTGTTTTCTACCGAGAGTGCTTAAGTTATATATATATATTACTTTCTATTACCTGTAAATGAAATATCTTGTAAGTGAAAGTATTGCGCTCATGTAGAATTTCGACTTCTGGTTTAGGGGTCACCTGTGTCCAAATAACCAAATCCCCCGAAATGGTATGTGTGTGTGTACAGACTAGCTCAAAAATTCTAAACCGCACGAACCTGGAATTGGGTATTTGGTATCTCTATATATATAGGAGGCTTTGTCCTGACTGACAGAATCAACGCAGAGCAAAAACTACTAATGATAGAAACTTGAAGTTCGGAATTTAGATTTTAAAAGCGATATGGCGGTTTTGTGAAATCTCTCCATTGCGCGTCTCCCTCTCTTCTACCGAGCTGGCTGCTTCCCCCTCCAACATTCCACCTACCGGAAGCTCCAATTCTACTAAATCTCCTTAACATCAGTTAACATATTATATTAAATCAATACCAAGATAATTATCACAGAAGCCAAAGCCGCGACGGGGAATGCTAGTATGTATATACCCGCGATGTGACAGCGAACATTACATCAAAATTGATTAAACGGAGGGGGTTCTTCATTTTATAACTTTTTGCCCATTTTTACGTTGGTTTTTTTTCGATTTTCCCTGCGATAACAGATTTTGATGAAATTTTTGCTGTCATGTCGCGGGCGTTTTGCTCTCAAATACCTAATTCCAGTTTTGTTGGCTTAATCGTTTTTTACAAAGTTTGTTCACAGACACACAGACCATTCCGCGGGATTTGGTTATTTGGACCCAGGGAACCCCAAAACCAGAAGTCGAAATTCTACATGATCGCAATACTTTCACTTACAAGATATTTCATTTACAGGTAAGTGAAGTAAAAATTAAATTTTGCAGGAGAAGCTCAACAACTTCCTATCTCAAAACTCGACAATTCTTAGTTATGACTGTCTTCTGAATGCGCTGAAAGAGTAATATATAATAGCAAGATCTCAAACCTTAACTCAATCCTAGTAACATTTATGAAATGTTTCAACAAAAATCTGGTGCGATGCTCGCAACACACAACTTTCACTTACCAACTTACTAAGATTAGAAATTGACGTCTTTTTTGAATTGCCATTTCTCAAAGTCACATATTTTTACATATTCGTTTCTTATTTTTATTTTTATTTTTTTCTGCATTTCCTCTAAAGTACACTAAAGATTGTATTGTTAAATAAAAGTTATTACTCGAAACAATTCGGCATAGCCTCTGATCATTAGTCGTTGTTGAACACTTTATTTAGTTAACATGGAAACAAATAATTTACATTAAATGAACAAAACGGCTTTGATTATAAACAATGGTCTGTCATGAAAGGCGTACTGCGTATGAGTGGGCTCAACGTGGTTTATGAGTTTCGGAATATTTTTATTTTTTCTCCTCTATTTGTTTACTTGAGTTTTTTTTCATATTTCATATTTAGCCCTTCCTTATTTTAAGGCGAAACGAGAGACAGATAATTTCTCCATATAAACAAAAACAAAGGTACCTTATAGGAAAACAAAAAAGGCCCCTTCCACATTTAAGCCCCCTAAGAACATTTCAATAATGATAAAGCTTACCTTATATTAAAGAAGACTTGATATGACGAATTTCATCAAAATTATTAGTAGGGATGAATTGCCGGTTCTGGCGCCTCAATTTGGGGGATCAAATTGGACTTTGGACCCTGGGCTTGCCCAGCCTCAACCACCACGTGGTCCAGGGCCAAACCAACCTTAACCACCACGTGGTCTTAATCCCTATTCCCCTAATTAATCCCTAATCCCAAATCCCTAATTAATCCCTAATCCCTAATTAATCCCTAATCCCTAAAATATATTATTTTGAATCTTTTTTCGGACATGTTTGAACTTGTCGGGTGCATGTCGGAACTTGTCGAACATATACATTTATTTCTTCTAAATATTCAAATGCCACTGCCATCTTGATATTTTTCGAAATATATTTTCGAATAAGCACTACTATCGCGATAATTTATCGAAATATTTTATATATTTATATTATTTTATTTTATATATTTATTTATTTATTATTTTATTTATATACAATTATTTTATTTATATTTTTTCGCACGACCTGATCGGACCAGTTTGCAGTAGTGGGGAGCTCGAAGAGTGGTGGGGAGAGTAGCAACCAATCAGCTTCGAGGATTCTCATCGAGTCGGTGACGTTCATACCCCCTACACTCTCGTTCTAGCTTCAGCTTTCACAGTAGAGATGGGCAAAATTGTTCTTTTCAAGGAACTATTCCTTTCGGGATAGTTCTTCTTATTGAACTAGTTCAATGAACTAGTTCAAATGAACTACATAGTTCATTTCTAATTTGAAGCTGCCATTAAATAAGGAAATTCATATCTTGAGAGGATTTCTCAATAAGACAAATTAAATAAATAAGAGCTATAAAAACCCTTAAACCTATAATAAAGTAACATAAGGCAAATATAATTAATTGTCTACGAAAATTGGGAAACCCAATGTAGGATCCTTACCATAATGTTTTAAGCATCCATCATTTTTCTTTTTGCAGTAGGTAAAATCTTTTGTGAGAACGGGCTGAGGGCTTTCAATTTTCACCCAAGCCTTGGGTAACTTGGTAGTAAGAACCGTTAAAGATAAAATTGTTTTACATTTTACTACTGTACTGCTTAGGATTAATACTGTTCTTGGTCTTACCTGGTAGGGTATGGAAAAAGGAAAAACACATTTTTATTTCATACTTCAGTAAAATTAATTCTTGGGATGGCTAGGTACAATAAGGTCTAGTAAAAAAAATAATGAAATGAAACATTGTAGTAGGTATAAACAAATATTTATTAAAACTAATAGCTTACAATAATAATATTTTAACAAAATCTTTACAATTGAATATTAAAAATATAAACCATTGTATTGTATGAACAGAATTTGAGATAATTTGTTTGTTTGTAATCTATTCCTTTTCTCTATCATTATTTGACCTGCTTTGGAAAAAATGCGTTCACAGGGAACTGAGCTAGCTGTTATGCAAAGCCTTTTCAATGCAAGTTCGTACAGGCGAGGGTATATTAATTTTCTTTGTTCCCACCAAATTAACGGATCAGACAGTCTGAATAAAAGTGATTGTGCTAAATATTTGTCTATTTCCACAATACTAGCAGTTTTTGGATTTTGTTTTGCTGTTAGAGGTACAGTCTCTTTATCAAATTTCGCCCAAATTTTTGAAGAGCTTGGGGCACCTGGAAGAGAAGACATTTGAGGTTGGCTGGAAGATGGAGCATCTTTCTGGTTTAAGGCTTCCACTTTTGCCACTAAACGTTCATACACCGCAAGATATTTTTTATTGTTCTTGAAAGCAAACTTTTTAAAGCGGGGATCAAGCAACGCCGATTCAGGAATTAACTCATGTTCCTTTGATATAAGCCTCTCGTTGATTTCAATTAATAATTTGTCGCACCCTTGCTTTAACAAATCAGAATAATTGGGTGTTTTTGACAAGTCATAAACAAAATCATACAAATTTCTCGATAAAACCATTGTCTTAGACAATGTTACACTCTTAGCGGCACTCAGTTCATTTGTAGCATCGTCAAAAACTTCTAGGATATTTATTGACTGTTCAACTATTTCTCACTCACTACTCGAAAGTGTTGTTTCACCATACTGGAGCAGTGCCAGAGTGGACAATATGGGGTCCCTATTTAAAATTACAATGAAGAACAGCTCCACAATGTAAACGGCGAAATATGACTAATAGTTCGTAGAACGATATATACGAAGCTCACAGTAGGAATCGATCTCACTGATTGAAGGGAACTAGTGAACTTAGAACGGAAGGAAAGAGCGCAGAGAACTGAATAGGGACGTGTAGTTCAGGAACGAACTAGTTCAACTGAGTCTTCCGATCCCACGTAGTCCCCTAGTTCGTTTAGGTCCTGGAGTGGGGTGAACATGGTTTGGTGAGGAGGGATAAAAGAACGATAGTTCACTAAAATGAAGAGCGCTCCGAACAGTTCTTTTTCCTGAATAGTTCTTTTGAACTAGTTAGTTCCTGAACTACCCATCCCTACACGTAGTCCCCTAGTTCGTTTAGGTCCTGGAGTGGGGTGAACATAGTTTGGTGAGGAGGGATAAAAGAACGATAGTTCACTAAAATGAAGAGCGCTCCGAACAGTTCTTTTTCCTGAATAGTTCTTTTGAACTAGTTAGTTCCTGAACTACCCATCCCTATTTCACAGAGAACTCCTTGAAATCACGATCTAGGTTATTTTACATATATCAGTTATTTTTGTTCTTAGTTATTTATTTTTTTGAAGAATTTGAAGGTAAGTTTATTTTTTTTTTTTTAAATTGTATTTGAGTTAGATAGTTTATCCTATACTGGAAGACTTTATTAAAAATAAGACTGGATTATTCACTGAAATATAAATTTAGTATTTGAGTTTGTTTTGTAAATTATATTTGAGTTAGTGTTCTTCCTATTTTCAAAAGCATGTTAATTTTTGTCTAATTTGCATATATAAATTATAGTTATTAATTTATTTAGTTGTTCAAGTTTCATACATTTATTTTTTTTTATTTATCAAGAAGGAATTTTCGTTTATATTGAAGTAAATTTTAGTTTAATTAAAGTTCTTTTTATAAATTAATTCTAATTTTTGACTAGCTAATATTGATACCTTTACTAATTTACAGTCAAGGATTAACATGGATCCTCATAATGATTATATGCACCGGTTTTTGGGCAATCTTATTAGTACCCACAATTTGCTGGAACTACAGCAAATTAATAATTATTTAACAAGTTTTCTAACATCATTTCAACCAAATGGTGAGTATTACTTTGTTTTATCAATATTTTTATTGTTGCGAGTTGTTATAAATTTTGAATGGTATATACTCGTACATATATATCAATGGTGTATACATATAAACATACTTATTAATAATAATTTTACAATCATATTAATTTATTTTATACATGTTCTTTATTCCTTCATAATTAATGTATGTGTATGGATATTCATTGATAGCCATAATTAGCTATCAATTTATTATTCAGTCAATTGATAAGATATTACAAAGATGCTATCTTCGTGGTTTCATATATTCTATCTCTTGGTTTCATCTAATCTACATCAAACTCTCTTAGATTTTATTTAAAAATTTAAAGGTTTTAGGGAAAAAGAGATATATAATGATGCTAACCTCATCTGTGATCTGTCATATTTCTATGATATATCAGTTGTGTTTAATTTATACATTTTCCAACATAACCTAGTTTTCAATAATAGCCGAACGAACTGCCTTGGCATTTACAGGTCTGCGTCCTATCTTTATAGGCCTAGGGTTTGATACATGTTATTTTTTATTTATTTTTTATAAAATTTAGTGCCTGACATAAAATAATATTATATCCCATAAATTGAATTTTTTTATTCTTTGTTGGGTGTAATTAGTTTAAATGACAAACATTCCTAATAACTGTGTTTATTTTTAACAGATGAGGAAATCAATGACCAGAGGATGCATAACTGCCAGGATTGCATTGAGGCCTATTATTCTGATCATGCTATAGTCAATTACCAGCAGGAAGTTAACTCATTTATATGAGAGTTCTGTAAGAGGAGTGATCGACCTGACTCTGGATGAGGATACTCAGTAATTACATACCTGTCTAAAAAAAAAAGAATGTATATAATATTATGTATTATATATTATATGTAATATATATTATATGTAATTATATATTATAAGTAATATTATATGTACATATAATATTATGTATCTTTAATGTCTTAAATAAAGATATTATTTTAGTATATTCTATTCTGATTTATTTATGAACTCTTGTAAAAAGCTTGTATAGGAACAGATCAAATAAACTTAATATATATTAAATATAATATCGATTAAAGAATTTAATGTAATGTTTCACTGGAAAGGCTTTGTAAAATTCTAATTATTAGTAAATAGTAACCAATCTCAGCTATAACGGTCAATAGACTGAGCCGTAATTATGTTCACCAAACAATCTGTTTTAAAAAGGATGTATATAATATTATAAATAAAGACATTATTTTAATCTATTCTATTCTGATTTATTTATCAAATTAGGTGGTTAAGGTATACAAGTACTTTAAAGTGTCTAATGGTTAAAGTATACAAGCTCCACCCTACTTAAGGAGTAGAGGGAAGCACAAAGAAAACAGGATTAAGAAGAGGTAAACATTGGAGAGTTGTAAGAATAACATAAACTTACATCTTCCTATTAAAAAAGTAACAAACTGTTGGGATGCAGGAACTGTAAGACTAAATAAATATCTTAAACAAAAAATAAATTTTTTCTTTTAAAAGAAAATTACAAAAATAAATAAATGGCCTTTTTATATATAAAAAATAAAATAATTTCTTCTTTAATTTTCTGTTCTGATTAATATACACCGAATAAAATCGTATTAATGTATAATATTAATCATCGTATTAAATTAAAATCGTATTAATTAATTTAATGGTAATCAAGCACTTTAAGAGACTGTACAGAAAAGTAATATTGTTTTTGCAAAATAATTTTTTTGTATACCCATATGGATTTACCATTTCCATAGAACCTTCAGGTCTCTAGGATTTTAATAATTTTTCGGTTGTTTGTTGCATGCATTAATGTAAAGAAAAATAAGAAATTCAAGATTTTTTGGACTGACAGTTTTTGAGATCATTTTATCATTTTATTTTTATCATTTTATCATTTTTTTTTTATTTACTCAAAAACGGCTTTAACGATTTTGATCAAACTGGGTATATGATGTATGTGTATGCCAATTATGTAAAAGCCAAAATTTTATCAGAATTGGTCCAACTGAGGAGGCACTTTATTTCATGACTTTTTTTTCCAATTTTTACCTTTTTTTCGATTATCTCAAAAACGGCTTTAACGATTTTTATCAAATTCGTCATGCTTAATGAAAATTAGGTTTTCTTAAATATCAGGTAAACTTTTATCATTATTAAAATGTTCTAAGGGGGCTTTTTTTTGGGGGGGGGGGCTTTTTGGTTTGTTTCTTTCTTTCTTATAAAGTACCCTTGTTTTTGTTTACATGGAGAAATTAACTGTCTCTCGTTACGCCTAAAAATAAGAAATGGCTAAAAATGAGATATGATAAAAATAAAGAAAACATAATGAGGAGAAAAAAAGAAAAATATTCAGTCAACTCATAAAACTCTTTGTGCCCAGCATGCGGAGTACGCCTTTAATGACAGACCATTACCCAAATTTATATTACAGAAGACATGTCATTAAGTAATGAAAGAGACTGTTCTATGAATAATGAATATTCCTCTTAAAACAATTATCAAGTTAAATATTTTTTAATGATGGTGGAAGATAGCTGATCATTGATGTAATGTAATAGGAAATGGTTGGGGTAAAAATAAATTAATTTATCAAATTAAATATTTATTATTATTATTACTTTGAATTATACAAAATTTAAAAATAATATGTTTGACTATTTAAGTCTAACTCTAATAGCAGCTTCATTAAAATTAAGATCAACTGTATTTTTAAAATCTAACAAATATATTTCTTTTGTTTCTTACGAACATTTTAACCTTAAAATGTTGATTTAACAACCTTTATATCCTTTTAAGTACAGATAGATGTACAATTATATTTTTTAAAAGGTTTTTTTTTTTGTTTTTTTTTGGCACAATTAGTAACAAAAATAATCTGATTTTTTATTACAAATATAATGCTAAGTTTTTAATAAAAACTAATTAGACATGTGCACATTTATTGGTCTAATCGGAAACATAGACTGTATCTCCACACTTAACTTTTCCGCTCTGATACAGTCCAGCGAATTGGCCAAATACTGGGATATGTGGTTCAATTCTATCTTCTCCGAGCATCTTCATTGTCCGGTACCTTTAAATAATTTGAATATTAAGATGGATATCATGATCTATACATGACTAGATTTTTAAATTAAACATATAATTTCTAAGTGCAATTTATCCAAAATATTAATTTTGGTTTATGCTTAACAATGAATCAATATTTTCTTCTTCTGTATTCTTCAATTGTATGGACAGGTAAGGAGTTACAACGAAGAATCAAATTGTACCACAAGCTATAAAGCATTCTATGCAACTTAGTTGGAAGGCACTAGACCAACCTTTGTTCAGAAAAGAGCTGGTATGTTTGGAGTACAAGCTCAGCACTCTGTTCTGGTGAGGGGAGCTTCGGAAAAGGTTGAGCCTGTTATATCCTCGAATCGAAACATGAGGATATACTCTCGTTGAGTGATTTCGTGGATGGAATCCGTGGGGTCTTGATCCAACATTATCAAAGAGCAGTTTTATTCAGCATTTTTAATTTCTCGACTTGTTTCAGTGACTTTAAATACAATCAAACTGGGAACTTGAAGAGCCCACCTAGGCCCATGTGTCTAGGATTCATCTGCAGGCTTTCAGGGCAGGAATCATTGGCCATCAGGGTTTTGAGTTCCTACTGAGCATGGTCTATTGTAGTGACATTTAGTTTGGGCCCAATCCTAATTGATAAGGACCCTTTGGGGGTGTCATTTAAGTATGAATTAAAGTCAAATTTAATCTGCAATTCTTTTCACAGTTGTATATTAATTTTAAGTTTTACCATTTTAATTTTAAATTTTACCATAGAAAGCATGAAAAGTAATTCAGATGCAGTAATAAGATCTCCCCATCTCATGCTCAACATTTATCCGAAAACATATACTTTGAGAAGTACACGCCCAACAGATTACCCATATCCTTCTGATGCTTCGACGTTCTCAGATATACCTTTATATCATAGTGAAAAAGATATAGAGAAGGATAAGATATATTCATTTTTTGTTGCCACATTTGGATTAGAATTTAAGCCAGCTCAACCAATAATCAATTATTAGGGAAATTTCCCTTTTATAGCGCCCTCTATTGCTTTGTTATCTGACTTGGATCCAATATGGATCCTCATCTTTAATTGAGATATGATTGAACTCTTTAGGTAAAACATTTTCCCTTGGTCACTTCATGGCCTCAACTTGCCCTAAAGACAATGTCTAAACGTGGCGGGCAGTCTAGCTCGTACTAAGATTGTCTTAATATATTATCGTTGTAAATTAACCACTCCTATACATCCATATTTTTTATCTAGACAAATTGGCCTAAACTATTAATAACTTTTTTTTTCTTTATAAAAATTATCCAATTGCTTAAAAAATGATTTTACATAGATGTAATCTTATGGATAAAATTTAAATTAATTGATTAGGATCTCACTTGTTTACTTTACTGACCAGTATTTTTTTTTACCAGATCCTAATTTTTGTTACACAGTCTTGACCACTATGTAACAACATGTACATGAAACGCGAATTCTATTGGGTTGTCCGAAAAGTTTGTAGAGATTTTTAAAATAAAATTTACCTTCTATTTTTTCTACTAAAAATGAATCACAAAGCTAATGTTTATTTATATGCCTTTAATCCTCATGGAATTAACTATGTTTACACACTGAATTCGTCTTTATTAAGGCTCAGTAGTGTAGTTTATTGCAAAACAACATGAGTGATGATCCAGTTCATTTTCAGCATATTATGCTGTCCTTTTTAAAAAAAAAGGAAAATCGCAGCCCAAACTGCTAGAAAGATTCGTGCCATGTAGAGATTTCAATTTGGAAGACCAACCCCGGGCTGGCCGGAGTTCAACTCTTGACATCGAGGATATTATGACGGTCATCGCAAACAATCCACGAATTACTGTCCGTGAGATACCTGCTGAGTTGAGAGCCTGCAAATCGACTGAGTTAAGAGTTGGCAAATCGGGAAGGAGTGCTATTCCACTAAGACAACACTAGGCCCCTTGTGTCTTTAAGGACTCGGCAAAAGTTATTAAGCTTCAGATGGGAGGTTTTACCTCACCTGCTGTACTCTCCTGACATTGCTCCTTCAGATTTCCATCTTTTCCGTTCCCTCGAAAATTTTCTACAAGGGAAATCCTACTATTCAGAAGATGACGTCAAAACGGACCTTTTATTGTTCTTCAGGAGTAAGGACAGTGATTTTTGGAAAAAAGGGATAATGGACCTTCCAAGTCGTTGGGAAAGGGTAACCGCTAACGGTGGTAACTATTTTGTAGATTAAATAAATAAATTTTAAGCTGTTCATCAATTTTAATATTTGTCCAAATTTCTCTACGAACTTTCCGGACAACCCAATACATATATTTAACATGAAAAATGTTTATATTTGACAAAAATATGACATCCATCGAAACTTACTTTCTCAGAGTATTAAGAGGTTCATTATTTTCATTTTTTTCGCCAGTATCACTATCGATTGTAGTAAAAATACATCTGCCAACAAATAATTACAAAATAAGATAAGATTTCTTTTGGGGAAAGAGAAAAGACATTAATTAGATCTTAAAAATATTTCATGGTCATTGTTTAAAAAGAAAAGTAACTTTTTCAAGTTAAAATAGATAACAGTTTAGATTTAAAAAGATTCATCCTCAAAAGTCTCATATATAAGTTATTGTGTATAATATTACATTAAAATATCCAAATATTCGCCTATTTGGGCATCTTCAGGGTTTCATATGAGTAAAAAGGGGACTAGTAAACACAAGCAGTACTACACCTATTAAAGCCCTGAAGATGCCCGAATTAGGCAAAAATTTTGATGTTTTAATGTAATTTAATAAAAGAAAAATAATATACCAGACTTTTGAGGATGAATCTTTCCAAATCAATAATAATAATAATAAATAAATAATATTAATCTCCTTCTGCTCATTTATTAGCAGTAGGGGAGAGCGGGGTTGGTTGGCAACAGTTTTCACTTTTTTTATTGTTGAGTCGTTCCTGTTAATATAATCCCAATAGGGCTGATACCACTATAAACTCCAAGTATTAGAGTACTTCAAGTTTTTTTTTTTTCACCACATAATATTTAATACTAAGATTATAGAAAATTGAAGAATTCGTCAATCCAAAGTATGCCAATTAACCCCCTGTGTGGGGCAGGTTGGCCTAGAAGGTAGGATTGTTTAGCCATCTCATTACTGCCTAACACATATTATTGTTATTAAAAGCTGCACTATAATGGTATAATAATTTTGATTCTGTTTTAACCAGCCTTTAAGGGAAAATAGAATGACAATAGAAGAAGATAGAAGTTTATACTGTCGTTACTTTCTGCATAAGAAAAATTTCTCTCATCCTCCTTGCTGGAACTAAAGGCAATCGATAGTTTCACCTTTGTTTATGTTTACCTTGCTTTTGTGAATTGCTACTGTGCCAACAAACCCCTGTTGAAGAGAGCCAACTAACCCCACAAGAGAGATCATATGAAAGATGGCTGCCAGGACAGGGGAGACCAATCAAACAAGAAACTGGTTAGTCGAAAGGTTAGGTTTTTCAAAGGAATTAGGGGCTATGTGAACAGAATCGGAGTCAAATGTTTTGCCATGCCTTTAAACCAATTAAAAATTTAATTAATATATAAAAATTTACTTACATATTGTAAAATTAATCAATGAAGCACACTCTTCTCTACACTGTTAGCATCGGATTGAAAACTCAGGACAAGACTCCCGCAGTCGAGCGGGTCACATGGTACAATGGTGGCCTTCACAACAGGTGCGACGGAAACTATAAGCCAATGGCCAACCTACCCCCTACGCCAACCAACCCCGCTCTCCCCTATTTTTTAAAAACATTTATAAACTGTCTATAACATAATATATGAGGTTTTTTTTTCATAATTAAAAAAAATAACCTTTATGGTTTAAGAAAATGTTTAACCTTGTACAGGGCCGAAAGCGTTCAAATACAGCATCTCCAATTTTAATCCAATGCCAGTTATCCTCTTCATATGCTTTAGGTCCTTCGATGACAAAATTAGGACGGAAATTTAAATGTTTTGTTTTGTTACCATTCGCTAATCTTGAATTTAATTCTTCAACAGAAGCTTCATTTACCATATTGTAACTACTCAAGTCGGAATAAGCACCCTGGAAATATAATACTTTTATAAGTGAAAAGTAAAATAACAAAAAAAAAAAAAGAAGTTATACATCTGTATATGAGGCGTTTGATTTCAAAACGGGCTACATCCATTTTCAACAATTTTTCAGGACTGATCAAAAAAAGATCAATTTAAAAAATTAATCAATTTAACATTGTTTTTGTTCTATTTCGTCGTTTTGCTAACAATTACCTTCAAACAAAAATTTTTGACAACTTTTTATCACATTTTCTTTTTTAAATCTCATTTAACATTAAAAAATATGTTGGATGTACCTGACTTTGATAAGAAAATATCAATTTTTGGTTAAATTATAAATAGATATTTTTTAAAAACAAATCTCTTCATTTAATATGAACATTATATACATAGTTTTTTTTTTTTTAAATATACAAATATTCATTTAAATCTTGATGTTGACCCACATCCATATTGGTATCATGCATATTAACTAGGATAGGTGACATTGTACTGTCTATTACAACTTTGTAGAATTCGAGGGTACCTATTGATCTCCAGTCTTCTCCATAATGTTTTTCTTAATAGAGTATCAACATCATCCAACTGTTTGGAAACATGGATACCGTTTGGGATTTCGAAAAATTGAAGGTTTTCTGAAAAGTGAAGTTTGGATGGAACCGCTTTTGATAAGAAATGGAATATTTAAGTATTGATTTTCGAAGGATTTAGACATCTTTAAAAAAAAAAACGCGTCTAACACATTATTTCTAACATTAAAAACTTGAAAAAAAAGAAAAAAAATCTGGTGCGTGCGCGCAACACACAACTTTCACTTACCAACTTACTTAGATTAGAAATTGACGTGTTTTGCTAAATATCATTTCCCAAATTCACACATTTTTCTACATTCATATCTTATTTTTGTTAATCGTTAAAGCCGTTTTTGAGTAAATAAAAAAAACACGTGAAAATGATACAAAATTTATTAAGTAAAGCGCCCCCTCCGATTAATGAATTTTGATGAAATTTTAACAATCATATCTCGGGCATATAAATACATCAAATACCCAGTTTGATCAAAATCTTTAAAGCCAATTTAGAGTAAATAAAAAAAAAACACGTGAAAATGTTACAAAATTTATTAAGTAAAGTGCCCCCTCCGGTTAATCAATTTTGATGAAATTTTTACAGTCATATCTCGGGCATATTAGTACATTAAATACTCAGCAGGCATATACCTACACCAAATACCCAATTGCAGGTTCGCACGAATAATAGTTTTTGAGCTAGTCTGTTCACACACACACACACACAGACACACACACACACAGACCATTTCGCGGGACTTGGTCATTTCGACTCAAGGGACCCCAAAACGTGTATTTCCGTTGAAAACCGGAAGTCAAAATTTTTCACGATCGCAATACTTCCACTTACTATATATTTCATATATAGGTAAGTGAAAGTAAAAATGTTTTTGGAAAAAATGGATGTAACGGGTTTTGAAACCTAACGCCTCATATATGCTAATGGAAAACACTTTAAGTCATTTTATTACTTATATTTTCAAGGATTGTTTAAACATTGTAGCAAGCCTCGATTAGGACTAAAAATCAACGAGGGAAGAGTAAAATTTAGTTTAATTTTGTCCTTCTAAACAGAACTAATTTATCTTACCTGATTGATCATGACTGATAATCTAGTTTGGATTACTGGCAAGAAAAACATATTAAATAAAACATACTGTTGGTTTATAGTAGTCAAAAATTTTGAATATGAATTAATTTTAAATTTGGTAAAGTATTTGATTACTAGTGATAAATTTTTACATTCCTTGTATAGGCGAACGCAAGCGACGGTGCTGCTTCTTTGAGGAACTAGAGAAACGGGGATAGAAGCCGGTCCATTACCTGGGATTCATAGGATTTTTGGCGTTTTAAATTTATTTTTCCATAATTAAAACCCGATTGAGCAAAAAATCATTTGAAAAATGTCTAATAGGTATTGCTCGGTCCCTCAGGGTTCAATTGAAAAATCAAAAGACGTGTCATTCCATTTATTTCCAAAAAATAAAAAGCTTCTTAAAAGAGTGTATTGTAAAATTAAGAATAGATAAGCCTCTTTCGAAACATATGACGATATGTAGTCTTTATTTTAAAGAAAGTGACTATATTTATCCAGGTAAATATTAGTATTTGACATTTTATTATTCCAAAATGTTAATTTTATGCAAATAACATTGGGACCATAGTGTCTTATTTGTTTTTCTTTTTTAATTTCCCCCATTTTTGTCTTACATCCGTTGTTCTTAATTGTTCCAAATTTTCAATGCGAAGCCTGAAAGTTTTGACAAATAAATAATATGACAAAGAATCTAAGCTGTCATAACAATGATTGTATGAATAGGTAATTAATGTTATTACTAACCGAAAAACGTTGATTAAAGTTACAATGATGTGTTTGAATTTACCAGAACTACCAGCTTTACACGTACAATGACAAGAAAATTGCTTATTATTATTAATAAATTTGATTTCGACTTTTATTTGATGGGGCAGTCCTTTAAGATTGCTAGTTTGAAGGCACAAGTAAGCAAGGCTTGTAAAATAACTGTTTTTTTTACTTCTAGATATTATTCCACGTGTAATTATGTGGTTTGCATCAAGGATAGCCTGCCCTTCAATTAGTGGTCTTTTAAAATTACCAATTATCTCTATCACATCAACTATGTCTATCCCCGTTCTTTTCGACATTTTGCAAAACTACTAACGCCCCCTATAGGCGGGCGCAATCGACTATAGGGTGCGCTAGTAGTTTTACAAAATGTCGGAAAGAACGGGGATAGATGTAGTTGATATGATAGAGATAATTGGTGATTTTAAGAGACAATTAATTGAAGGGCAGGCTATCCTTGATGCAAACCACATAATTACATGTGGAATAATATCTATAAGTAAAAAACAGTCATTTTACAAGCCTTGTGGCTTCAAACAAGCGATCTTAAAGGACTGCCCCATGAAATTAAAGTGGAAATCAAATTTATTAATAATAATAAGCAACTTTCGTGTAAAGCTGGTAGTTCTGGTAAATGCAAACACATCATTGTAACTTTACTCTCCGTTTTTCGGTTAGTAATAACATTAATTACCTATTCATACACTCATTGTTATGACAGCTGTCATATTCATGACAGCTTAGTTTCTTTGTCATATTATTTATTTATATGTCAAAACTTTCAGACATCGCATTGAAAACTTGGAACAATTAAGCACAACGGATGTAATACAAAAATGTGGAAAATTAAAAAAGAAAAACAAATCTATGACACTATGGTCCCAATGTTATTTGCATAAAACTAGCATTTTGAAATAATAAAATGTCAAATACTATATTTACCTGAATAAATAAAGTCACTTTCTTTAAAATGAAGACTACATAGCGTCATATGTTTCGAAACAGGCTTATCTATTCTTAATTTTACAATCCACCCTTTAAGAAGCTTTTTATTTTTTGGAAATAAATGGAATTACATGTCTTTTGATTTTCTAATTGAACACTGAGGGACCGAGCAGTACTTATTAGACATTTTTCAAATAATTTTTTGCTCGATCGGGTTTTAATTATGGAAAAATAAATTAAAAACGCCAAAAAACCCTATGAATCCCAGGTAATGGCCCGGCTTCTATCCCCGTTTCTCTAGTTCCTCAAAGAAGCAGCACCGTCGCTTGCGCTCGCCTATAGTCGATTGCGCCCGCCTATTATCTACTGTGTTGAGATAAAAATAAAAAAAGAAAAGAAAAATAATGTAAACCAAGCTCCAACATTGTAACATATACAATGTTTTTTTTTTCTCAATAATAAATACTCAACGACCCCAACTGCACAATTACAACACCACCAATCACTCCCTACACAGCTCCATCCACCTCCCCCCTCCATCCACCCCCCCCCCCCGTCCAATTCCAACTCCACAAGATCAGCCCTCACCGAATCCTCCCATCTTCGCCTAGTCATACCCCTTGGACATTTTCCGGTAGGTAATCTCTCAATCCTTTTCTCTTCTTAAAAGTTTTTTTTTTTTTTAATTCAAAAGAATGTATATTTAAAATATTATGAAGACGAAAATTAATAAGAATTATCAAGAGAACCAAATTACATTTTTATACTAATTCGGACGAGATTATCAAGGGACCAGTGAATACATACATATTATCTTGATATAAGAATTACCGGGATAAAAATCATCAGGATTCTATAGGCGGGCGCAATCGACTATAGGGTGCGCTAGTAGCATTTTCAAAATGTCGGAAAGAACAGGGATACACTTAGTTGATGTAATAGAGATAGTTGGTAATTTTAAGAGACCATTAATTGAAGGGCAGGCTATTCTTGATGCAAACCACATAATAACATATGGAATAATATCTAGAAGTAAAAAAACAGTTATTTTACAAGCCTTCATCCTTCAAACTAGCAATTTTAAAGGACTGCCCCATCAAATAAAAGTGGAAATCAAATTTATTAATAATAATAAGCAATTTTCTTGTCATTGTAAGTGTAAAGCTGGTAGTTCTGGTAAATGCAAACACATCATTGTAACTTTACTCTACGTTTTTCGGTTAGTAATAACATTAATTACCTATTCATACAATCATTGTTATGACAGCTTAGATTCTTTGTCATATTATTTATTTATTTGTCAAAACTTTCGGGCTTCGCATTGAAAACTTGGAACAATTAAGCACAACGGATGTAAGACAAAAATGGGGAACATTAAAAAAGAAAAACAAATATGACACCATGGTCCCAATGTTATTTGCTTAAAACCAACATTTTGGAATAATAAAATGTCAAATACTAATATTTACCTGGATAAACATAGTCACTTTCTTTAAAATGAAGACTAAATATCCTCATATGTTTCGAAACAGGCTTATCTATTCTTAATTTTACAATCCACTCTTTAAGAAGCTTTTTATTTTTTGGAAACAAATGGAATGACACATCTTTAGATTTTTTTGAAGAACACTGAGAGACCGAGCAATACCTATTAGACAATTTTCCAATAATTTTTTGCTCAATCGGGTTTTAATTATGGAAAAATAAATTAAAAACGGCAAAAAACGCTATGAATCCCAGGTAATCGCACGGCTTCTATCCCCGTTTCTCTAGTTGAAGGAACTAGAGTACAGGCTTGGTTACTTTCCTGCCATGTATAATTTTACTAGTTCCTCAAAGAAGCAGAACCGTCGCTTGCGCTCGCCTATAGTAAATGCATTTAACAACAAATATGCAAAATAAAATTATGCCAATTACACCTGCGTACTATAATTCACAAACATATTTGGACTATAAATATCATGCAAAAAAAATAAGCAATTGCTTAAAAATCTGGACAATGTAAATAACGTACGGTGTATTTGTTGCTTGTGTTTTTGAAGACTTCAAATTCCAATTTACGGTAGGAAATGTCCCTCCGCCAGCCATCGTTCAAAGGAAAGTAACCAAGCCTGTACTCGCAATCCTTCCCACCGACTGCTTCAGAGACCCATTTGGCAACTTCATCACCACAATCATTGAAACGTAACTTCTCTTTGTCCCACATTCTATAATAAAGAAAAAGGTAGAAAAAAAAAAAGAGACAGCGGGGTAAATATTTAAAGATAATTTCACATTAATCGGATAAAATCATTTATCACTAGTTTGTAAAAAATACACACGTGATCATTTTATCATCACATTTCTCAGGTATATTGATTTCTATATTCTTTTTTCCGGGATACGAAAGGATCATTGTCTTGTCATCCTTCGGCTCAATTTCCATCTGCAGCATTTTAGTATTAAACTTGCCACACAAAAACACCATTGTTTCAGCATTGTAAACAACAAAAATTCTGTAAATAAAACAAATTTACAAGGATATTTTAGTTTGGGAAAACATAATTTTTAGATTATTTACCACAATTTAGCATTTTTTATTGTTTACATCGTTCTGCAAAAAAAAAAAATTCTTTCCCTTGAGACATTGTTCCTGATTTTTATATCTTCATGTGTGCTGAATTCTAATCAGAAGTAAAAAAAAATTATATCTGGCATCATTTTTGAGAAATTAGAAGTTGTTTTTAAAAAACCTGAAAAAGCAAATTTTTTATTTTATTCTATTTTTTTTTTGTTTAACGTCACTTTATGCCGCTAACTAAGGCTAATCGGATTTATTTTTTAATTTAATTTTTCTTTTTCACTTCCATAAACATTTTATGATATGACTTTTATAATTTCATGTGTGCTGAATTCTAATCAACATTTTTTGAGATCGGATGTTGTTTTTAAAAAAAAACTGAAATAGCACTTTTTTCATATATTTACACTTTTTGGGTGAAAACAGTAATATAGGGTAGTTATTGGCACCCCAACTTTAAATTAAAGAAATAGGAAAACAAGTCCTAATTTTATTACAAGATATACATAAGTCTAATGTTTGAAGGGTCCTCTAAGTCATCTGTGAAGTAAGACTTTAACAAACTAACCATAGGGAAGATTTCACAATTAAATCCACAGGGTGCCAATAACTAGATTTGGCACTTTTAAAAATAAATATTGCCATATTGTAAAACTGTTGAACTTTTCACCCAAAAAAAAACCTCTTGAGTCTTTATAAGGATAGATGAAGAGGAGTTATAGGAAGTTTCAATTAGATCCCTTCATAAGAAATATTTTTTTAATGTCACCACTGAAATTTAGTCTTAAGGGTGCCAATAACTCCAAGGTTTACCCTATAAAATAATAATATTTAATACTGAACATAATTAATGTTTATACTTTTTTATGTACTCTAATCACGTATCTCCCATAGCAGTGTCTAACAGTAGTCTCTAAGCATTTTCTCATTGCATTTACCACTATACCTTTTTTCAATTTTTGCTGTCTCTTAATGAAATCGTTCTATATGTTCATCTGAAACTGTTCCCAAGTTGGGTGGGAAGAAATCCAAATGGGAATGCAAAAAATGAATTTTTAATGTCATGTTGCAACCCATGGTCTTATATGATGAAAACAATTCTTCGACAATGTCATTGTATTTTGTGGCTCTTTAGTTCCTAATACTTACGCTCTCCCAATATTTTAATTTTATAATAAATTATAAAATTTTCAAAATTACAGTTTTTTAATTTTTTTTTTTAGAGTTTCAATCATAAAAAAAAATGCTCGAAATGTCAAAAAACCCCTAATTTTTCAACCTAAAACACAAATATGACAAAAAATGGTGCCTGAGATTTTCTGACTTTGGATTCGTGTTCAGCACACTAGAAAACATAATAAAAAATTTTTGTTGAAGGGAGGAATATGATGCAGAACAGTGTTATATAAGACTCTGCTCTACAAAAATATAAGCACTCATATAGAACTGAACAAAATGCAGAACAGTGTTATATAAGACTCTGCTCAACAAAAATGTAAGCACTCATATAGAACTGAACAAACTTTAATATAAATTAAGAAACCTGTGAAAGCAATAAAATGTAATTGGAGGAAGACATTGATAAAATTAGATCAATAACTTTGATATTCAATGAACCAAAAAAAAAAAAAAAGAAAACTATAATATTATTTACACGTTTGTTCAGTAAATCTATTTATTTTTAAAGAAAAGATTAATTTAAAGAAATTTTACCATCAAAGGTCCACTGAAAATCCAGTCATTATGTTAATTTTTGACAATGTTTCATCTGAAATAAACCTTTGAAAAAGTTTATTAACTTTAAACTATTTTAAAATAAACTACCTATCTCTTAGTGGAAGTTTTCCATTACCAACATTGTAACTTAGTCCTAGTGGGGTACAATCAGCTTCATCAATTTCTTTATATCTCCCAGATTTTATTGGATAAATATACATTTTTGAGAGTTTCCCAACGGCACGCCATCTTTTTCTTCTGGATAGAACCCATGACATTGCGAGGCCTGTCACAAGAACTAATCCTAATCCAATCAATGTTGGTAAATTTGAAGACATTTCTCTGTAAATAAACGTATTATGAAAATTGAAAGCAGGTTTTACAAACACAAAAATTTATAGTAAATAGATCTGAATTATATATAGGCAATTGAATAATAAACTTATATTAATATCATTATTATATTATATGATATTAACTCATAAATATAATACGAACCATTGATTGCATGAAAAAAGAACATATTGCACCATTTTTACAAAAATATTGCACGGATTATAAACCTTAAGCTAAAAGAAAAATTATATTAACATATAAAATAGTAAGAAAGTAATGTATTTTTCTTCTTAATCTATTAATTGGTGAATAATCTGCTGACTTCCTTTTTTAATGCTTATTTAAAAACCAGTCTTCCTCATTATATCACCCTGACGTTTTGAAGTTTCCTCCATACTCAGAGCTTATTGCATTTTTAAGTATCATATTGCAGTTATTCATATATATTAACATCATTATATATCATTTGTTATCTTTAATTAAAATACAAATATTTTTAACATATCCTACAATGTAGAAGTTCCATATATTAAATTTTACAACTGTACGATAGGAAACATTTGCATATGATTAAAAATCATTAAAAGACATCTCATTTATCTAGTTTTTGTGATGTTCTTCCAACACAGATGAAATGTAGTGCTGAAGGACTGGTCATGAAAATCTGATTTATGAAACTGTCTGTCCTTATTAACATAATGATAGTAAACTACATACTTTTTTTATCACAGTGTTATAGACCTTTCGGATCTCTTCACAGTCATAACCTCCTTTTAGTAAATTTTGTACTAGTTTTGCCATAATTTATAAATGACCGATTTTTCCCTCCCTGATCTGTCACTCCCTAGCCTGATACTGATTTTTTTTTAGCTAGGGAGTGACAATGTTGGTCAGGGAGAAACTTGTGATTAAATTTGTAACTTGGTTATGTTGATTAATAATCATTGTCAGTTCAGAAAGTTAGTTTTCGATTAAGTATGCATATCTTAAAGCTCCCCCCCCCCCCTCAAACCGCCAAATAAACTTTTAATTTACAATAGTTAACTTTTAGTTATTTAACTATTCTGATGGTAGGGATCGAACTCATTATACTTATATAAAAACGAGACTACTTAACACGAAATGATACTTTAAAATTTAGACAATTCTTTTTTAAAAGATTTAAATTAATATAATAATGTCATATGTTACATTGTGTCACTCCCTAGAACATTACTTTCTATGAAAATCATTATCTCGAAAACTATGTATATGTATAAGTGTATAAGTGTGTGCTCACTTCACATCATTGGTAAGGAGCAAGTGACCATGCCATCTGCAACCAGAAACATAAGAAAAGATGACTTTGAAATTCTAAAAAAATTTAGAGGCAAATACCACCAAAATTTTAGAATTACCCATATATTAAATTATTTTTGGAATATCAACACTATTGTAGTCAAATAATTAAGTGGTGAGATATCAAATCCTCTTTATTTTTTAATAAGCATATAAAAAATAATTAGGATTTCATATTTTACCACTCAATTATATAGTCTTTAAACATTATAAAATACAAATTTGCTGCAATATTTACATTGTATTAGAATTGGTTTTGATGTTATCAAAATGTTGATTAGTTCCTCATAGGTACATGTATACCCTATTTATTTTTATTTCAAATCCCAATAAAAGCTATCATAACATGAACAATACCTATGAAATTTTTCTGTTTTCATAATATTATTGAGAAAAAATAAAAAAGATAAGATTTTTAGCAATTGATTTATGTTAATAAAAGCGTAGTTTGGGGGGGGGGTGAAATTTAATGGAATAATTAATGTTTTATAGTGGAGTAATTTAATTATGATCAAGTTGGCAGCTGTGAGGTGGTACTATGTTTGTAAGGTTTTTGAGAAATAACAGTGTTGGTTGTAACCTACTCATGGCTGGTCGCCCTCGTGTTCTTTTGTCTCACCCAATGCCCTTTTCTATTAGTATTTACAGATTATTCAAAAGGTTATGGGCCCAGTAAGCATCAAAAGTGTCGCGATTCGTCGAAACAAGTAAAAGTTCCGCGATCGGGTATCGGTCATGTCGGCGTCGGTTACAGTGGCATCGGGGACGGCGTTTCCTCAGTTGTCGCCGAATAATTTTTCGACCTGGCGTTTTCGCGTAGAATGTTTATTGGGAGAGAAGGGCGTGAAGTGCGCACTCGATGAAGACTTTGTTGAAAAGACAAAGAAAAGCAATGATACCAAAGAAAAGGCCGCGCTAATGGATAAAGACGCCAAAGCAATGTCAATAATTGTGCAATGTGTAAGTGACAAACACATAGAATATATTAGGGATTCGACTTCAGCATTTCACATGATGAAACGACTCAAAGGAGTATTTGAAAGAAGAAGTACGATGACTAAGCTGTTTATTAGACGAAAGTTGATGTCACTTAAATGTGAAGATGGCGTCGATCTTCAAGATCATTTTATGCGTTTTGACACCCTGATTCGAGATCTGGAGGACACCGGTACAAAAATTGAATCAGATGATAAAATTTGTCATCTTTTATTGACTTTGCCACCGATTTACGAAAGTGTAATAGTTGCTATGGAGACAACGACCAATGATTTGACACTTGACTTTGTTAAAGGGAAACTTTTGGACTATGAATTAAAATTGAAGGGTACTGTGCGGGATACCAGTGTTAGCAATACTAATGAGTGCACATTTAATGCCAAGACAAAAGGAAAATTTAAGTGCTATGGTTGTGGCAACGAGGGTCACTACATAGCAAATTGCCCGAAGAAGAAATTTGCCTCTCAAGATAGGATTCAAGGGAAATTTAGAAAATATCAGCAGCGGAACCAGAGTGCACATTTTTCTAAAAATGAGGTAAATAGTGATAAATCTAAAGATGTTACGTTTGTGACATATACGGCAGACGTTTTAACCCCTAAAGATGGGAATATTAATTTTATTATTGACTCAGGTTGTACTGCTCATTTAATATCTTCTGAGTATATGAATTTAATGTTTGACATACAGAATATCCCTCCTTTATTAATTAAAGTCGCCAATGGGGAAAATATAATTGCAAAAAATGCGGGAAAATTAACAGTGAATTGGAATCATAATCGATCATTGAGATTTACAATAAATTGTCTCATTGTCGAGGGTATAACCTGCAACCTCTTATCAGTACCTTCCCTACTTAAAGCTGGGTTGACTGTTTTGTTTGAGGATAAATGTGCGACTGTTATGCAAGGCCATGAAAAATTATTTCAGTGCAATTTATCCAGAAGTTTATTCATGATTGAGTTTATGACTATCAAAAATGAGACCGTAAGTAGTTATTCTTGTCAAAACAACCAAAATATATGGCATTTAAGAATGGGTCATGTCAACCGTCACGCTCTGAAATTACTTGGATTACCCTATTCGAAAGACAAATGTGATAGTTGCATGAAGGGCAAATTCACCAGACTACCATTTAAGCAAGTTACTCATAGGCAATCAAATAGAGTTGGGGAGTTGTTGTACAGTGATGTATGGGGTCCAATTAGCCCCCTGACTAAGGATGGTGAACGATATTTCCTTAGTGTTACCGATGACTTTTCTCGCTTTCATGTCATTTTCCTTATGAAGAACAAATCGGAGGTCTCTACACATTTAATGACTTACATAAATGAGCTAAATTCAGCGGGAAAAACAGTTTCTAGATTACGGACGGACAACGGTGGAGAATTTCAATCTACGGAATTTCAAACTTTTTGTCGACAGATGGGAATTAGACAGGAGTTTAGTTGTGCATATTCACCTCAGCAGATGGGAGTGTCTGAGAGACTTAACAGAACTCTTTTAGATAAAGTCCGTACCATGTTAATCGACACCAATCTTCCGAAACACTTGTGGGGCGAGGCTGTGCGAACACCTTGCTACCAATTAAATAGAAGCCCATGTAGATCAATTGAAGGGAAAGTTCCGGCAAAATTTTTTTATGGGAATCTGGATATGAGTAAACTTAGAGTATTTGGATGTAAGGCGTGGGCCTACAATCTGCCTAAAGGATCGAAGCTTGAGCCGAGAGCTACCGAAATGAGATTAGTAGGTTATTGTGGGTCAGGATACAGACTGTGGGATCCTGTAACCGATAATATAATAAAATCCCGCGATGTTAGGACAGATGAAATGGATTTTGTTTATAAAAATATCTCGGAAAAGACTGCTTCCTCCACAGAGAATCCTAGAAAAATTGTAGAGTCTACCGATGAGTTTATTGAAGCTTCGGAAGAGAAGAACAAGGCATCGGAAGGAGAGAATGAAGAAGATGACACCAATGATCCTAACTCTGAAACAGATGATGAAACAAGTGTCGAAAAAGGTAAAAGAAAAACCAAATTACCTTCTCGTTTTGCGGATTATGAATTATACTTTTGTCTCTTAAGTGTTCAGGATGATCCTAAGAATTACAAAGAAGCAATTAAATCTAAGGAATGGAAGAGGGCAATAGAAGATGAAATCAATGCTCAAGAAAAATTTAAAAGTTGGTCACCGGCTAACTTGCCAGAGGGGGAAAAAGTAATTGACACCAAGTGGATATTTCATACTAAACAGAATGGGTCTAAAAAGGCTCGTCTTGTCGCTCGAGGTTTTATGGAGGAGGGGAATCATGATGTTTATTCACCAGTAGCAAAGATGTCATCTATTCGTTGTTTCATTGTTCATGCACTGATCAATGATATGGAGTTGCGTCAGCTTGATATTCCCACGGCATTCCTGAATGGAAAACTCGACAAGCCCGTTTATATAACAAAGCCGGAAGGAGTAAGTAGCCCTACTTCTGTACTAAAATTGAACCGTGCTCTGTATGGTCTAAAAACTGCCGCAAAATGTTGGAACAGCCGTTTTTGCACGTTTATTGAAAAGTTAGGCCTGAAACGATCTGGGAAAGATGCATGTTTATTCGTCAAAAAGGACCTGATGTTGATTATATTTGTTGATGACATTTTAGTTGCAGGAACTCCTACTGAGACAAGTAACATTATCACTGCATTGAAGAATGAGTTCTCAGCTAAGGATTTAGGACCATTGAAAACATTTCTAGGAATGGAGTTCTCAAGAAAGGAAAACAGTATTACAATTTCTCAAAAGAGGTATGTGGAGCAACTTCTTAAAAAATTCAATATGGATTTGTGTAAGGGTGCTGACACCCCTATGACCCAAGAGGCTCACTTGGAAACACTTCCTTTGATATCAGTTCCCTACAGGGAATTAATTGGGGGTCTCATGTACCTTAGTATATCAACTAGACCGGACATAACATTTGCCACTTCTTACCTCAGTAGATTTCTCGATCAACCCACTCAGCAGTTATGGATAAAAGCCAAGAGGGTACTTAGGTATCTAAGTTGTACTAATGAATTGGGGTTAGTATTTAAGAAGAACTCACAACAAACCGGAATTATGGCCTACACCGATGCAGACTGGGCAGGAGATCACAAGGACCGAAAGAGTACAAGTGGAACAGCCTTATATTATAATGGAAATTTAGTCTCCTGGCAATCTACAAAACAACCTACCGTCGCTCTATCCACTGCAGAAGCGGAATATATAGCTGCCAGTCAAACCGCCACCGAGGTGATGTACATCAGCGGAATCTTGAGTGATTTGTGTAGTGTGAGTTGTGAAAGTCAAAAAAGTGTTGTGCCAGTGATCTATTGCGATAATCAGAGTGCCTTGCACATGATTCCTCATTATGAAAATACCCGTAGGGCAAAACATATAGACATTAAAGTAAATTTCATTAAAGATATTGTAAATAAAAATATTGTTAATGTAAAGTATGTCGAATCTAGTAAGAATATTGCTGATTTATTTACGAAGGCTTTACCTTCAGAAAATTTTAAATTCTTCAGAAATTTACTTGGTATCGAACACATCCAATAGTTTGTTTGTCTTTTATTTTGTATTACTTTGTTTATTTGAATTATTGATTTATATTCTTGTGACAATTTAAAGTTGAGGAACTTGAAATTGAGAGGGGGTAATGGAATAATTAATGTTTTATAGTGGAGTAATTTAATTATGATCAAGTTGGCAGCTGTGAGGTGGCACTATGTTTGTAAGGTTTTTGAGAAATAACAGTGTTGGTTGTAACCTACTCATGGCTGGTCGCCCTCGTGTTCTTTTGTCTCACCCAATGCCCTTTTCTATTAGTATTTACAGATTATTCAAAAAAATTAATACCTACAATGTTTCCTGGACCAACCTAATCAGAGGTTTCATTTTTTTTTCTTCTAAAATGATTCTAAATGAAAGTTGATTGAGTTTTATTTCATTTGTTAGATTACTTATTTCATCATAATTTTTACTGCATGCAGGTATAATTTGTGTGGTATGTAATAGGCGGGCGCAAGCGACGGTGCTGCCACTTTTCAGGAACTAGAGAAACGGGGATAAAAGCCGGGCCATTACCTGGGATTCATAGGGTTTTTTGGCGTTTTTAATTTATTTTTCCATAAATAAAAACCCGATTGAGCAAAAAATTATTTGAAAAAGGTCTAATAGGTATTGCTCGGTCCCTCAGTGTTATATTAGAAAATCAAAAGACGTGTCATTCCAGTTATTTCCAAAAAATAAAAAGCTTCTTAAAGAGTGGATTGTAAAATTAAGAATAGATAAGCCTGTTTCGAAGCATATGACGATATGCAGTCTTCATTTTAAAGAAAGTGACTATATTTATCCGAGTAAATATTAGTATTTGACATTTTATTATTCCAAAATGTTAGTTTTATGCAAATAACATTGGAACCATAGTGTTATATTTGTTTTTCTTTTTTAATTTTCCCCATTTTTGTCTTACATCCGTTGTGCTTAATTGCTCCAAGTTTTCAATGCGAAGCCTGAAAGTTTTGACAAATAAATAAACAATATGACAAAGAATCTAAGCTGTCATAACAATGATTCTATGAATAGGTAATTAATGTTATTACTAACCGAAAAACGTAGAGTAAAGTTACAATGATGTGTTTGCATTTACCAGAACTACCAGCTTTACACGTACAATGACAAAAAAATTGTTTATTATAATTAATAAATTTGATTTCCACTTTTATTTGATGGGGCAGTCCTTTAAGATTGCTAGTTTGAAGGCACAAGGCTTGTAAAATAACTGTTTTTTTACTTCTAGATATTATTCCACATGTAATTATGTGGTTTGCATCAAGGATAGCCTGCCCTTCAATTAATGGTCTTTTAAAATTACCAATTATCTCTATCACATCAACTATGTCTATCCCCGTTCTTTCCGACATTTTGCAAAACTACTAGCGCACCCTATAGTCGATTGCGCCCGCCTATACCTTCACAGATCACATGATTAGTATTTTAAGGTACCTTTACACTCTACGAACTTTACCTTCGAACAACCTTCGTGAAGCCTTCAAGTCGACTGTTCTAGGTGCTTCATCTGTTCGCCTTGGTTCGGGGTAGCGTTAGTGTCACTTTTGATTTGGGTTTTTCCTAAGTGACAGGAGTTGTTTGTGATAATAGTGTGGTTTGTGAAACGTTGTAATTCGTCTCCTATTTTTTTATTTTTCAGATAATTTAAAATATCTTGATAATGGAGATTTTTTCTTTATCTTAAGCTAGCATTGGGTGCGTCAGCCATATTGGTTCACTTAACGTCACGTGAAGTATAAATAGCTGTTCGCTCCACGTCGGTACGGCAAGGTTCGAAGGAGAACCTGTTCGAAGTTGAGGTTCGTAGTGTGTAAAGGCACCTTATCGTGACGTTAAGCGAACCAATATGGCTGACGCACCCAACGTTAACTTATGATGAAGAAAAATTGTCAATATATTTTATATTATCTGAAAAATAAAAAAATAGGAGACGAATTACAACGGCGCACTAGTATCACAAACAACTCCTGTCACTTAGGAAAAACCCAAATCAAAAGTGACACTAGCGCCACCCACGAACACAGACGAACAGATGAAGTACCTAGAATACCCGAACAGTCGACGTGAAAGCTGTTCGTAGAGTGTAAAGGCCCCTTATGATGAAAGTTATGAAGTGAATTTCTTTTTTATCAGAATCATTTAAAGCGGTTTGAGTAAACACGATTAATCACTATTATTACCTCCGTGGCCTGTATCCGTGTTTCCTAGACACCGATTCCTCGTTAAAAAAAACAACCGCACTGATAAAGCAGCGATAACAACTAGACGAGATATCAGCTGACTCCCCTCTTCTCAGCTTCCACCTCCCGTATGGCTCAATTAACACTCACTCATCCTGACTTCCAGTATTTCAACTTGCCATTTGTATTTTTCAGTCATTCATTTAATATCTGAGAGATAAGATGTTGCCATGTATATGTATAAAGTATAATATATGCCGGCATATATATAATTGCCGTATACAATGGCATATATATGTATAATATATGCCATTACACTGGGTGTCCCAGAGCTAGTTTAAAAAAAAAAATGGGTAATACTGCATGTTAAAAGGGGTAGAATGGCGCAGAAACGAGTTTCCTATCTCAATCTGTTGAGGAGATATAATTTTTTTTGTTTTTATTTTTAAAATCTTACTTTTTTCTGAAAAATGACAGTTTTCTCTACTTTGGTTTAGCGTAGAAACCAAAACGATGATATTTTCTCAATCAGCATTAACACCCGCTTTTAGTGGGACTTTTAACGCGCCAAAGCATAAAACATTTATTAAAAGTAAATTTTTAATAGTTTTTGAAAATTCCTCAATCCCCACTGGAGCAGCCTAGAAGCTGTCGAATTTCCTAAAAACTGCGGAATTTAGTTAGCTTTTTAGTGGTGTGACCCATGATACAATTGCACTTCACCTATTGAGTCTAAAAGAAGTTTTTCTGATGAAAAACACGCTAGAGAATGTCACTGCTGCACAGTGTTTCGATTAGTATAAGGTAGGTGGACAAAAGTCATGATTTAAATTATAAAAATTGGTATTAAAATAATGTAAACAATACATCAAAACATGGCATTCTAATATTTGTTTATGTCTCACACATTCTACCTCGTTAGTAATAGAGTCCAAAGGAGTAAAATCGTGGTGTAATAGAATAAATCAGTTGAATTCCAAGCATCACTTCAATCATAAAAATTACAGTGTTCCTAAATTGTTACAGATTGATTGTTAAGGATTATTATTACTTGGACTAGTGAGTGCTAATTTACTCTAATTCAGTAAATTTATCTGTTAATCAAACCTCAATAAAAAAATGTTTTTGAGACGATAGCAGGATTTTTCCATCGTTTTGAAATTTCCAAATGATGTTAATGACTTGTACCCAATTGTACCCGGGCTGATTTTTCTGTATATAGTAAGGGCACCTTTCAACTTAATAATAATATGTATTATAGCCTGCACACTCGAGTACAACATACTTTTTTTTAGTACTTTCTTTCCAAAATGGATATTATTTTAATAATCATTGAACCACTCTATGGGAGAAAAATCTTATATCTCTTGAAGTTTCTTTCGTCCAAAACATAATTTTAAAAACCATACAGAGGACAGGGGATGAGGTTACCTAACTATGCCTCCGAAATTTCTCATAAATGGGTTGCTGCAGGAAAATAAAAGCAGCATTTTTAGGCTCAACGCTAACTTCCACATTTTAAGGAACCACTATGATCACCTGAAAAATTGTGTAAGAGATCACTTATTCCTTTTGGGAATGCTAAGTAATTAAGTGAAAATGAAGCATTAGCCTATTACATGGACCCTAAGCCTAGAGCGACTAGGATGCGGTCAATTTAGGCTAGCGGTCAATTATGATTGACTAGGATGCGGTCAATTTAGGCAGGTCATGACTTCTTGCCATAATGGCAATGCATGCCAGCAATGCCATTACCGTCTAAGGAAATCTTTTACTAACAGGTATTTAAGAAAATTCCCTTTCCTTTTTTCCTACTGGATTTCTTAGCAGTACCAGGCCATAATCTATGACATCCCATCAAATTTATCTTTGGAGAGCTCTCAATTTTAATTTAATCAAAATTTATATTTAAGCTCTCAAAAAATAAGTTTATTCTGGGGCTAAATCCCTTTAAGGATATGCACATATAAAAATAAATATCTGACCACCATGCTATACCTGTGAAAATATCAAATATTTATTTAAGGTGAATAGAAAAAAAAGATCCTCTAAAAGCAAAGAAAAGAAAGAAAAAAGAAAAATACATGTAATGAGGATTAGAAAAGATAAAGAGTACAGAATTTTGTATAGATAAGCTATTGTTTTTATTTTTTCTTCTTAGTCTTCTGGCAATCGTTTAAAATTCGATTTTTCATCGAAAAATTTAATTTCATAAATTAAATTACTTAATTGGTCGCAATAAATGAAAAAATGACGAAAATTTTTTTTATAATTTAATATAATATATTTAATTTATGAAATATACATAATATTAAATATAATATATTCAATTTTATAATTAAATATAATCTCTATATATATAAGAGGCTTTGTCCTGACTGACAAAATCAACGCAGAGCAAAAACTACTAATGATAGAAACTTGAAGTTCGGAATTTAGATTTTAAACGCGATGTAGGTAACCACTAAGGAAGGAATTTCAAAAATGTAACCCCTAAGGGGCTTAAATGGCAAAATTGTCGTTTAACTCTAACGGAAATCTATTGTTGAGATATTAAACCATATGTTTTTTTATTTGAATACCGATTTAACGTTACAATATTATTAAAACAGACATTCACATAGAATATGGCTACTGATTATTTAAATATTAGTGGTAATCAAATTATGCACGCTGTGATTCCCATGATTGGGGATGGTGCGTGTTTATTTCGATCTCATCATATATTATCGAGAATTCTCAAGCAAAATATTGTCATTTTCGGCAAATTGTAGTACAACATGTCATCCAAATTGGGACAAATTTTCTGCGTTTACTCAAAATTATTACGGTAACAATCATTCTGATTTCAGTAGTTATTACACTCATATGTCTCAGCATTCGACCCATGCTGGATTTGTGGAACTAACGGCAGCTGGGGAATTGTTTCCTTACCTTTTTGAAGTATATCGCAATGATGAGCTTTATGCGGTATTTGGCAATAATTCTAATCCCACGAAAAGACTACGTTTTACTGGTACGCTATGTAATGGCCATTTTGACGTGTGTGAAGCTACTTCACATAAGAAGTAGACACGTAAGAAAGGAAATTCAAAAATGTGACCCTTAAGGGGTTTAAATGGCGAAATTGTCGTTTAACTCTAACGGACACCTATTTTTGCACTTCGAGAAAAAATATCTAATTTGGACTCATTTTAAAGATCTTGATACGACGAGTTTAAGTCGAAAGCTCTTACGGGGCGTCGAAAACCATTTTTTGTTTCGGCTGTTTTAGTGAACTCTCCATTGGGCGCCTCCCTCTCTTCTACCGAGACGGCAGCTTTCCCCTCCAACATTCCACCTCCCGGAAGCTCCGATTCTACTAAATCTCCTTAACATCAGTTAACATATTATATTAAATCAATACCAAGAATGATCACAGAACTGATTTTAAAGGCTCGCGGGCGAAGCCGCGACGGGGAATGCTAGTCATTTTATAATTAAATATAATAATTTTATAATTAAATTAGTTAAATGGTCGAAAGAGATGAAAAAATGACGAAAAATACTTTTGTCCACCTAGCTCCTACTAAGCGAAACACTGTGCTGGGGCAATGAGGAAGCGCGCTAGAGCCTGCAACCAAAGTAATGGATGCCGAACTTACCATGAGTTAGAGTTAGTTTTACTTTTTTAAGACTAGAAAAGACAATCTATGAATCCTAAATAATATAAAAAGGGTAATAATAATCTAAAAGTAAAAAAAATCATTAGTTTAAATTAAAAAAATACTTTCTTTAAAATAATTTGAACTTTTTTCTTCTCTTCACTAAAATTTGAAAAATTCTATATGAAAAATGTTGAAGATAAAAAATAATATTATTATTGTAGAACCATATTAAAATGGATTATTGCAGCGCGTGTTCAAAACGTCCTCCATTACTTTGGATGCAAGCTTATCTTCAACATTTTTCATTTTATTTTTAGATTATTATTACCCTTTTTATATTATTTAGGATTCATACATTGTCCTTTCTAGTCTTAAAAAAGTAAAAATAACTCTAACTCATGGGAAGTTCGGCATCCAGTACTTTGGTTGCACAGGCTCTAGCGCGCTTCCTCATTGCCCTAGCAGTGACATTCTCTAGCGTGTTTTTCACCAGAAAAACTTCTTTTAGACTCAATAGGTGAAGAGCAATTGTATCATGGGTCACACCACTAAAAAGCTAACTAAATTCCGCAGTTTTTAGGAAATTCGACAGTTTCTAGGCTGCTCCAGTGGGGATTGAGGAATTTTCAAAAACTATTAAAAATTTACTTTTAATAAATGTTTTATGCTTTAGCGCGTTAAAAGTCCCACTAAAATTTAAAATAACAAGACCCCTCTCATCTTTTAGAAAATTTAATGCTGATTGAGAAAATATCATCGTTTTGGTTTCGACGCTAAACCAAAGTAGAGAAAACTGTCATTTTTCAGAAAAAAAGTAAGATTTAAAATATAAAAACAAAACAAATTCTATCTCCTCAACAGATTGAGATAGGAAACTCGTTTCTGCGCCATTCTACCCCTTTTTAACATGCAGTATTACCCAATTTTTACTTTCACTTACCTATATATGAAATATATAGTAAGTGGAAGTATTGCGATCGTGAAAATTTTTGACTTCCGGTTTTCAACGGAAATACACGTTTTGGGATCCCCTGAGTCAAAATAACCAAGTCCCGCGAAATGGTCTGTGTGTGTGTGTGTGTGTGTGTGTCTGTGTGTGTGTGTGTGAACAGACTAGCTCAAAAACTATAAACCGTGCGAACCTGAAATTAGGTATTTAGAGTATGTATAAGCCCGCGATGTGACAGCAAAAATTTCATCAAATTTGCTCAAAGGGAGGGGGTACTTTATTTAATAACTTTTTAAGTTTTTTTCGATTTTCTCAAAAACAGCTCTAACGATTTTGATTAAACTGAGTATTTGATCTATTTATATGCCTGAAATATGACTGTAAAAATTTCATCAAAATTGATCAACCGGAGGGGGGACTTTACTTAATAAATTTTGTATCATTTTCACATGTTTTTTTTATTTAATCAAAAACTGTTTTAACGATTTTGATCAAACTTGGTATTTGATGTATTTATATACCAGAGATGTGATAACCAACATTTCATCACAATTGATCAACCGGAGGGGGGACTTTACTTAATAAATTTTGTATCATTTTCACGTGTTTTTTTTATTTACTCAAAAACGGTTTTAACGATTTTGATCAAACTTGGTATTTGATGTACTTATATGCCCGAGATATGACTGTAAAAATTTCATCAAAATTGATCTACTGGAGGGGGGGGCTTTACTTAATAAATTTTGTATCATTTTCACATGTTTTTTTTATTTAATCAAAAACTGTTTTAACGATTTTGATCAAACTTGGTATTTGATGTATTTATATACCAGAGATGTGATAACCAACATTTCATCACAATTGATCAACCGGAGGGGGGACTTTACTTAATAAATTTTGTATCATTTTCACGTGTTTTTTTTTATTTACTCAAAAACGGTTTTAACGATTTTGATCAAACTTGGTATTTGATGTACTTATATGCCCGAGATATGACTGTAAAAATTTCATCAAAATTGATCTACTGGAGGGGGGGGCTTTACTTAATAAATTTTGTATCATTTTCACGTGTTTTATTTATTTACTCAAAAACGGTTTGCAAGATTTTGATCAAACTGGGTATTTGATGTATGTATATGCCAACGATGCGATAGCCAACATTTCATCGAAATTGGTCAAACGGAGCGGGCACTTTACTTCATAATTTTTTTTCCAATTTTTACCTTTTTTTCGATTATCTCAAAAACGGCTTTAACGATTTTTATCAAATTCGTCATGTTAAATGAAAATTAGGTGTTCTTTAATATAATGTAAGCTTTATCATTATTAAAATGTTCTGAGGGGGCTTTTGTTAGGGGGGGGGGGCCTTTTTTGTTTGTTTATTTCCTTTAAAGTACCTTTGTTTTTGTTTATATGGAGAAATTAACTGTCTCTCGTTATGCCTAAAAATAAGAAATGGCTAAATATGAGATATGATAAAAAAAAAACATAAAGAGGAGAATAAATAAAAATATTCTGTCAACTCATAAAACTCGTTGAGCCCACGCATGCGGAGTACGCCTTAATGACAGACCATTGTTCATAATTAAAGCCGTTCTGTTCATTTGAGAAGTTGCAATTAACAAAACACATTAATTTCTAATCTATGTAAGTTGGTAAGTGAAAGTTGTGTGTTGCGCGCACGCACCAGATTTTTAAAACATGTAAACGCACATAGCTCAAATACTATTTGTCCTAGAAAGATTAAAAATTTTCATTGTACCAATCTGAATAATGTAGGTATATATTTTAAAATCCGATTTTGGATTGTTTATAAAATAATTATTTGTTTCTAAAAAAAGTTAAACTTTTAAGTACTGCAAACTAGTTATATGCTAAATTAAAGCCCTTGCAATTATAAAAATATGGTACAAGATTCCTCATTCTAGGACTAATTGTATTAATAGTGTATAGTAAGATATGTAGCGTTTGATATTCCAAATGTTACATGCAAATTGCCCTTCTAGGATTTTTTACTTAAATACTAATGTTCAGAAAAAAATAAAAACTTGGCATTTTTAGTCATACTGATGAGAAAAACATAATCACTGAATAATAATTTTTGAAAAAATTGAAACATTCTGTAAATTATTCTCTCAATGGAATGCGCTTAATGTTGCATTCCGGCTTAGCATTTTATTTTTTATATTTATAACCAAGGAAGAGCTCCAGCTTCAGAATTGAAATATTCTGTGAATATTTCTCTCACTCGAAATGCTTATAATGTTGCATTCCCACCTTGAGATTCTAAATTTTGAAGTGCGCGGTTCCCACTATTCGATTCTACATGAGGAGGGTAGCTATAACTATTTTGGTCGTATTTTTTCACAAAGTTGTGCAATAAACACGCGGCCAAAACAATGTACGTGATTTTTTTCTGAAAAAAGTACTGACTGGTGCCGGTGACGTTACGGTTGTGTGTGAATCGAACGAACTGAGAGATTACAGGAAGTTGAATCACTGACAGGTTCCGCCGCTGTGCCGTCACTGATGTGTGTAAATAGGCCTTAATGCAAAGAAGAAATATCGAGAATTGTTAAAACGGAATTTCGCTCAGGGTCTCTTAGAAGAATATCTATCCACTAGAAATAATTATAGAAAACTAATAAGACAGAAGAAAGAAGAATATAGAAACACAATCATAAATAGACTAAAAGATGTTAAAAACAGCTCAGAATTTTGGAAAACTGTCAAATCTCTGAGACCAGATACATTTGCCACAAACGAAATAGACATCGTTACTTGGACACAATACTATAGATCTCTACATGCAGATAAATCTCCAGTTGACTCCCTATTCTTCTCCTTAACACATCCATTTCTGGACCGACCATTTTCTGCCGAAGAACTTCAGCATTGTATTAAGCGCAGCAAACGAAACAAATCCCCAGGACCTGATAAATTAACTTATGAAGTATTTAAAAACATGACGCCACAGTGGGAACACTACTTGTTGAACCTTTATAACTTGGTCATGGATACGGAAAACCTTCCACTCGCATGGTCAAGATCAGAACTAAAGCAGATCTACAAGAAAGGAAATAAAAAGGATCCAGGTAATTATAGGGGAATTTCGCTGAATAACAATATTACAAAACTTTTTACCCTTATCTTAGCAAATAGAATCCAGCTTTGGGCTGAAAATGAAAATATAATCCCTGATGAACAAGCAGGTTTCAGAGTGGGTAGAGGCTGTGTGGAACAAATATTCACACTCTATTCATTAATAAGCATAAATTTGCAGGCAAAAGGAAGTTATGTCTATGCTGTGTTCGTGGACTTTAGAAAAGCATTCGACTCTATAAACCAGAACCTTTTGTGGCAAAAGTTATTTTCATTGGGCATCAGCGGAAAAATAATTAGAATTGTAAAAAAATTATATGACGAAGCTACAGTACAAATTAATATCAATGGTAAATATTCTGAGGATATAGATATCGCAACGGGACTTCTACAGGGGGAAAGCCTTAGCCCTATCCTTTTTGTTCTGTTTATCTCAGATATAGTTAACTTCTTTTGGAACAGAGGAGCAACTGGTGTCCCGGTAAACAGCGAACGCGAAGTCTCGATGCTCTTACTTGCTGATGATATCGTCCTACTCAGCGAATCTTGGCACAGCGCACACAAAAAACTTAAAATACTAGAATTATATTGTAGACAAAATTCTTTAACCCTGAATCCGGAAAAGTCAAAAATCATAGCGTTCCACAAATCCCCAAGAAGCAAAAAACTGAAACCACTATACTGGAATAGCGTGCAGTTAGAATACGTCAAATCATATACCTATCTCGGAGTCCCTTTTCTATCTTCGGCAAAGTTCTCCCAAACGGCGGAACACTTTGTTCAACGGTCAACAGTGGCAAGCTCAAAGGTGAGAGAGATCCTACGACGGGGCAGAAGTGACACCTGGGAAACAAAACTAGCCCTCTTCGACGCCATTGTCTCCTCAACTCTCCTGTATGCTGCTGAGGTCTGGAGCTTGAGCCATTTTGAAGTTGTGGAAACTGCACAAACCAGGTTTTTCAAGTCCGTTTATCTCTGGCCTAAAACTACACCCAACTACATAGTACGCCTAGAAACAGGTCGTCTCCCGCTTTCTGTAATAGTTTTTAAGAAACTTCTAAATTTTTGCATAAAAATCATTTTGTTACCTGAGCATAGACTACCACGCCAATGCTTTAATAGACTTTTAACTATGGACACCAAAAAACAAGACCACAGATACAATTGGATATCACAAGTTAAGAGGATTGCTTCCATGAACAATGCACTGGAGTTTTTTACAGATCTATCCAACGAAAACCAATTGTTATCAAACAAAAGTATAATTATGGAAAAAGTAAAAAATAACGCCTTGTCTACAGACATAAACCGGGCAATGACCTCCATCCACAATCCAATCTATAGAAACATCTGCAACTTCACACATCCTCAACCAGAAGAATATCTATCATTCTGTTTAAGTATCGAAAAACATAGAGCCATAAGCCAATTGAGAATCGCAAGCGCTGCATACCTGCAGATTCCTTTACAAAATAAGCGCCTAGTCTTCAACCTTAGCGAGCCTTGTAAACTCTGCCAGAAACCTATGGAAGACACTCTTAAGCATTTTCTCTTGCGCTGCTCTTTTTGTAATCCATACAGAGAACATTTTCTAAAGGTGTATATAAAGGAAAATGACGAACTATCTTCATTGGAAAACATCTTAAATTACGAGAATACAAATAAAATCAGACATGTATTCCTGTTCCTCACATCTGTATTCAATAATCTCCAATCTACCTCTGGTTAGCCGGCTCGATACTTCTTGATGAGGCCTCACGTCGTAACAATAAATTCTAACGATACTATTAATGGGAAAAAGGAAAAAGGAAGAAAAAAAGAAAAAAAAAAAAAAAATGATAAACTTATGAACCAAGTATATCTATGTATTTTATATTTATTATTTGAATATTATTTATAAAAATTTATTATATTGTAAGTGTTTGTATATTTATTTGTATATAGGCATAAGTTGTAAATTTCTGAATATTTATCTGTTATAAGTGAAATGGTATCTTAATAATTCATATAATGTTTTGTTATCATAAATATTATTTATTGTAATGCCTTAACGGCCAATGTTAAGAAAATGTAACAAGCATGTATTGCTTTATACAATAAACAAATCTATCTATCTATTCCCTAAACTACTTTTAGTTGTTTATATCGCATTCCTTCTTAATACAAGGTAATAATCTCATTAAAAAACTTTGTTGCTAGCCATGTGATCATAAGCGAGGGGGGTAACGACCCCCTCCTCCCCCCAAATTTTGTGCTGAATCCGTCCCTGGGCGCGGTGAGTGTGCCCCAATCTTTAAATTCTCCACCCTCCTTCTTTTACTTAAAATAGACGTTAATTTTTAATGTTTGATTTACTTAAGGGCTTCCGGAAAGGGAACCCAAAACTTTTTTCCTCAAAGACAATTGTTTTTGTTTATCTATATAAATAAAGATGAAATTTTGTTTTTTGTTCTTTATAGAAATCGATACCGTTTGTCCTAAATTTTCCAAATTTCGCTCAGTGGTTCTTTCAGACCAGGTGCGAACACCTGTCCATAGTAAAATTGCATAACTTCAGCCAATCTCTGGGTATATTCTTTATTGTTATAAAAATCGTTTTGATCTCGCTTTACAATGGTTTTTACGAAATCGACCGTTTGTGTCGATAAAAGTTTCAGTTTATAGATTTTATAGATTTAAAAAAGGAAATTCTCCGGGTGAAACCGGTATATACAGCTAGTTCTAAATAATCTGAAATTAGAAAATATTATTTTCTTGCTACTACTATGTTTCGTTTCAGTGATCTTCACAACACTCACTCTTACAAATTGACAAACTAATTATTCTTTCTGAGATTCTCAGCTTTCCAACGAAATATTATACATATGTATTACTTCACTCAGTAATGGAAATTGGAATTTTCATCTTGAGGAAACATATTTCTTTATTTCTCCTGTAAATTTTTATCGAATTATTTCATATTTAGCCATTTCTTATTACTAGGCATAATAGGAGACAGTTAATTTCTCCATATAAACAAAATCAAAAGTAATTTGTGGGATGAAAATTTTCCTTCCTATTCAGAATATTTCTATTAAGATAATTCCTACTCGATATTAAAGAATACTTGATTTTCATTAAACATGGACGAATTTAATAAAATTCCTTAGAGTCGTTTTTTGGGGAAAACGTAAACATGTGATAAAATTTATTAAATAAAGTACCCCCCCCTTTTACTCACAGGGATCATGACCCCCCCCCCCCCCAAATATTTTGGATTTTCATTTTTTTAAGCGACTAATGCAACTAGGTAGTTACTATTCGCGGGCGCAAGCGACGGTGCTGCTTCTTGACTGGAACTAGAGAAACGGGGATAGAAGCCAGGTGAGTACCGTGGTTTCATAGGTTTTTTTGGCGTTTTTGATTTATTTTTCCATAATTAAAACCCGATTGAGTAAAATATTATTTAAAAAATGTACTAATAGGTATTGCTCGGTCCCTCAGTGTTCAATCAGAGAATCAAAAGACGTGTCATTCCATTTATTTCCAAAAAATAAAAAGCTTCCTAAAGAGTGGATTGTAAATTAAGAATAGATAAGCCTGTTTCGAAACATGTGACGATATGTAGTCTTCATGTTAAAAAAAGTTACTATATCTATCCAGGTAAATATTTTAGTATTTGACATTTTATTATTCCAAAATGCAAGTTTTATGCAAATAACATTGGGACCATACTGTCATAGATTTGTTTTTCTTTTTAAATTTTCCCCATTTTTGTCTTACATCCGTTGTGTTTAATTGTTCCAAGTTTTCAATGCGATGGCTGAAAGTTTTGACTAATAAATAAATAATATGACAAAGAAACTAAGCTTTCATGAAAATGGCAGCTGTCATAATAATGATTGTATTAATGTTATTATGTTATTATAAACCGGTTATTAATGTTATTATAAACCGAAAAACGTAAAGTTACAATGATGTGTTTTCATTTACTAGAACTACCAGCTTTACACGTAAAATCACAAGAAAATTGCTTATTATTATTAATAAATATGATTTCCACTTTTATTTGAAGGCACAAGGCTTGTAAAATAACTGTTTTTTTTTTTTACTTCTAGATGTTATTACACATGTAATTATGTGTTTTGCATCAAGGATAGCCTGCCCTTCAATTAATGGTCTTTTAAAATTACCAATTATCTTTATCACATCAACTATGTCTATCCGTCCGACATTTTGCAAAACTACTAGCGCACCCTATAGTCGATTGCGCACGCGAATGCCCTAAACATAACCCTTTAGGGTCTGGCCACACATGTCCGCACCGGATCCGCACCGCAGCATTAATATAGGTTATGTTCAGAATATTTTTAATTTAACTTACATATTACCTTTAGTTATGCCTAAAGTGGCCTCTGTCTGACATGTGTGGCCTGACCTTTAGGCATAACTAAAGGCAATATGTAAGTTAAATTAAAAATAGTCTGAACATAACCTATAGGGGGCATGACCCCCCCCCCCCGAATATCGTGCTGGATCCACCCTTGATTCTGATTCCAACGGTATGCATTACATAAAATTAATATATCGTTATGAAGTAAATAGTTATCGTTAGATAATTAATTTATAATTTTTAAACTTTTCAATTTGAAGATGAAAGATTCGACCACGGCCGGGAATCGAACCCAGGACCCGGTCGAATCTTTTATCTTATAATTAAAAAGTTTAAAAATTAGTATTGATATATTTTGAGTTAACATCTTCTTACCGACGTTCGATAATTATTACATAAATGTCTGCACCAACACAGTTTGTCCTACTAGTAAATATGGGTAATACTAATGTGCCTTTTGATGTTAAACCTTCAGTATATTTATGGCCACTGCTATCAAAATGTAAATTTAATAGTAAATTTTATCATGAAAGATAAAACCAGAAATGTTGATAAAATTCAAGAGCTTGTAGTTTAGCTCAGTTCAAGGTGAAAGCTTGGGGGAACAAAAAATCGATTATTTTTATTAATGGTAAGCGTTACTTTACTTTCTCTTACCTATATATGAAATACATAGTAAGGGAAAGTATTGCGATCGTGAAAATTTCGACTTCCGGTATTCAACGGAAATACACGTTTTGGGGTTCCCTGAGTCCAAATAACCAAGTCCCGCAAAATGATCTGTGTGTGTGTGTGAACAGACTAGCTCAAAAATTATAATCCGCACGAGCCTGGAATTAGGTATTTGGTATATTTATATGCCCGCGATGTGACAGCGAAAATTTCATCGAAATTGATCAAACGGAGGGGATTCTTTATTTCAAAACTTTTTGCCCATTTTTACGAGTTTTTTTCCGATTTTTCCTGCGATCACAGATTTTGATGAAATATTTGCTGTCACTTCGCGGGCGTATAGCTACCTCAAATACCTAATTCCAGTTTTGTAGGCCTAATCGTTTTTGATCAAGTCTGTTCACAGACACACAGACCATTCCGCGGGATTTGGTTATTTGGACCCCAGGGGACCCCAAAACCAGAAGTCGAAATTATAGATGATCGCAATAATTTCACTTACTAGATATTTCATTTACAGGTAAGTGAAAGTAAGAATTAAATTTTGCAGGAGAAGCTCAACAACGTCATATCACAAAACTCGACTATTTTTAGTTAAGACTGTCTTCTGAATGCGCTGAAAGAGTAATTTGCGGTCGCAATCGGCTATAGGGTGTGCTAGTAGTTTTGCAAAATGTCGGAAGGAACGGGGATAGACATAGTTGATGTGATAGAGATAATTGGTAATTTTAAAAGACCATTAATTGAAGCGGCATTAATTATCCTTGATGCTAACCACATAATTACATGTGTAATAGTATCTAGAAGTGAAAAAGTAGTTATTGTACAAGCCTTGTGCCTTCAAATAAGCGATCTTAAAGGACTGCCCCGTCAAATAAAAGTGTAAATCAAATTTATTAATAATAATAAGCAATTTTCTTGTAATTGTACGTGTAAAGCTTATAGTTCTGGTAAATGCAAACACATCATTGTAACTTAACGTTTTTCGGTTAGTAATAACATTAATTACCTATTCATACATTTTCATGACAGCTTAGTTTCTTTGTTATATCATTTATTTATTTTTCAAAACTTTCAGGCATCGCATTGAAAACTTGGAACAAATAAGCACAACGGATGTAAGACAAAAATGGGGAAAATTAAAAAAGAAAAACAAATCTATGACAATATGGTCCCAATGTTATTTGCATAAAACTTGCATTTTGGAATAATAAAATGTCAAATACTAAAATATTTAGCTGGATAAATATAGTCACTTTCTTTAACATGAAGACTACATATCGTCACATGTTTCGAAACAGGCTTATCTATTCTTAATTTTACAATCCACTCTTTAGGAAGCTTTTTATTTTTTGGAAATAAATGGAATGACACGTCTTTTGATTCTCTAATTGAACACTGAGGGAACGAGCAATACTTATTAGACATTTTTCAAATAATATTTCGATCAATCGGGTTTTAATTATGGAAAAATAAATCAAAAACGCCAAAAAAAACCTATGAATCCACGGTACTCGCCTGGCTTCTATCCCCGTTTCTCTAGTTCCAGTCAAGAAGCAGCACCGTCGCTTGCGCCCGTGAATATATAATTGCCATATCTCAAATCCTTAACTCAATCCAAGTAACATTTATGAAATGTTAGGTAACAACAAAAAGTGTATAAATCATGCGAATTGACAAGTCTCTCTTCAAAACTGATGCTTTGACAAATAATATGTGTTCTTTCTTGACTTTCTTACTTTTGTTTTTAAATAAAGACAAATTTCCTAAGGGGTAAGGCGTCTGACCCCATGGAAGCGCCCACGGATACTCATGACGTAATTTTCCGGGACGCCAAAGTTCCGGCACATACCTGAGGTATACAATAAATCAGTTTGCCTCGATGAACTTCCGGATGTTTTCCTCAGGATATTGTGTTAATAAAGTTTTTAGTAACATAATACTTAATACTTTCTATTTATATCCGTTCTGGGAGTAACTCGTAATTTTCTCTATGTTATGAAAGAAAAAAAAGAAAAAATCGGCACTTCTTAACAGCTTAAATATATTAATATAATACTCTTCATATAGTAAAATTGAATTGAAATTTTTAGTGAGCCTCTCAAATATAGTTTTAATATTAACAGAAAAAAAGCGGAGGTATCGAAATAATCTTTTCTCTAGCCTTGCCTAACCTTGAACGCAGATAAACAACTTTTATTCAGAGGTTTAATATTTGCCTTGATTCATTTCAATAATTATTAGTTTATTATTATTTTTTACTTATCATAGTGTGAACACTTAATATATCTCAGGTGCATAATTACCTGATATTTACATTCAGGGAAAATGGGTTTGATCTTACAAATTATTATTGACTTATTGCATGAATTTTGTTAACTAACATTTCAAAATATTGAATCATTCTTTTGAAGTAGTGAATTTATATTTTAATAACTTAATTCAATCAGATAGATATTGTTTGTACTTCATTTATTAATAGATGGTAAACAATCTTAATAGTGAAACTTGTTTTTGATATATTATCTTTATTTATAGAACAAATGTCTTCCAATTTGTCGATATTCATTGTATTGGGATTAGCACTAGCTGCAGGCCTTGTAATGTCATGGGTCAAAGAAAATAATAAGTTTAATTTTAAATTTTAAAAAGTTATCTCATAATTTTCGCCCCTGTTTTTTACTTTACTTTTGAATTAATATTTATCTTTAAATATCTGTACTTTATATCTATTTTTGCTTATTTCAAAACCGATTTTCAATTTACATAATATATTTATTTACAGAGAAATGTCTTCTAATTTACCAACATTAATTGGATTAGGATTAGTTCTTGCGACAGGCCTCGCAATGTCATGGGTTCTGTCCAGAAGAAAAAGATGGCGTGCCGTTGGGAAACTCTCCAAAATGTATATTTACCCAATAAAATCTGGAAGATATAAAGAAATCGATGAAGCGGAATGTACACCGATTGGATTGAGCTACGATGTTGGTAATGGCAAACTCCCATTAAGAGACAGGTAGTTTTATTTTAGATTAGTTTACTTTTGATCTTTTTTTGTCACTCAAGGAAAGAACTGTCATGGTAGGCTCATGTGTTTATGAGAATAAAAAAAGCAATGTATCTTAAAAAAAAAACCTAAATAATTTTATGTTAATCTTACTAGCCTACTTTTGTCACTTAAATATGGTTTTACTCATGATGTATTTAATAAACGCGATATCTTCTTCTTCTTTGTCTGCCTCTTATGCCATTAGCTAGTGTTGAGGAGCCTCAATCCAGCGAAACCACTCTTCCCGGTCCCTGCTTAGCTGCCTTGTCTACTGAGGATTGCCTCTTTTACTTCCAATTCTTTGGATATGCTCTTGGTCTGTAATTCTGTAGCGTCCATGTGGTCTCCTTCCTGAGGGCAGAGCCTCTAATACCATTAAAGGATTCATGCCCTCGTTCATGCGGCAGATGTGTTTAAACTACTGGAGTTGCTGTCTCTCTGGATTTGTTTAAAGTTCTGTAACTTCTAGTTGCTATTTAGTGCTTTCGTTTTTAATGCGAATTTCTAGTTCTCCTAATACGAAGGAACTTCATTTCTGCTGCTGTTATGCGACTGGAGTGCCTGTCCAGTGTTGTCCAGTTTTCTCCGCTGTAGGTGAATTGCATAAGATGCAACTTAAAAATTGATATTAAAATATTATGCTATTTAATATCAAGTATAGTTATTTGCATATTATCTGAGTTAATAAGTGTATAAGTCTAATTTCCATACTTTTCAGGGCACAATTTTAAATTTTTATATTATATTTTAATGGAATGAAAATCAAGCATTGAAATTTAGTCAAAAACATGAAAATAGTGGCTACTTATTTTATTGATTAAACCAGTTGAATAGATCTTAGCGGTAATGAGGTATTAGAATTATTGTTCAGTGACCGATTATTTTATTTATTTATTTGTTACAGCTTGTTTTCAGGCTCAAGCCCTATACAAGTGGAGTCTGGCATCATAAGTATTTCATGAGTAGTAATAATAAATTCTGAACAATAACAAAATTAGCTATCCATATAACATTTTACATATAAAACCATCCCAATATCCTAAATCCAGTAAAAATATCATCAAAATATCAACATGACCAATATAATAATCCCTGCCTTAACAACAACTATTTCTACACCAACCTATTACAACCGAATTATAATAACTACATTTCAACGCCTGACTCGTACTCTTATTTATTGCAAAGAAGCCACCTCCATGCTTCTTTTTAAGCCATTAATCAATTTAAGGCTAATTTTTAAACTAATTAATTGCTTAACAAACCATAAATCATTAAATAAAATCATAGAATTTTAGGCTAAATGTGATTTAATCACTTATTCACTGTGATGATTAATATGTAATTCATTACTCTGTCAAATGTTTATATTAAACGAAAATCCTGTTTGCTGGGTATAGCCAATATTGAACCGGGTATTAATAGCTGACTTCAAATAATGAGGTTTTTCAGAGATAGTGCAATCCCCCCGACATTATAGGGACTAAAGGGCAACGGTTTGACAATATAAACTCCGAATTCTTTAATTGCTTTTGGGTATCCCTATGAATTTTAATCATATTTTTTTTAAAAGGTATCTTTGTTTTGTAAAATATATAAAGAATTGATCCTCTTATAGGTAGTCAGCAACTTTCCCATGTATATTGTAATATTTTACAATAACTTATTTTATATAACTTTAATGAAAGAGAAAAGATTGAATCATGGTTCGGAATTGAATCCAGATCCTCTGCATCTCCGTTGTAGAGGACTTGACTTATTTTATAATTTCCTTTGAAGCATGTCTGTCATAACAAGACAGACATAATATGTTATATATTTCAAAATTACAGGTTCTGTCCTATAATCATCATCTATTATCTATAATCTACTATCTATAATCAATTAATAGATGATTATATTTTTTACATTGAGGTCCATAAGTTTCCGGCCTGTCCAATGTTAACCAATTGAAAGAAGCACTCATGAAGATAAACATGGTTATAAACCCCACAAAAACAAAGATGATGAGAGTTGGGAAGGAACCAAGAAGAATAATGCGTGTGATCAGAGTTGAAGGAAAAGCCCTGGAGCAGGTGGAAAACTTCAAATACCTGGGTGCACACCTCAACGAAAATGGTTACATTGATTCAGAAGTAAATGAGCGAATCACAGCGGCGGGCAGGATGTTTGAAGCAGTTAAAAGAGGCTTCCTTAATAGAAGAGAGGTGGAAAAGAAAACGAAAGTGGCTGTATTCAGATCTACATTTCTCCCCATTCTGACGTACTCTTCGGAATCATGGACGATAACAAAAAAGCATCAATCAAAAATACAAGCAGTTGAAATGAGATTTCTCCGAAAGATATAGGGGAGAACAAGAAGAGATCGAGTACGAGATACCACAATCAGATTGAACCTGGACGTTAACCCTGCCAACGATTTAATAGAGGAAAACCGGTTGAGATGGCTGGGACACCTTCTGCGGATGGAGCAGAGTAGAGTTGCTAGTGAGGTCTATCGAGCCAAAGTGGATGGGAAGCGAGGAAGAGGCCGTCCTAGAATAAAATGGGAAGACGAAGTTAAGAAGGACTTCCAGAAAAGAGGACTCCAATGGAAGGACAGAAGGCAGCTTATAGATGACCGACAGAGCTGGAGAAGGCTATATAAACTTCCTCCTCATACTGCATAAAAGCGGTTTTTAGAGGAATGACTATGAATGAACATTGAGGTCCATAAGTTTCCGGCCTGTCCTCCTTCCTTTATTTTAAGCGTACTGGACATAAGCATATCCTGTTCCTCTCTCCATACCCATTACCCGCACTTCCTCAGTCCTGTCTGTCAATGTCCTGCTTTGACGTAAACTCCCCATTTTTACAATGTTCAAGCTCGAGTACCATGTGGTTATATCAGGTTGTTTTATTTTATTTTGTTGTCTACATGTATTGGTCTTCTTTCTTCCTCTTATTTTTCTCTCGCCTATTACCCTTATGGATTATTTTTTCATGTAGGAATGCCCTATCTCTCTTTCTGTTTTTTGTTTTTTTTTTGTAAACTCTATTTGCAAATATTTAATATTATTCATATACTGTCACACCGGCTAGATTTCTTTATTATGTATCTTTAATAGATAATAGATGATCCGTGCTAAGCATTTGCATTCTAACCTACTTAAATCTCACTTAATTAAATTACACACTGTATATATAGTATCGTATAGAGCTTATATAGTGCATCATGGGCACAGGTGAGGGTTGAAGTAAAGAATAGATGTGTTTAAAATGTAGATTATTTATTTTATTTTTGAAACATAAGTTTAAGGTATTTACATATTTAAATGGTATTTACGTGTTTACAGGACCTCTCTTTGAACACTATGTTTGAAGTTACGATATGGTTAATCGGCGAGTGCACTGATTCTATTGACTGAAATCGCATGTTTTTGCTTGTAACGCAACCCAACCAAAAATGTTCATCTCAATAATCTAAAAAAAAAAATGCCTCCTTCGAAAAAGGCCTTGACCATTTTCGCGGAGAATTGCAGTTTTTCGTTACAATTCGCAAAGGAAGGGGTTAATCAAAACAATTTCTATAACCGAAAATGCTCTACTTGAAAACCTAAAAAGATTGACACCATTTAAAAACCTCTACTACCAAAACCACGGTTTTGCGCTTATAATTCGCAATCGGAGGCAAAATGAGTGATTTGTATATTTTTCCAATGTAGCGGTTAAGAAAGAAATGTTGAGAAATAATATATATATATGATGATAATTTATTCTTAAGGGACATCAATACCGGGATTATAAAATTATTTTTCATTTCATTTTGTTTTACTCCTGCGCATATTAAAGAGCGCTTGGATGTTGTCAACGGGCAGTCCCCCTCTCGTATTCCACAGTGAAAGAATGGGCACAATTATTTAAGTTGGAGAGAAAGTCTAGAAAATGACCAAGAAATCTCTCGTCCACCTTATAGTCCAGACTTGGCCCCTACCGACTTCTACCTTTTCTGAGTTATGACCTTTGTGTGAGATTATTTTAATACTACAAATAATAAACACTGATAAAGATCTCCAAACAGCTATAGAAGAACATTTTGTAAATAAAAAAAAATTATTTTTTTTTCATGATATAGAAATGTTGCCACAACATTGTAGTTAGTGAGTTGAACTTAGAGGAGAATAAAATGAAAAATAATAAGATAATTTTTTTCTTTTATCTTTCATTCTATACTGGGCTAGAAAATTTTGGACCTTACTACGTATATCGATTTTCTTTATTAGGCTATTACTTATTTGAATAGCTAAACAGTGTCTGTGTTGGATTGAGGTGTTTTTGGTTTGGATTGGTTGTTTGGATATGAGGGCGTATCATATCTTATCAATATTTCTTTTTTATTATGTTTATTCCTTTAATAATAAAATATGGTAATTGCTGGAAACAGGTAATTGGGATTTTTGGCAAATAAAAAATAAGAAAAACAAATAATTAAATTAAGACTATAGGTGATGATTAATGATAGTTTAGATTAGTGATGATTAATATTAAAAAAATAAAAATAAAAATAAAAAGAGAGAGAGAATATAGATAGAGAGCAAGAGTATAACAGATATATTTTAAAAAACCTTCTTGAGAGAGAATAGAAAAGATCATATTCAGGAAATTTCCTTCATCGCCCAAGGCTGTCGAGATATTTGCTGGTATTTTCCTTGTATTAATATTCGACTGTAGAAACTACAATCCTGGAATATATGCTCTACAGTTAGCCTCTCATCGCACTTTTGACATATTGACGGAGCTTCTTTGGTTATCACGTGGAGGTGGGTGAGCCTCGTATGACCTATCGTGATCCGCGCGAGGACCACCTCCTCCCTGCGGCTGCTGCGGCTCGAGCTGCTCCATGCTTGTGTCAGGGTATCCCTTTGTACACAGAACAATTAGATCGAACCAAGGTTGAATAATTATGATCGCCCTGGATGCATACATATTAAGAAAGCAGGTTTCGTAAATCAACAAGAACATAAATATAATATATTTAAAATTAATTTATAGTATTATTCTACTTAAACCATAAATATATTTAAACTTCAAATACTACATACAAGCAATATAGTTTTACAATTCCATACTCGGAATATTATTGCACTTTTTTTTTATTTACAGAGTTTTTGTCGTTTACAATTCTGAAACGATGGCTTTTTTGAGCGGCAAGGTCAATCCGAAATTGCTGCAGATGAACGTTGAACAAAAAGATGACAGGACTGTTATTTTTTCATACCCTGAAAAGAAGAGTATAGAAATTACTTTGCCTGTTAAAGATGACGATAAAATGATAACGTATGTCCTAAATGTGTTTTTATTGATTATATCATTCATTCATTAAAAAAAAAAAAAAATGCAAATACCATCACTAAATTAATTTGGAATATTACCTCTCAATACCAATCGATGTGAAACTGTTTTTCAGAATGTGGAAAAATGAGAAGATACGTATCAGTGATTGTGGCGACGAAGCCGCTAAATGGATCTCTGAAGCTGTCGGTGGAAAGGAAAGTGAATTCAGACTTGGCTATTTTCCTGTGAATGATGGCTGGCGGAGGGATATTTCCTACCGTAAATTGGAATTTGAAGTCTTCAAAAACACAAACAACAAATACACAGTATGTAATTTAGGACCTAGATTTTATGCAATTGCTTATTTTTTATTTTGCATGATATTTATGAAAAAGCTTTCCAGATATGTTTGTGAACTAGAGTACCCAGGCATAATTGGCCAAATTTTATTTTGCATGTTTTATGATAATTGAATTCACTGGTCCCTTGTTAATCTCCCTCTAAAAATGTAATTTAGTCTTTTAAAAAAACTTTTTTTTTTTCGTCTTCATAATATTTTAAATATCAATATTTTGAATTCATTAAAAAAAAAAATATCTGGTGCGTGCGCGCAACACACAACTTTCACTTACCAACTTACTTAGATTAGAAATTGACGTGTTTTGCTAATTATCATTTCCCAAAGTCACACATTTTTCTACATTCATATCTTATTTTTGTTAATCGTTAAAGCCGTTTTTGAGTAAATAAAAAAACTCGTGAAAATGATACAAAATTTATTAAGTAAAGTCCCCCCTCCCGTAGATCAATTTTGATGAAATTTTTACAGTCATATCTCGGGCATATAAATACATCAAATACCAAGTTTGATCAAAATCGTTAAAACCGTTTTTGAGTAAATAAAAAAAACATGTGAAAATGGTACAAAATTTATTAAGTAAAGTCCCCCCTCCCGTAGATCAATTTTGATGAAATTTTTACAGTCACATCTCGGGCATATAAATACATCAAATACCAAGTTTGATCAAAATCGTTAAAACCATTTTTGAGTAAATAAAAAAAACACGTGAAAATGATACAAAATTTATTCAGTAAAGTCCCCCCTCCGGTTAATCAATTTTGATGAAATTTTTACATTCATATTCCGGGCATATAAATCGATCAAATACTCAGTTTAATCAAAATCGTTAGAGCCGTTTTTGAGAAAATCGAAAAAAACGTAAAAAGTTATTAAATAAAGTACCCCCTCCCTTTGAGCAATTTTGATGAAATTTTTGCTGTCACATCGCGGGCATATACCTACACTAAATACCCAATTTCAGGTTCCCATGGTTTATAGTTTTTGAGCTAGTCTGTTCACATACACACACACACACACACAGACACACACACACACAGACACACACACAGACCATTTCGCGGGACTTGGTTATTTCGACTCAGGGGGTCCCAAAACGTGTATTTCCGTTGAAAACCGGAAGTCGAAAATTTTCACGATCGCAATACTTCCACTTACTATATATTTCATATATAGGTAAGTGAAAGTAAAAAAAAATCTGGTTTGGTCTTAAACTTTTTAAGAAGAAAAAAGAATGAGTGATAGATTACCATTTCTAAGAATTTCTTTTTGTATAACTTAGTTTTTCCCTATGCTCTTTTTGTCCAGTGTGATGTTATTTTTCAGTTTAGTTTTGAATATGCCTCTGAAAAGATCTAAATTTTCGAGCAATGTCTAGCAAATACATTAATCATTTCAAATGTTGATGTAGAGGAATCCTGAATGCGCTAGACAAAGCTGTTTTCATTCAGATTTTATCAAAAGAAAATAATTAATTTTTGCAACTTCTGTGTATCAGGTGGCTATACTCTTCTTCTTAACTTGTAGAATCATCATAATTGTGTTAGTGTTTTATTTTCAGTGTGCTTATTCTGATCTGAGTAGTTACAATATGCTAAATTTAACTTCGTTTGAAGAATTAAACTTGAGGTTAACAGATGGTAACAAAGCAAAAATTCTTAATTTCCGTCCTAATTTTGTCATTGAAGGACCTAAGGCATACGAAGAGGATAACTGGCATTGGATCAAAATTGGAGATGCTGTATTTGAACGCTTTCGGCCATGCACGAGGTTTGTATATTTTCTTTTATCGTAAACTTTTTTTTTATCATAAAATTTTAGGAATGAGCTTTAAATAAACTCTATTAAATTGGACAATATTAGATCAAACTTTTTCTGGGAATAAATAAATGACATGATAAAGTTAGTTAGGAACGTAATATTTGTTTTTAATTTTTGTTTTATCAGAGCATTTCATTTTTGAACCTAAAACTAATTTAATCTGGAATTCAATTTCCAGCCTTTGTAGAAATCAAGTTCAAAATTGTTATCTCACGTAACCTAACATATTCCATTGTTATCAATCGTCTCTTGCCTAGTTGTTTTGTGCTGCTTAAACTTGTTTTGTCGAATCTTTTTTTTTTTTCTGTTATTATTTTGTTTTTTTACAGTATGAAAACAAAATGAATATGATTATATCAAGTAATATGACTTTGCCCTGTTCCGAAGAGAATGCTAAAAAATTTGAAATAATACCATCAACTGTTACCTGAATGAATGTTTTTGCAGTGTTTGTAGAGGATGTTTAAATGTAATGTAAAACCATTTGATGTTAGATCGATTTGTAATTATTTGTTCACAGATGTGTTTTTACTACGATAGATTGTGATACTGGAGAAAAAAATGAAAATAATGAACCTATCAGTACACTGAGAAAGTAAGTTTAAATTTTATTTAATGTTTTAGTTGGACATTAATATTTTTCATGCTCAATAAAAATTGAATTGTATTATATTCCTAAGTATTTCATCCTTGCTGCTTTTCAATTATTCATGTTACCCAGGATGAGTGATTTTTTCAAAAAATCCTTCTCAAAACTTTTTCACCAATATTAAATTATTTTATTACAGTCTTGTCTTTTCTTATTTTCTTTCTTGAACTATAAAGTATTAGTATATCCAATTTTATTTCCTTCATAAAATTTTTTTAGCAGTTCTTTGGTTGCTTGGTGGATTATAGATCTATAGTTTGATAAAAAAAATTTAATTTGATCTGATAAATTTCCATTGTTTGTTGCATTGTAAATCTTATAGTTTACTTGAATTTACCCACGTAATGCTCGACTTGTCTATTCGATTGAGGATAATAGGCAGCTGTTGTAATTGCTATACTCCCCAAGCCACGATCCACTTATGAACAATTCGTGTTGCTTTATCTCTGTTGTTGTACGCCTTAACTTTAATAGATTTTAACAAAAATGACGTACGAAACTTCAATGCCAGCGTAGGCCATGCCCAACTTTTGCAAGCCCATTCTATTTTGAAAAAATATGATCATCCTCTCTTATTTTATGTTTAAATAATATATATCTAAAGAGAAAAGATTGGATACAGCCAGAAATCAAATCCGGGTTTCTGCATCACCGTTGTAGTGTTCTTACTTTATTTTTCTTAGGTGTAACTGACCTCGTTCCCACTTTTATGTATGGACACAACTTACGTTTTTATTTAATCAAGATTATTTTATAACAATTATAATCACATGGCACAAAATATAATATCTCTCATTTAACAATATTTTCATGTTATTTTTTAGGTATCGAACAATGAAAATGCTTGGGGAAGACAGAATTGATGCGCATACTCCAGTATTGGGTTTATATGCAGGGCTATACAAGGGCGGAAAAGTCAAATGTGGAGACACAGTTTATATTTCAGACTGACTGTGTACAGGTCAATGAACCTATAAATATTTTTTATTAGGTTATAAATTTAGTTTTCTTTTTGTTGATGTATAAACAACCCAAATCATTTTTTTTACTCATTGTATTTTTTAATATTTGCCTTATATCAAGATGTAATAATACGAGAGATATGTAATTGTTATAAATTATTTATACATGTTTTTCTAACAATGTGTTTTTATTGAAACTGATATCACCCAAACCTTTAACACGTTCAGTGCAGAGGGCAAAAAGGTCCATACACAAGTGCGGCATGGGGTCAATCGACCCCGTAGTGCAACTATCCACAAGAGCGTCACGGGGCTAATTGACCCCGTACTTATGTCTCCATTTAAAACGCTAAAACCTCTCGGTAAATGAACTAAATTGCTATAATTGAATATTTTCCTACTCTTTGGACATCAACAAATATATGACAGCCGCAGGCCGTATTTTCATCCATATTTTGATACATGACGTAGAATTGAATATTTACCTTATACTTATTAGGAACTTTTTTCAGCTTTGTGCGATAATTTTGATTTGAAATTTTGATAAGTACAGTAAACCCTCGATATAGCGAACAGTTAGGGGGTTTGATTTTCAGAGTTCACTATATCGAGGTTCATTATAACCGAGGATTCTTTTTTTTTTATCTTTTTTTTAGCCAATGCCCGCACTAGTTTGATCATATTTAGAATGAAATTCATTCATTAGAACTAGTTAAATTAAAACGCATTTATGTAATTTATTTTTAGTTAAACAACATATTAAATAAACAATAAGATTCATTAATTTACCTACCAAGTTCACTTGAGGGTTCTTTAGCCTTAAGTTATTATTCGAATAATACAGAATGGTTAATAAGAGGGTCTGAGATTGGTATTTGAGATCTCATTTGTTTAAAGCAATTTATCAATTTTTTTTCCTAATATTCATGAGCCGCAGAGCGCAGTCGTTTATTTAATGCTGAAGTTAATCCTTGGGCTGCGGTTGAATCTATTTTATCTTTGTTTTTTATAATGGTTGACAATGTTGATTTGTGAATTCCATATTTTTCTGTACATAGTTTTCTTACTTAGAATTTCCGATTCAATATCCAGGAGAATTTTTAATTTTTCCTCGATTGATAAGGATTTACGTTTGTGACACACGTCTACGAACGAACTCATTGTGTATTAAAAATAAAAAACAGTATAAACGACTACAGAACACTGATTCGAATAATAAAGAACTCCAAACGGAACTGAGCTAGTTTTGAGAAAAAAGTCAATGGAATCAGAGAGAGAGAGAGAGCAAAAGGAAATCGGATTAGTTAAGAGTAAAAAAACACCTCAATTCTAAAAACTGGTGCTACTTCGTCTTCCCGCGCTCATTCTACATAATACAGTAAAAAAAAAAAAAAATTAATAACAATTCTAGCAGTTCGTTATAACAGAATATATTAATTCTCAGGCATCAAATTTAGTTCGTAGTTCGCACTAACCGAGGGATTTCGCTATAACGAGGGGTTCAGCAGAAATACAACGGTAATTTTAGGGGGTCAGCATTTTGGTTCGCTATATCGAGGTGTTCGTTATATCCGAGTTCATAATAATGAGGGTTTACTGTATAAATAAAGATGGGTGAGTATGAATTATCATTAAATTATGACACACGACAATCAAAGAAAAACAAATTAGAACTGACAGCAAAAAGTAAACTGAAAAGGGAGGTAGGTGTTTTGTTATTTACAGAGGTTGGGAATATGTGATTCCCAGATAAAACACGGGGCTTTATGACTTGGTGCCGGATTGCAGCCCAAATATCACTCTCTAGGCCGGCACGGGGTCATAAAGCCCCGTGCTCTTTTCAATGATATACAATGTTTTTATTGGCTTTGAAAAGCATAAACATACTTTTTTCAATTATATTTAAAAGTATAAAGCAAAAGCTGTTAAAGTGTTTTTTTGACAGTTTACTTCAAAACCGGTCCGTACTGGGAAATAGTTACGCACAGGGTCATTTGACCCTGTGCCGCACTGAACGTTTTAATCATCAAAAGCAGTTTATTTTTAATGTATAAATTACCAAATTAAGGGCAGATGCTTGATGAAAAGTGGCCATGGAAAGATGTTGAGGTCATAAAACAGGTTCTCAGTTCCACCGAAGGGGCTATCTAGAATCTGGACTGAGTAGTCAAATAAATTAGTATAATCAAATTGAAAGGAGGAGGATCCTGAGGAGAATACTGGGACCCATAAGATAGGCAGATGGTACTTTCAGAATCAGGCACAATAAGCAGTTCTACGAACAACGGGAAGACATAGTCACTTATATAGTAGGAAAATATGACTGACCCGCCTGAATCACTCCGGACTCACCAAGAGGATCCTCGCAGTGACAAGTATGGGAAAGGCGTCCAAAGTCAAGTGGTTCACCTCTGTTAAATCAGACTTAGAGGAACTGCAGATCTCATTACAGACAACCGAGAACAAAACTCAATACCTACAGGCCATCCTGCGGTCTTACCACCGTCTCCCACAAGCAAGAAGTGTACAGGCACTACCAGACCCAGAGTTGGGCATATTTAAATAAAAATGTAATCATGATTATGACTAATAATAAAAAATGTGAATAATGATTGTAATCATCATTCACAAATCATTCTTTAGCGCGGAATCATTAATCATGAATTGTATTAATCACTAGTCGTGGAGTATTCATGAATATAATGTATTCAACAATCATGAATGACCATTATCCATTATTAAATATTAGTCAGTAATCATGATTAAGAAGAATTCCTTATTCATGATTACTCATTAATCATGACTAATGGGAATTCACTACTCATGATTACAGATCATTCATTAATCATGAATAATATAAATTCATTAATCATGATTACAAAAAAATTCACAATTCTAAGTCTTATTAGTCATGAATGATGATTGAAAATTTGTTTGCTCTTTCTATACTTGTCAATAAACTTTTACTAATACCAATTGGAATAAGGGTCTAATTCTTTACTTGTGACCTCAAATGCTGTTCAGTTGACTACACCCACCCTTAGGACTTGTCCTTGCTCATTAGGACATCTTTTAATTCAGAAATGCATCCTCGTATTTTAAATTTAAATGAATAATAATTATGAATATAACATATTGATGAATATTAGGCATTCATGATTGATGAATATTATAATAATGCTGGCTCATGGATATATTTTATTCATGAATAATGACTAACTGAATTTATCAGTATTCGTTAATCATGAATAATTTAATAGGTACCAGTTATTCATTATTCATTTCAAATGAATACCATAAACACTCAGTAATCATCAAATATACCCCGAACTGATTATGAATAATGGTTATTCATTATTCATCTGTTGTATGATTACAATTATTCATATTATAATCATTATTCCGATTACAATTTGCCCAACTCTGACCAGACCTAAATGGACGGATGAGAGGAAGCCGGCTCACAGCCAGAAGATGAAGGTATACTGGGCCAAGAAAAAGCAGAAGACCACAGCTGAGATTTAAGACGAGCCCCGTGGTACAAGTGTGGGAAGTGTGGCCCAAATTTTGGTACTACTTAATTTTCAGACTAGAAACAATTGGGTTGTACCAGATTTGGGCAAATAGTAATCTGAATAATGATTAATGAATATGAATAATTGTGATCTAATAATATAATATGGAGCAATTAGAGGCTTTTCCCGCTGAAGAGGACTTGTTTAGGAGTATTTTATTCCTTTTGAACAAGCAGAAAATGAAAGCCAAGATATAATTAAGCTGAATCAAGGCCCTTTTTAACTGAAAAGGATGCGATGGGGAAAAGCTTTTCTAAGTTAAAAATGGAATAGATTACCTTTAATACATCTAAACTTTCGACTTCTTCTCTCTCAAAAGGGATAACGAAACCCAAAAGTGTACTCTTCAGTGGAGATCATCGGGCTTACACTAAACAAAGTCTGAAGCTGATATCTAATAAAGGACATCAAAATAAATTTAATAGACAATACTAAAGAAATTCAAACAGACAACATAATTAACAACACGAACTTGCTAACAAAAACGAAAAACTTGACAAGTGGTAAATATAATATTTTGCAATATTATTTAAATATTTTGTATATGGTAGGTGAATAATTACTCAACTTTAATATCTCACAAATGATAACATCTGTTCGGTTGGTTTAATGGACTTAAACAGTAGCTACTATTATGGTATTTGTGAGAAAATTTCAATGCTTGATAATGAAAACCTTATTATTATAACCAATACTGTTCAAACTTTAGAATGAAACGTAAGGAAATCATATTCACTTAACCTCTTATTCAATGAAATGACAGCAGAGTTGGGCGAATTGTAATCTGAATAATGATTAATGGATATGAATAATTGTAATCTTAAAACAAATGAATAATGAATAGCCATTATTCATAATCAGTGTGGAGTATTTTTAATGATTATTGAGCGTTTATGGTATATGAATTATATATGAATAATGAATAACTGGTATTCAGTTATTCAAGATTAACGAATACTGATAAATTCAGTTAGTCATTATTCATGAATAAAATATATTCATGAGCTAGGATTAATATAATATTGATCAATCATGAATACCTAATATTCATCAATCATGAATAACAAATATTCACCAATCATCAATCATGAATATGATCTATTCATAATCATTATTCATTTAAATTTAAAAGACAAAGAAGAATTTCTGAATTAAAAGTTGTCCTAATGAGCAAGGACATGTACTAAGAGTGGGTGTAGTCAACTGAACAGCATTTGAAGTCACAAATAAACAATTAGACCCTAATTCCCAAGGGGTATAAGTAAAGGTCTATTGACAAGAATGGAAAGAGTAAACAAATTTTCAATCATCATTCATGATTATTAAGACTCAGAATTGTGATTTTTTTGTAATTATGGTTAATGAATTTATATTATTCATGATTAATGATTCTGCGCTAAAGAATGATATGTGAATTATTATTCACATTTTTTATTATTAGTTATAATCATGATTACATTTTTATTTAAATATGCCCAACTCTGAATGACAGACACTGCTCTAATTTTAGAGCGCTGATCATGGTTGAGCTGAAATGTCAGCTTTAAAATAAAGATACAGAAACCTGCATTTCATATCATAATGACTAACCTCCGGACTGATATATAATCATGACATATCAATACAACTCCCTACAATTTCTTACACATAAAATTATATTACAAACAGTCCTTTTTTACTTTCACTTACCTATATATGAAATATATAGTAAGTGGAAGTATTGCGATCGTGAAAATTTTCGACTTCCGGTTTTCAACGGAAATACACGTTTTGGGACACCCTGAGTCGAAATAACCAAGTCCCGCGAAATGGTCTGTGTGTGTGTGTGTATGTGAACAGACTAGCTCAAAAACTATAAACCGTGGGAACCTGAAATTGGGTATTTAGTGTAGGTATATGCCCGCGATGTGACAGCAAAAATTTCATCAAAATTGCTCAAAGGGAGGGGGTACTTTATTTAATAACTTTTTACGTTTTTTTCGATTTTCTCAAAAACGGCTCTAACGATTTTGATTAAACTGAGTATTTGATCTATTTATATGCCTGAAATATGACTGTAAAAATTTCATCAAAATTGATCAACCGGAGGGGGGACTTTACTTAATAAATTTTGTATCATTTTCACATGTTTTTTTTATTTTCTCAAAAACGGTTTTAACGATTTTGATCAAACTTGGTATTTAATGTATTTATATGCCAAAGATGTGATAACCAACATTTCATCACAATTGATCAATCGGAGGGGGGACTTTACTTAATAAATTTTGTATCAGTTTCACGTGTTTTTTTTTATTTACTCAAAAACGGTTTTAACGATTTTGATCAAACTTGGTATTTGATGTATTTATATGCCCGAGATATGACTGTAAAAATTTGATCAAAATTGATCTACGGGAGGGGGGACTTTACTTAATAAATTTTGTATCATTTTCACGGGTTTTTTTTTATTTACTCAAAAACGGCTTTAACGATTAACAAAAATAAGATATGAATGTAGAAAAATGTGTGACTTTGGGAAATGATTATTAGCAAAACACGTCAATTTCTAATCTAAGTAAGTTGGTAAGTGAAAGTTGTGTGTTGCGCGCACGCACCAGATTTTTATTAATGCTATCATAAAACATATTGATAACCATGGGCGTCCACAGGGAATCGCAGCTTCACCCTCTAGAAATTTTGAGGAACAAAACTACAAATTAAATAAATTCATATTCACTTTAATATATAAAGTGATAACACAATATATGTGTTGTGACCCACACATATAATTATTTGTAATTATATTAAGAGGGCTATGATGCATATTAATTGTTATTATGTATAATATATTTTATGAGGTCTATTGTATAAATATTTGTATTTGGATATTACTGATAATGTATATAATTATTTTAATTAGGTGCCCAAATAGATAATTGAATATGTTATTATTATTATTATTATTCTGGCACTACGGTCCTGCAAGAACCTGGGCCTCCAACAGCACAGCCGACCTATCTCTGCGATCCTGTGCTCCGTACTCTTCTCCAGTTTGGTACACCCAGCAGTTTAAGGTCCTCCTCGACATCATCCAGCCATCTGATTCGTTTACCGTCCGGTTTTTCATAGAGTATTCTTCTTACTATCCTGTGCTCCGGCATTCTTTCCACATGTCACTGATCAGCCATCTCAGTCTGGCTTTCTTTATTAACGCCACCATGGCCTCTGGGTTCTCCATATAGCTCCATTGAATATGTTAGTTTATATACATATGTTATAATATAAAGTAATATAATATAATATAAATATAAAGTAATAACATAGGGCCAAACTTTGTATCCTAAGCCCTCCTTATCGCCCCACTCCAAAAAGGCATCAGAGACCAGTCTCTAAGAGAATCTCAATGTAGACAGATATTTGTTGCCCTAGCTCTGGCCAAAGCCCACTCCTTGTCAGGCCTGTACTTTAATATTATTAGTTATATTACTCTATATGTATAAATGTGTATATTATTCACCAATTATAATTTACTTCCACTGCGTAATTCTGTGTTTTTGCTAGTCCCAATTGTTTGATATTACTAAGATCCACAGACCTTTTTAATTAACCCAATTATCAATTAATTTAAATAAACAAGGGACATCGCAACATTCATTAAACGATATAAAAACAGATATTTTAACGTTTTAAATATTTTATCAATAAGTCTTGTATAAAAAATTAATCGAGCCTTACAAGGTCAGAATTTTAAGAGCCTGCCCCTTGCGGACACCCTTATAACTTTTCAATAGATATTTTCAATAATTAACTTCGAGAATAGAAAATCATATAAAATAATCGTCTTGTAAAGGGATTATAAAGGATGATACTAGGATATTTTGCAGTAACAATTTTATATTTTCATATAAATTAACTATGTTACAATTCACTTTACTACAAAGAAATTCGTATTTGGTTCAACAAAATCAACTTTAGTTCATAAAAATTATCATAAAAAAAAAAAAAAAAAACTCGTAAAATAAAATACTTTTGAAAATGAACTAAATCTACATTAACCTAATAAATATGTACATAACTTATAATAAAACAATATTCAACAATGACAACTACATATACTATGATAAAACTCTTGAAATAAATTATATTCACAGAAATAACTTGCTCTTTCAGAGCACACATATAACAATTGTACTAAATACAAAAGATGTAGCCGCATGAGGTGTTAGTATATTGTTTGCACTATCACATATTTATGGCTGTATTTGAGCCATTATTAAATATACATACCAATATATTATTATGACTAGGCCTTTTCTAGTGCTACGTAAAAATAAGTTCTGCCGAATAAGTTATAAGTGAGAATGATTGCATTACATGCCAATGTAGGAAAAAATTTAAATAATTTTAAATGGCGTGGCTATGAAAAAACTGGAACGATTATTTTTCATCCAAGTTGAGCATTACATTACCACGATAATGCATAAATATTAAATCAATACAAATGAAAACTTGATAAAAAAAAATTAAAGGAACTTATGATCGATTGAAGGTAGGATTCGGAAATAGTTTACCAAAAATTATTCTAAATCCTATGAGCATTTATTATTTCTGCCACAAGTTAAAACTTGTGAAATGTTCTTACCGGAATGTGGGAAATTTGTAACACACTACTTGCTCAAAATGAAAGAAAATTTCCATTCCTGACATCATATACATAGCATATGAACATATTTTCAAAAAAATTCCTGAGGCACTTCCTAGATGCTTAGATAGTTTGCTTATAGATCAGAGAAGAGAGCATATAAAAAGAAATGAAATTAATAAAACATTTTACAGTTTTTTTTATAGCCAAACCACATTTACTTAAATATATATACTATATATATCTTACACACAAAAAACATTTTTTCAATGATTTTTGCAATTTTAGAATTGAAAAATTGAAAAAACAACCTATATTCACAACAATTTTCTACATAACTACATAATGGTTCTTTTTGTAATAATATAATTTGGAAGCACTTTAAATTTTCACGATATCGACACATAAATTTTTTATTTTTAGAATAATAATAATTTATAAACGTGCGTTAATAAATTTTTTTTTACAGTATCAAAACTCAATCAGCAGTTATAACATGCACAAAAACATGTAATCGGTTAGTAAAAATGTATCAGCAATATTTTAATTGTCATACGATCATCACAAAAACGAAATAAAAAAAAATTATTTAAAAAAAAAAGGAGAGAGAAAGAATATTTATACAGTAATTAAAACAACAAAATTATAATATTTTATAAAAAAAAATATATACATAGTATTTTGAATATGCTTTCTCTCTCGATCGTTACTTTAATAATAGCATCTTCTGAAATATTGCAGTCAAGACTACAGTACCAGTCAAAAGTTTAGACTCACCATTAGATTTTGTAAAATAAATAAATAACAAAATTTTATTTATTAAACAACATAACAACTATAATTTTATTTTAAATTGATTTATAACTAGTTGTATATCCCGGTTTCATCCAGGGAGGGAATTTGGAAAACAATGAGAAAAGCCGTGGGTCAAGAAACGTACGTTAGGACAGAAATGAGATTTTTTTCGACTCCAATGGTTGATTTTGTAAAAATATTATGTAAAGCGAGATCACAGCAATTTTTATAATAATATAGAATATACCCAGGGATTGGCTGTAGTTATGCAAGTTTAAAATGGACAGGTGTTTGCACCTGGTATGAAAGAACCACTAAGCGAAATTTGGAGAATTTATGACAAACGGTATGGATTTCTATAAAGAAAAACCAAACAGAATTTTATCTTTATTTATATAGATTGTATTCGAAACGATCATATAATTTTTAAAATGTTATATCTTGAGTTACAATTATTTTTTTTTAAACTTGAAGATTGTGAATTGAATACAAGTGAGTCTAAACTTTTGACTGGTACTGTAAGTAAGTACTTTTTGTTAGAAACATATTTATATTTTGTTATAAAAATTGTTAAGTAAATTTTTTAAGAAGCCAATATTGTCAGTAAATTACTAATAATAACAACATACGGCAACACTCAATTACTAATGGTTATAAAAAATTGTAATAAATTTAAAAAATAGGATGGATCTAGTGCAGGTGAAATATTTTATTTCTTGGAAATTTAAAAGTATTTAATATTGTACTCGTAATATTTTTAAAAAGTAATTTAACGAAATCTTTTAGATATATAAATATCATACAGTGTTTAGACAATTGAAATGAAGATAGATTAAAAATAAATATTTAATATAAAGAAAATAAACTTTAATAAATGCTCAGTTCAGACCACAACAGCGTATCCCATCACGACTAGACAATATTGATTTTAAAATTTTTGGTAATAGGTAGTAACAACTACTATAAAAAAAAATTACTTATTTTTTAATAGATAGAATAATATAATTTACAAGGTAGATTAATAATTTAAGAGCTTCTTATAAAATTGTTATCGTTTAAGAAAAGCACCCGCCATTAATAATAAAAAAACGTTGGAGTTAAGATCTGATTTTTTTTATTTTTTTATTATTATAGTATCAGTCAGATCTTTATGATTAATAAATTAATAAAAATAATAATATAAACTATAAATTTCCCTGAAATAAAATTAAGCACCTATAAGAAGGCGTTTCAAATAAAACCATTGGTCCTTTTGCAAACAATGTCCTAAATACTTCGGCAAACTTATCCATAAAGTTTTCATATACTATTACCATTTTACTCTGTCCTTGTATTCTTGTCGTACCGATACCCTTTTGATGGTTTCATATCCGAGGATAATGGAAAAGCTAAAGCAAACCGATTGAACTAGGCGCGCTGACAACCCTTTAGAAAACATCCAAATACCTTCCTCTAACCACAGGCAACGGAAAGTCTGTAATATAGAATTTGTCCTTTGAACCTAAAAAAAAAAAAAAAAATTATTAAATAATAATAATAATAATAATAAAGTGTTTATTTACATACCCAAATAAAAATACATGATTTTATTATTAAATAATATAATATTACTAAAATTCATTTCATTAGTAAGAACTTTGCTATTAACTTGACATGATTAATTTTTAAATCATAAAAATTTAAAAAGAAATTAGAATCATAAAAAAAATAAAAATATTTTTATGAGCCATGAAAACAAGAGAATATCCACAGCACTACGGAAATATAGTGATATTAACTTAAGAACAGCAAATTACTTTATTTCTCACAATATTTATGTACAGAATTAAGTAACAGGATCTCGTCAGATGATGCAATATAGTTATAATATTACTTCAGTATTAACAAGCATGCAACACATGCAATACAACTGAATAGGCTGAAATAGTACTTATTATAAATTACCTATTTTGAAACTTATTACACAATAGAAAGAATGCAATAATACTTAGTTCAATTTTATGATAAAGTTACATATTGAAAAAAATTAATACACAAAATATCAACTATTTATCAATCACCTGGAGGCGAGCTCTGATGGTGTCCATAGGATTAGTTATAAATGTAGTTGTGAATCCACCCAGCGTCCCAGCAATACATTGTATAAATAAATGAGAGAAATTTGCGGGAAACAGTTTGGCCAGCTCATCTAGAAATTAAAGAAATTATGTATAAGAACTGAACTTTAACATGTACAACTTTTTTAGACTAAAAAATAAAATAATAGAACGTATTACCTTGATATAACTGGTAAAAACTCCACCAAAGTGCACTGTTAGGAACATAGGTACAAACTGAAGCAAAATATCCCCGGTAGAATCCTTTAAGTCCATCTGTTCGATAAATTATTTGTGCTATGTCGATGGTAGTGCGAAATTTAGACCTCGTAGGGTCAATCGTCAACCCCAAAGAACTCAGTACAACCTATAATTATTTTAAAATAAATATACCTATCATGTTTCAAAGAAAAATGATCAGATTTTTAAAATTTATGTAAATACCTTTCCACCATCCCGATAATCAGCAATGCCCAAAAACATAAGGTGTTGTGATATGACGTCAAATGGAACGATAATAGTTTGCCCAACAAGGGATGCTACAGCTCCACTAATCAATGCTCTTACTGTAGGAGTCACATCGTGTTGTTTAAGAAAGTGCCTTGAACTCTCGTAAGTTGCTATGTAAGCTACACCAGAAACTATTTGTACAGAACTAACCCAGAACCCCCTATACAATCCTGAAAAACCTTCTTTTTTATAGATTTTACATCCTGCGTCAATCAAACCTGAAATCGAGGAATAATCGGTGAACAGAGGCTAAATAATAATCTTAACTTTTCAAAAATATAAGTATGAAACAAACATACTAACCTGTGTACATACTATCATGCTTCTGAACTTGAAGTCTTGTTTTTATTAACGTTAAAGGATACAAACTGCATCTAACAGAAAACGAACTAAGCATACTCAAGGGAAAGAACTTGGATTTGTCCATCATCTCCCATTCTATCGTCCTCACATATCCAGGATCTTGTAAGTCTACACTCATTGTATTTCCTTCTTGTTGAAGTTAAGCTTCTACCCCTAGGAAAGCTCAGAGCTATCATTTCAATTAAATAATAGGGTTTAGACGAGACCGGACACTTTCAACTAAATAGTTTTGGGCTAAGTAAACCCTAAAGAAATCGTTTTATAATTTTGGATTGGTCGAAACAACTTACAGTAACTGAGTACATCCATATCGACTAGATCAGCTGATTGGTCACGTGACACGCTCCTATAACCTTGCCTACTGACACACCTTCTGTGCGAGGTTATGCATATCGTTTGTTATTCTCCGTCACTAAAAATAATTTCGTCTCTATTTTGACTCCCATTCCATAAATAACACAGAAGTTTTTTTAAAAAACTCATGCACTCGATGATCTGAATGAATTATTTTTCTCACCTTTAATACAATTTCCAAATTTTGTGGTCTGTCACTGTTTAAAATTTGAGGGTAACTGTGGTAAGATTTTGCGTTATCAATGACATAAGGGGAAAAATACTGAAAGCTGATAAGAATCCCCACCTTCAAAGTGCAAATCGATTATGAAAAATTACAAACTAGTTTTCAGGTACATTATGTCTAATTTAACAATTCAAGCTTCTTATTCAATAATAAAAAGTAAATAATTTTCACTAAATCATACACGGAATATCTAGTACTAACCATTTGCCCTGTTTAGTAAACTTTCCAAATTCTATGCGGCAGGTCTACTATTTATTTTTCGAAAATTTATAAATTTCTGCGTTTCGAATTTTCATTCGGCAATTTGGATTTTTGACCATACAAATATAAAACTAATACGCAAGTTATTTATTTCATCTACGTTTTATTTTAAGTAATTTCATACTGAGATAAATTTCAGTTGACAAAATGACTAACTCAAATTTTAACATTCTTCTAGAAAGCAGTATCGGTTTTATTTCTCTTTCGAAAATTCTTACTTTTTTTATTTGAATGCATATTTTAGTAACCTGTTGTAGTTTTCAATATTTTTGCCTCAATTTTATAAAATAGAAAAATTAAAAAAAATTCAAAGAGAAATATGATTAAAAGTGCTTTTCTGAAAAAATGTTTCTGTCAATTCTGTCAACTGAATGGCAAATATGGCATTTCTTCCTTTTTAATTTTACGAGAAGGGATTTTACTTGCTATTTGGTGGCTTTTAGCCTATTGCCATTATCTCGTTGCTTTCTCAAAAACTAATTTAACAAAAACCTTATGACATTTGGCACTTTCTAAACAATTACAAATAATGAATGAGAATCTAGAATGTGGAGAAATTTGCTTTTTTAGTAAAAGTGACATTTCGCATAATGGGAATAGCTTTGAATTCTTCTTGAATTCTCAACTTAATGGCCCAGCTAAAGTCCTTCGTGATTTTCTCAATATTATAAATAATTCTAAAACGCATTTTCTGACATTTTTCCATCAGAGCACTGAATTGAACTATGTAGGTACTGTTCTTTTTTCCAGCTGAAATAATCAATTTACAATTTTTTTTCTGTGTACTTCCTTTTTAAACCTAAACAAGCCATTTCTGGCCTTAAGTCCGGTTCAAGATATTCTGTTGCTAATTAATTTTAGCAAGAGAACATCTTTAATTCCAAAATGGGTTAGAAATTTTGGCTTACAAAAAATATAATTTTTTACTTTTTTATAATTATAGTTTATATTTATATTTATAATATACTTAATAAATATAGTAAATGAATACGAATTTATTTAATTTGTTCCTTTTTTATCTCATATTTTCTAGGTGGGGCAGCTGTGCCCCCATTTTTGGACGACCATGGAAATCATAATTATTGATTTCAAATCTTGGAAGAAACAGAGCATTACTGTAAATATTTATTTTTCCTAGACTAGACATTTTTACTTTCACTTACCTATATATGAAATATATAGTAAGGGAAAGTATTGCGATCGTGAAAAAATTCGACTTCCGGTTTTCAACGGAAATACACGTTTTGGGGTCCCCTGAGTCCAAATAACCAAGTCCCGCGAAATGGTCTGTGTGTATGTGAACAGACTAGCTCAAAAACTATAAACCTTGTGAACCTGGAATTGGGTATTTAGTGTATGTATATGCCCGTGATTTAATAACTTTTTACGTTTTTTTCGATTTACTCAAAAATGGCTTTAACGATTTTGATCAAACTGAGTATTTAATGTATGTATATGCCCGAGAATAGACTGTAAAAAATTGATCTAACGGAGGGGGCACTTTATTTCATAACTTTTTTTCCAATTTATACCTTTCTTTCGATTATCTCAAAAACGGCTTTGATGATTTCGATCAAATTCGCCATGTTTAATGAAAATAAGGTGTTCTTCAATATCATGTAAGCTTTATCGTTATTAAAATGTTCTGAGGGGCTTAAATGGGGAAGGGGCCTTTTTGTTTTCCTGTAAAGTACCCTTGTTTTTGTTTATATGGAAAAATTAACTGTCTCTCATTACGCCTAAAAATAAGAAATGGCTAAATATGAAATATGAAAAAAATCAAGTAAACATATAGAGGAGAAAAAAAGAAAAATATTCCGTCAACTCATAAAATACGTTGAGCACGCGCATGCGGCGGAGTACGCCTTTAATGGCAGACCATTGTTCATAATTAAAGCCGTTCTGTTCATTTAATGGAAATTATTTGTTTCATGGTCAATGAAGTTTTCAACAACTACATAGAGAATTATAAAATCAGACGACTTGGAGTATTATGCTTGCATTGCCGAATTACCACAAGTAAGAACCTTTATTTAATAATAGAAAAATTAGTGTCTTTTATAGAGCAAATAAAAACAAAAATAAGAAATGAATGTGTCTTTGAGAAGCGGCAATTAACAAAACACATCAATATCTAATTTAAGTAAGTTGGTTGCGCGCAGGCACCAGATTTTTCTTTTATGGAATCAATTGTTTGGTACAAAATCATTGTAAACTTAGGGCCAAATATATTTAATAAATTTTTATTTGTTTAAACATTACCTAGAGTCATTTTTGTTAAACATGTTTATTTATATTTGAATAATAAAAAAGACAGTGAAATATATTGTACTTCAAAAAGGGAAAGAAAACGTAGTACCTACTATTTCATAAAATTCAACATTAACTTCAGTTTTGTCAAAATATGATTATGGCGTTACACCGATCAAATAAGCACATAAAAATTACCAATCTTATTATAAACTATGTGTTTCTATATCAATTGGTACAAATATCAATTAGAAGAAAATTCAAAAGAATTTTCTTTTAAATTTTCATTATTATTGATTTTTTTCAATGTGTGTTATATACAATTTTTTCTTTCTTTTCTTTTAGATTAAGAAACTTGATCAAGATGAACGGAAACAGCTGACCTTTCCAATGGCAATGTAATAATCAGTGTTGGTCTCTTCCTGCTTCCACCCCTTGTTGATCTTGACCGCAACTCGTTATCTTTCACTACACTTGGATATCCGGATACTACTAAATCATTAATCAAATGGCCAGTTCTATTTATTTTAAATGAATTTACAAATACTTTACAACATTATTTTAAAAAATTATGAAATTATTATAAAATATTGATATTATCGTAGTATTTTTTCTTTTCCTAATAACTTTTGTTTGGATGATTCATAATATTCGTCTTTTTTTGAGGTGATTAACATCCAACTATATTTACATTATTTTATGTTACACGTTAGGGACCCACTGTCCATAAAAAAAGTATCTTAAAATATTTAAATTTAACATTGTATAAAATATCTTCCTTTCCCAACATAGTGTGTCCAAAAATCATATACCTAATCATCCACTGGCTTCTTGTAAATAGAAATAAAAAAAACTGGAGCGTGCGCGCAACACACAACTTTCACTTACAAACTTACTTAGATTAGAATTTAACGTGTTTTGTTAATTCCCCATTCTCGAAGTCACACATTTTTCTACATTCATTTTTTATTTGCTCTCTAAAGTACACTAATTTTTTTATTATAAAACGAATATAAGTTTTTACTTTTGATGTATTAATTAATGGAATAATTAATGTTTTATAGTGGAGTAATTTAATTATGATCAAGTTGGCAGCTGTGAGGTGGCACTATGTTTGTAAGGTTTTTGAGAAATAACAGTGTTGGTTGTAACCTACTCATGGCTGGTCGCCCTCGTGTTCTTTTGTCTCACCCAATGCCCTTTTCTATTAGTATTTACAGATTATTCAAAAGGTTATGGGCCCAGTAAGCATCAAAAGTGTCGCGATTCGTCGAAACAAGTAAAAGTTCCGCGATCGGGTATCGGTCATGTCGGCGTCGGTTACAGTGGCATCGGGGACGGCGTTTCCTCAGTTGTCGCCGAATAATTTTTCGACCTGGCGTTTTCGCGTAGAATGTTTATTGGGAGAGAAGGGCGTGAAGTGCGCACTCGATGAAGACTTTGTTGAAAAGACAAAGAAAAGCAATGATACCAAAGAAAAGGCCGCGCTAATGGATAAAGACGCCAAAGCAATGTCAATAATTGTGCAATGTGTAAGTGACAAACACATAGAATATATTAGGGATTCGACTTCAGCATTTCACATGATGAAACGACTCAAAGGAGTATTTGAAAGAAGAAGTACGATGACTAAGCTGTTTATTAGACGAAAGTTGATGTCACTTAAATGTGAAGATGGCGTCGATCTTCAAGATCATTTTATGCGTTTTGACACCCTGATTCGAGATCTGGAGGACACCGGTACAAAAATTGAATCAGATGATAAAATTTGTCATCTTTTATTGACTTTGCCACCGATTTACGAAAGTGTAATAGTTGCTATGGAGACAACGACCAATGATTTGACACTTGATTTGTGTAAGGGTGCTGACACCCCTATGACCCAAGAGGCTCACTTGGAAACACTTCCTTTGATATCAGTTCCCTACAGGGAATTAATTGGGGGTCTCATGTACCTTAGTATATCAACTAGACCGGACATAACATTTGCCACTTCTTACCTCAGTAGATTTCTCGATCAACCCACTCAGCAGTTATGGATAAAAGCCAAGAGGGTACTTAGGTATCTAAGTTGTACTAATGAATTGGGGTTAGTATTTAAGAAGAACTCACAACAAACCGGAATTATGGCCTACACCGATGCAGACTGGGCAGGAGATCACAAGGACCGAAAGAGTACAAGTGGAACAGCCTTATATTATAATGGAAATTTAGTCTCCTGGCAATCTACAAAACAACCTACCGTCGCTCTATCCACTGCAGAAGCGGAATATATAGCTGCCAGTCAAACCGCCACCGAGGTGATGTACATCAGCGGAATCTTGAGTGATTTGTGTAGTGTGAGTTGTGAAAGTCAAAAAAGTGTTGTGCCAGTGATCTATTGCGATAATCAGAGTGCCTTGCACATGATTTCTCATTATGAAAATACCCGTAGGGCAAAACATATAGACATTAAAGTAAATTTCATTAAAGATATTGTAAATAAAAATATTGTTAATGTAAAGTATGTCGAATCTAGTAAGAATATTGCTGATTTATTTACGAAGGCTTTACCTTCAGAAAAATTTAAATTCCTCAGAAATTTACTTGGTATCGAACACATCCAATAGTTTGTTTGTCTTTTATTTTGTATTACTTTGTTTATTTGAATTATTGATTTATATTCTTGTGACAATTTAAAGTTGAGGAACTTGAAATTGAGAGGGGGTAATGGAATAATTAATGTTTTATAGTGGAGTAATTTAATTATGATCAAGTTGGCAGCTGTGAGGTGGCACTATGTTTGTAAGGTTTTTGAGAAATAACAGTGTTGGTTGTAACCTACTCATGGCTGGTCGCCCTCGTGTTCTTTTGTCTCACCCAATGCCCTTTTCTATTAGTATTTACAGATTATTCAAAATTAATATGCCCGAGATATGACTGTAAAAATTTCATCAAAATTGATCAACCGGAGGGGGGACTTTACTTAATAAATTTTGTATCATTTTCATGTGTTTTTTTTATTTACTCAAAAACTGCTTTAAAGATTTTGATCAAACTAGGTATTTGTTATATGTATATGCCAAAGATGTGACATCAAACATTTCATCAGAATTGGTCAAACGGAGGGGGCACTTTATTTCATAACTTTTTTCCAATTTTTACCTTTTTTCGATTATCTCAAAAATGGCTTTAATGATTTTGATCAAATTTGTCATGTTTAATGAAAATGAGGTGCTCAATAATATCAGGTAAGCTTTATCGTTATTAAAATGTTCTGAGGGGGCTTAAATGGGGAAGGGGCCTTTTTTGTTTTCCTATAAAGTACCTTTGTTTTAGTTTATATTGAGAAATTAACTGTCTCTCATCACCCCTAAAAATAGGAAGTGGCTAAATATGATATATGAAAAAAATCAAGTAAACAAATACAGGAGAAAAAAATCTGGTGCGTGCGCGCAACACACAACTTTCACTTACCAACTTACTTAGATTAGAAATTGACGTGTTTTGCTAAATATCATTTCCCAAATTCACACATTTTTCTACATTCATATCTTATTTTTGTTAATCGTTAAAGCCGTTTTTGAGTAAATAAAAAAAAAACACGTAAAAATGATACAAAATTTATTAATTAAAGTCCCCCCTCCCGTAGATCAATTTTGATGAAATTTTTACAGTCATATCTCGGGCATATATATACATCAAATACCAAGTTTGATCAAAATCTTTAAAACCGTTTTTGAGTAAATAAAAAAAACACGTGAAGATGATACAAAATTTATTAAGTAAAGTCCCCCCTCCGGTTGATCAATTGTGATGAAATGTTGGTTATCACATCTTTGGCATATAAATACATCAAATGCCAAATTTGATCAAAATCGTTAAAACCGTTTTTGAGTAAATAAAAAAAACATGTGAAAATGATACAAAATTTATTAAGTAAAGTCCCCCCTCCGGTTGATCAATTTTGATGAAATTTTTACAGTTATATTTCAGGCATATAAATAGATCAAATACTCAGTTTAAGCAAAATCGTTAGAGCCGTTTTTGAGAAAATCGAAAAAAACTCAAAAAGTTATTCAATAAAGTACCCCCTCCCTTTGAGCAAATTTGATGAAATTTTTGCTGTCACATCGCGGGCTTATACATACTCTAAATACCCAATTTCAGGTTCGCACGGTTTATAGTTTTTGAGCTAGTCTGTTCACACACACACACACACAGACACACACACACACACACACACAGACCATTTCGCGGGACTTGGTTATTTTGACTCAGGGGACCCCAAAACGTGTATTTCCGTTGAAAACCGGAAGTCGAAAATTTTCACGATCGCAATACTTCCACTTACTATATATTTCATATATAGGTAAGTGAAAGTAAAAAGAAAATATTCCGTCAACTCATACTCGTAAAACACCTTGAGCTCACGCATGCACCGTACGCCTTTAATGACAAACCAATGCGTTATAATAAAAGATGTTCTGTTCATTTAATGAGAATTATTTGTTTCATGGGAACTAAATGAAATATTCAACAAGTACATAGAGAATTATAAAATCAGACGACTTGGAGTATTATGCTTGCATTGCCGAATTATCGCAAGTAAAACCTTTTATTTAATAATAAAAGAAATCAGTGTTGTTTTTTTTTTGAGCAAATGAAAACAAAAATAAGAAATAAATGTGGAAAAATGTATAACTTTGAGAAGTGGCAATTAACCAAACACATTAATTTCCAATCTAAGTTGGTAAGTCTAAGTAATAAAGTTGTGTGTTGCGCGCACGCACCAGATTTTTTTCTCCACTATATGTTCACTTGATTTTTTTCATATTTCATATTTAGCCATTTCTTATTCTTTGGCGAAACGAGAGACAGATAATTTTTCTATGTAAACAAAAACAAAGGTACTTTATAGGAAAACTAAAAAGGCCCCTTACCCATTTAAGCCCCCTCAGAACATTTTAATAATGATAAAGCTTACCTCATATTAAAGAACACCTAATTTTCATTAAACACAACTTATTTGATCTAAATCATTAAAGCCGTTTTTGAGATAATCGAAAAAAAGATAAAAATGGGAAAAAAGTTATGAAATAATGTGCCCCCTCCGTTTGATCAATTTTGATAAAATTTTGCCTGTCGCATCTTTGGCATATACAAACATCAAATACCCAGTTTGATCAAAATCGTTATAGCCGTTTTTGAGTAAATAAAAAAAAAACACTCGAAAATGAGACAAAATTTATAAAGTAAAGTGCCCCCTCCGCTTGATCAATTTTGATGAAATTATTACAGTCATATCTCGGGCATATAAATAGATCAAATACTCAGTGTAATCAAAATCGTTAGAGCCGTTATTAAGAAAATCGAAAATTACGTAAAAATTAAAGAAAATTCTTTAGATAAAGATGTGACATTTTGCTGTCACATCGCAGGAAGACACAGACACAGACACAATTGGTGACGCCCATAGTTGAAACATCGATAGCTAATTAAAAATTAGGGATTGCCATATTTTTGTCCAAAAGCGAAGACCTAAACGTAAATGGGAACATTAGGTGAAAGAAAACTTGCGGAAAGATTGGTGATATACCATTGAACCATCGGGTAGTTTGGTACATTTAAACTAAACGTTTTGGCCTAAAATTAATTCTTAACATTAAAAAAAAAAAAATTAAAAAAAAAACGAACAAAGGATATAGAAAATAGCTGGAAACTTTGACTGTGAAACTTGAATGAAAATACTATAGTTTTTAACTAGTAAAAAAAATTTTTTTTTTTTTATTTTATGACAAGGGTACTCAGTCTATTTTATTGAAAATTGTGGTCTCAAATGATCTTCATGAAAATGGCTTAGTGGCGAAACGTTGAACAGAATATTGTAAAAAATTTGTGGTGAATAAAGGATCTATAAAACAACTTGACTATTAATACTAAACATTAAAAAAAAATAAAAAAACGAACAAAGGAACAAAGGAAATAGAAAATGGCTGGAGGTTCACATTCAAATGTTAAGTAAACAACCTTGGCCTCAACTGTTTATGCTCATTTATCACATTTCCTTTTTAAATATATTCAGTTCCTCCAATAGAAAGGATTATTCTCAAAATGGCTCTTAGACGCTTATCTACTTCTCATCACCATTTCCACAGAGAAAAGAATATTTTAGTTACTAATAATAAATAGAGCTACGATTCTCCAAAGAGATAACTAACTTTCTTGCCTTTAAGTATTTTTCAACACTCATCAGCGATACGATAGATAACTCAAAAAAAAAAAAAATCTGGTGCGTGCTCGCAACACACAACTTTCACTTACCAACTTACTTAGATTAGAAATTAATGCGTTTTGTTAATTACCACTTCTCAATGAACAGAACGGCTTTAATTATGAACAATGGTCTGTCATTAAAGGCGTCCTCCGCATGCGTGGGCTCAACGAGTTTTATGAGTTGACTGAATATTTTTCTTTTTTTCTCCTCTTTATGTTTTCTTTATTTTTATCATATCTCATATTTAGCCATTTCTTATTTTTAGGCGTAACGAGAGACAGTTTATTTCTCCATGTAAACAAAAACACAGGTACTTTATAAGAAAGAAAGAAACAAACGAAAAAGGCCCCCCCCCCCAAAAAAAAAGCCCCCTCAGAACATTTTAATAATGATAAAGCTTACCTGACATTAAAGAAACTCTAATTTTCATTAAACATGACGAATTTGATAAAAATCGTTAAAGCCGTTTTTGAGATAATCGAAAAAAAGTTAAAAATTGGAAACAAAGTCATAAAATAAAGTGCCCCCTCTGTTGGACCAATTTTGATGAAATGTTGGCTTTCACATCTCTGGCATATTCATTCATCAAATACCTAGTTTGATCAAAATCGTTAAAGCCGTTTTTGGGTAATTAAATAAAACACGTGAAAATGATACAAAATTTATTAAGTAAAGTCGCCCCTCCGGTTGATCAATTTTGATGAAATTTTTACAGGCGTATCTCGGGCATATACATACATCATATACCCAGTTTGATCAAAATCGTTATAGCCGTTTTTGAGTAAATAAAAAAAACACGTGAAAATGATACAAAAGTTATTAAGTAAAGTCCCCCCTCCGGTTAATCAATTTTGATGAAATTTTTACAGTCATATCTCGGGCATATAAATAGATCAAATACTCAGTTTAATCAAAATCGTTAGAGCCGTTTTTGAGAAAATCGAAAAAAACGTAAAAAGTTATTAAATAAAGTACCCCCTCCCTTTGAGCCATTTCGATGAAATTTTTGCTGTCACATCGCGGGCATATACCTACACTAAATACCCAATTTCAGGTTCCCACGGTTTATAGTTTTTGAGCTAGTCTGTTCACACACACACAGACACACACACACACACACACACACACACAGACCATTTCGCGGGACTTGGTTATTTCGACTCAGGGGGTCCCAAAACGTGTATTTCCGTTGAAAACCGGAAGTCGAAATTTTTCACGATCGCAATACTTCCACTTACTATATATTTCATATATAGGTAAGTGAAAGTAAAAAAATAATAAAAATCGACACAACAGGTGTAGGCATTTGAAAAAAAAATTTGAAATATGGCCACTTACAGGAAGAGATAAGCAACGCCTTAAGGTATTTGAAAATAAAGTAGTGCGTAGAATATTTGTGCCGAAAAAGAAAGATTCAGCAGCGATCCTCATCTCATAAGCCTGAAGGTCAGGTCACTCACAAATGATTGTCCCCATAAAATAGAAATCTTTGGATTTTTTTAGGTTATTTCGAAATTAAAAGTTTGAGAACCACAAGGTTGCAATATTTAGAATCATCATTTTGGAAACGGATTTTTTTTTTCTAAAGCCTAAACAATTATTGTACTTTATAATTACAATTATAGGGGGGGGGGAACTGCCCCCCTGCCCCTAGCTGGGTACGCCCATGGTGGTTAGTATGGCAACCTACAATATTGCGTACTGAATATTAAATATTACTTACTAAATACTACATACAAAAGGTCGCAGGTTCGCGTTCCGCAGAGGCCCTAGGTTTTTTAGGGAGTTAATAATCCTTGTCTATGCCGTCCCTCGGATATGACGTAAAATGTAGGCCCTGAGCCTGTACGATGTCTGTACGATCTATCTATCTAGGACTGCACCTCTTTTTTTCCTTTTGTTTTTCTGTAGAGCGGTTTGAGATATAATTAACATATAGAAATGTTTATAAAAAGATAGCAACTGATATTTAGATCTCGTATTTTTGAAAATTCATAATTCATGCTTAAATATTATCGTTTAGAACAATTAAAATGAAATAAGTTGCTTCCAGAATTATTTCCACCTAGATTGGCGATTCGTCCTATTGTGCGCTAGTGAGTTTGCTACTTACACATTCCGTTTTATTTGATTAATTTATTATTTACATCATATCGTAAGAAGGTAAAGTGAGTGTGAACCTGCCTTAATACAATTTTTTTTTTTTTTTATAACACCTAGATTGATACAGCAGAAGCTTGTGATAGGTAAATAGATTACCTGTGGTGTAGTGGTTAGCATAGCAATCAACAATACTAATGGTCGCGGGTTTGTATCCCGATTTTTTAATGGGAGTAAAAAATCCTTGGCTATGACGTCCCTCGGATAGGATGTAAAATGGAGGTACCGAGCCTTTGCGATGTCAGTTACTCGTTAAAGATACCTATCCTAATTATACAAGGATAGGCAAAATTTAGGACTCCCACTGTAGCATCTTCCGATATACCACTAAGACTAAAGTGATGTTAAACAAACAAAAAAATCAAAATAAAAATATAAAAAAAGAAATCTGGTGCGTGCTCGCAACACACAACTTTCACTTACCAACTTACTTAGATCAGAAAGTAATGCGTTTTGTTAATTGCCACTTCTGAATTGAACAGAACGGCTTAAATTATGAACAATGGTCTGTCATTTAAGGCGTCCTTCTCATGAGTGGGCTCAATGAGTTTTATAAGTTAACTGAATATTTTTCTTTTTTTCTCCTCTATATGTTTTCTTTATTTTTATCATATCTCATATTTAGCCATTTCTTATTTTTAGGCGGAACGAGAGATAGTTGATTTCTCCATATAAACAAAAACAAAGGTACTTTATAGGAAACAAAAAACAAACAAACAAAAAAAGCCCCTACCCCATTTAAGCCCCCTCAGAACATTTTAATAATGATAAAGCTTACCTGATATTAAAGAACAACTAATTTTCATTAAACATGACGAATTTGATAAAAATCGTTAAAGCCGTTTTTGAGATAATCGATAAAAAAGGTAAAAATTGGAAAAAAATTATGACATAAAGTGCCACATCCGTTTGACCAATTTCAATGAAATATTGGCTATCACATCTTTGGCATATACATACATCAAATACCCAGTTTGATCAAATTCGTTAAAACCGTTTTAGATTAAATAAAAAAAACACGTGAAAATGATTCAAAATTTATTAAGTAAAGTCCCCCCTCCGGTCGATCAATTTTGATGAAATTTTTACAGTCATATCTCGGGCATATTAATACATCAAAAGTAAAAACTTATATTCGTTTTATAATATAAAAAAATTAGTGTACTTTAGAGAGCAAATAAAAACAAAAATAAAAAATGAATGTAGAAAAATGTGTGACTTCGAGAAAGGGGAATTAACAAAACACGTTAAATTCTAATCTAAGTAAGTTTGTAAGTGAAAGTTGTGTGTTGCGCGCGCACACACACACACACACACACACACACACACACACACACACACACACACACACACACACACACACACACACACACACACACACACACACACACACACACACAGACACACACAGACACACAGACACACACACACAGACACACAGACACACACACACACACACACACACACACACACACACACACACACACACACACACACACACACACAGACACACACACACACACACACACACACACACACACACACACACACACACACAGACCATTTCGCGGGACTTGGTTATTTCGATTCAGGGGGTCCCAAAACGTGTATTTCCGTTGAAAACCGGAAGTCGAAATTTTTCACGATCCCAATACTTCCACTTAATATATATTTCATATATAGGTAAGTGAAAGTAAAAACGAACTAACATTTAGGTCAAATTGTCCTAGTACATGTTAGTGAATACGGTGTTCGAGTACCATCTACGCTGGCCTCGAACCTTCCATTCTGTTCTTCTTACGACTAAATATAAGGAGCGATGGACCGGAGAGTTAGTCTTGTTCTGAAGCTCAAGTTACACGGTTCTTTTTGTGTTACAAAGTGATAATTTTTGTAACCTGTTTAAATATTTGTGTAGCATTGAAAATTGTTTTTTCGTTCAATAAAAATTGTTTAACCCACAATTAGTATTCCAGTATTTTAAAAAGTGAAATGAAAACTTTGGAACCTTAAATCGTCGATAATCTAGATATCTCTATTTGTTAATGCTAGATAACTCTAATTGTTAAAGCTTTTAATAGCGGTATCGGTGTCCATGTTAGATAAGATAAATTTAAAAAAAAAATAGAGAATTTTCCTCGTGATTTGTCGCTAATTTAAATAAGCTTATAATAATAATAATAAAACATGTCGACTGTCACGGGACGATCGGCAGTTGTAAAAAATCGAAGTTGCTGATAGTACAATCGATTTATTATTCTATTAATTATTATTGATAATTAAAATTTGGCCTATAAATGGAAATTTAAAATTTGGTTGGAATCGGGAATAACAGCTCTTCCTTTGCATTTTAGTGCAGAAACTGTTGCAAACAGCTGAAATTTTGTTGTTTTTTAGAATCGGAGTCCGAAGTCCGATACCGGCCCCGAGTAATAAAACAAGACTACTGGACGGCATCACCCTTCCGCGTCCGATAATATTGCAACGACTACCTTTATGGTTATCTTTAATTTTATGTGTTTGATTTTATACTATGTAGTTCTTTTTAATTTCTTTGACATTCTTTAATTATTGCATAAATATGAGAAAGAAAACTATTTTTATTTTTTAATAGTTCTTATTAAGTCTGTAATCAATATGTATTATAAAGCAAAGTATTCAATGTGCGTGCCGAAAAGGCTCAGAAACGACTCCACATACGATTAAGAGATTTATGTCAGCGTGTAACTGTAGGTCCCCTAACGGAGAAGAAGGTTTCCGTTTTTCTCTTAAGGGTGTGAAATTGAAGAGAAAAGGACTGGAATTTTAAGCCTCTCGCAACATGTAATTAGCCTACCTGAGAATGACATACGAGTTTATGAATGAAAAATTTAGTTCGAGCTGCAGACCACCAGGAAGCGCTAGGGTGTGTTTCACTCAATGTTTATTGTTCATTCATTCCGTTATATTTGTAAAGGTTATATATTTTGTCAGCTGTTCTTTTTAAATTACTTAAAAATCAAGTGAAAATAATTAGTTTCACCTTTTCTTTTAAAATAAATTAATGATTTTACATATCTGCAATCAATTGGAAAACCGACTGGATACTTTACAAAATTAATTTTCTCATAAGAAGATTATTTGATAAACACATTACATTTAATAATATCTAACATATACTTAAGTAAATTTAATGCAATATGAGTGAGCGAATAAAAACAGACATAAAACAAAAAAGAAGAGCTGAATAGACCGATTATAAACCGAAAATAACAAGTTTGAAGTGTTCTTATTGTATGTAGTTATGAAAAATGGTTTTATTACTATGTATGATGAGCATTACAGTTGACAAAATGATGAATTGACTCCAATAATACAAATTTTTCAATAAGTTTATCACCGCTCATAGTTCAGGATAAAAAGAATTATGATGAAAACATTGTCCCCTCATGATATTTTGGTTTTCACTTAGTAATAGTAGTAAGATTGGAGAAGTGCAGAGTTCGGCCAAATTAGGGTGGGGGGGGGGTATATATTAAGGGAGGTTGAACTGGAAGAAAGGTCTTACAAAAAATGTTTCTATGAATCTTCGGTATTTTCTAAACTTCTGGATCTAATGGGACCATCACAGTAGTCGGCGCTTAAGTTGTACTCCAAATATAGTTTTTTTTAACTAATAATCTAATAACTTATTATCTGCTGACTGCTTGGAATGGGCTTATAGGATTCATAATCAAAGAAACCATCAAAAACGATGCATGACTCGACAAAGTTGCAGCAAAATTAATTGTTCATTCACCATTTTCAACACCCTATAAAGTATATAGGGTTTCTTATTAGGGCGGACACTGCAGATCTCGAATCTTAATATTGATCCAATGTTAAAATGTTCAAGAAAGTGCTAATTTAGTTCTATATTTCCTTTAATTTTAAAGTTTTTCTGTTATTGAAACTGGCACACAACTACCGGAGCGAAGCCGGGCACACTACCTAGTTATAAATAAAACTTACTGATATTTGCTTTATTAATTTTATATAAATTCATTTCTTTAAAAAGAAAATTCTTTTTACCATAGAGTGAGTGGTTGTAAAGCAGTAAAAGACTCCAAAACAATCGTTTCAATGTTGCTAAAATTTTCAATATGGATGGTAATTCAAAATTCCAGCAGTTAAATGCTATTTTCGATAAAGTTTGGCGTAAATCCTGTATCGGACCCCGGGGGCTTGTCATGCGCCTATTATGTCTAGTTCCAACCCTTACCAAGAGATAATGCCCTTGAGACGCTCATTTAATTCCCTTTTAATCAAAAGATAACGCTTTCGTCAGAGCATTCCTACAGTGGCTTGATAGAGACAGTGTGGTCAATGAAGGTGTGTTTTCCTATTGGCTAAGGCTTTCGCGGCCATATTGTTTTCAACTGTACTGTTTACCTAATGCTATTCAGTCTATGTTTTGTCTACTTTTGGACGACTGCAACCTTTTTTTTTTTTTTTTATTATTTTTAGCATTATCTTGTGATTTTCATAGTTTATAGTTTTAACTAAAAGTTTATAAAATAGTTTGGTCGTTAGTTGTAGTACCTGCGTATTTAGTTTAGTGTAAATTGAAAAGTAAATTGTTCCTGAGGCTTGGCTCTCCCTTAAATTGTTTTCCTGAATACCTATATAATTTGTAATTTGTTCATTGTATTCCATAATTTATGTTTATGACCTTTATAATTTATTTGACTAAACCTTGTAGTAAATAAATGAAATTTTTTTCTGAATACCTATTTTATTTATTGTATGTGGTCTATAACCGTTATTTGATAACTTTTTTTAATATTTGTTACATACTTTACTACCATTGATCTTCAATGATATCAAAACAATGCTAAATAACGTATTGGAAATACATAAAATAATTAAGAATTATTTATGTGTTAACAATAACAGAAAGATATCATTAAGGCTTTATGCACAAAATATGGTTTTTTAATTTTTTTTTTCTTTTGAGTTGAAAAAAAAAAATTAAAAACCATTAAATGTTTAATAAAAATTCGTATGTGATTCTCTTTTATTTGATTTCTCAAATTTTTATTTATTATTTTTGCAAAGAGAAAAAATATATATCATAATTTGTTTTTGGATTAATGAAACATAAGGTCTGGTAATTTAATACAATTACTAATTGGCAAGCTTCTGAATGAAAATTTGTGTTAAAATAAACTATCATTTATAGGGCCTTATCATCATGGAAAATATGTGAATATTATTAGTAGGGGAGAGCGGGGTTGGTTGGCATAGGGGGTAGGTTGGCCATTGGCTTATAGTTTCCGTCACATCTATTGTGAAGGCCCCACCATTGTACCATGTGACCCGCTCGACCTCGGGAGTCATGTCCTGAGTTTTCAATCCGATGCTAACAGTGAAGAGAAGAATGTGCTTCATTGATTGATTTAACAACATGTAAGTAAATTTTTATATTTTCAGTAAATTTGGTTTAAAGGCATGGCAAAACATTTGATTCCGATTCTGTTCAAATAGCCCCAAACTCCTTTGAAAAACCTAACCTTTCGACTAGCCAGTTTCTTGTTTGATTGTTCTCCCCTGTCCTGGCAGCCATCTTTCATATGATCTCTCCTGTGGGGTTAGTTGGCTCTCTTCAACTGGGGTTTGTTGGCGCAGTAGCAATTCACATAAGCAAGGTAAACATAAACAAAGGTGAAACTACCAATTGTCTTTAGTTCCAGCAAGGAGGATGAGAGCAATTTTTCTTATGCAGAAAGTGACGACAGTCTAAACTTCTATCTTCTTTTATTGTCATTATATTTTCCCTTAAAAGCTGTTAAAAACCAATTCATAATTATTATACCATTATAGTGCAGCTTTTAATAACAATAATATCTGTCAGGCAGTACTTGAATGAGATGGCTAAACAATCCCATCTTCTAGGCCAACCTGCCCCACATAGGGGGTTAATTGGCATACTCTGGATTGACGAATTCTTCAATTTTCTATGATCTTAGTAATAAATATTATGTGGTGAAAAAAATACTTGAAGTACTCTAATACTTGGAGTTTACAGTGGTATCAGCCCTATTGGGATTATATTAACAGGAATGACTCAAACATCAAAAAAGTAAAAACTGTTGCCAACCAACCCCGCTCTCCCCTAAACTAAAGTACTTTTGGCATGAAAAAATATATAAATATTATTAGTAAACTAAAGTATTCATCACATGGAAAAATATATAAATACTATCAATAAAACAAGGTCTTGAATATTATCTGTTTACTCGACAGCACACAAAAATTTATTGACCAATTTAACTATTTACTCCCCATTAGTGGATTGCTTTAGACAAAAAATCTGGTGCGTGCGCGCAACACACAACTTTCACTTACCAACTTACTTAGATAAGAAATTGACGTGTTTTGTTTGATATCATTTCCCAAAATCACATATTTTTCTACATTCATATCTTATTTTTATTAATCGTTAAAGCCGTTTTTGAGTAAATAAAAAACCCCGTGAAAATGATACAAAATTTATTAAGTAAAGTCCCCCCTTCGGGTGATCAATTTTGATGAAATGTTGGATATCACATATTTGGCATATACATACATCAAATACCCAGTTTGGTCACAATCGTGAAAGCCGTTTTTGAGTAAATAAAAAAAGCACGTAAAAATGATACAATATTTATTAAGTAAAGTCCCCCCTTCGGTTGATCGATTTTGATGAAATGTTGGCTATCACATATTTAGCATATACATACATCAAATACCCAGTTTGGTCACAATCGTGAAAGCCGTTTTTGAGTAAATAAAAAAAGCACGTAAAAATGATACAAAATTTATTAAGTAAAGTGCCCCCTGCGGTTGATCAATTTTGATGAAATTTTTACAGTCATATCTCGGGCATATAAATAGATGAAATACTCAGTTTAATCAAAATCGTTAGAGCCGTTTTTGAGAAAATCGAAAAAAACCTAAAAAGTTATTAAATAAAGTACCCCCTCCCTTTGAGCAATTTTGGTGAAATTTTTGCTGTCACATCGCGGGCATATACCTACACTAAATACCCAATTTCAGGTTCGCACGGTTTATAGTTCTTGAGCTAGTCTGTTCACATACACACACACACACACACACAGACACACACACACACAGACCATTTCGCGGGACTTGGTCATTTCGACTCAGGGGACCCCAAAACGTGTATTTCCGTTGAAAACCGGAAGTCGAAATTTTTCACGATCGCAATACTTCCACTACATATATATTATGTTATATATTACATATATAGGTAAGTGAAAGTAAAAAAGTCTTTTTGCATTTTTAGGAATCAATTGAATAGATCCAAATAAAGAAGGACAATTTTGAGTCAAAAATGTTAGTTAAAATGTGGAAATTCTTTGTTGGGCTGTTAGAAGCCTTTATTCATTTGAAAACAAGATGGCGGACACAGGAGGTTGACCACACTGTCTCTATCAAGCCACTGTAAGCATTCCCATCGGGCTCCGACGCTCGATATCGTCTGTGGCTCATCCCAGCATCCGGACCCCGGGGACCGATACCGTTCAATTCAGGATACCCCAAAAATACGCCGCTGCACCTAACGCCTTGGCGGATCCAGAAATTTTCTGAGGGGGGGGCGCACTTTTTTTTTTACATTTCATGAGTAATGGAGGCCCTAACTTAAAATACATATTAGTACATAATGACGTTGTAAATTACTGTAAATGTTTAAATACAATTCATTTTCAATTAGTGGACTTGAAAAATGACTAAATATAGCTTATTTTATGTAGAAATAGTGATACTGTATGAGTGTTTTCACCTCTTAGGGGGGGGGGCGCCCCCCTCGCCCCTCCCCTGGATCCGCTACTGACCTAACGTTTTAAGTTTCTCCTTGCAAAGATTAATTGAATGGTCTATAAAAGCCAATATATCAGCTGGGCTTGTCGGGTATCTCTTGAATTTGATGTCTCGGCAAGCAAGGAGTTCAAAAATGAAAATATAACGAAAAGCGAGTTGTTTGTATATTTCTGGTTTATCAAACGACTGATATGATTATTATTTCATAAAAAATTCCTTTTACTCTAATATAATATAAGGCCGACGAAAACGGACAAGTAATATTGAGTTTGCATGACTGGGCTTCATTCAAACACCACGCAAGATTAAAATAAAAAAAAAAATGGGTCAATTAAATGAAATGCAATTATGTTAAAAACTTTTTTGTTTTAGGTATGAACCTTTAAAAACAATTCTATCAAACTTTGATATAAATATTTTTTTTATATCTTACTAATTTCAAAATCGCCTATTAGAGTAGTTGTTTTAATTTTATTACCTTTATTTACGAATAATCCGGTTTTATGAATATCCGGCTCGGTCCCACTTCCGGATAAACGAAGTTGTACGTTAATAATAGCAATATTTTTTTGGTTTTTGGTAATGGCAATTATCCTTGTAAAATATCTATAGTTTGCTTATGGGCGTCAACAACACCAAATTATTGGGGGGGGGGGGCTGCTCAATATTGTCCTAGATGGGGTGGTAGAAATTTGAGAATTTAAAAGTTGAAATAATAACGCCTAAAAACAACTGTTAGGACACTTAATTCATCCTATAAACGATGTGTTTTAAAGATACTTATTTTCTTAAAACTTGTCAATTTATCTCACAGTTAGAATCCAGGTAGTTGCTAAGGCTACATGTTGAAGGATGTGGGCCGAAATTCCTTAATTGACTATTATCTAAGCTCTCCTTTTGATCCTGATCCCACTAATTTCATTGCATCAACTTCTATAACCTTCATCCAGCTGATGGAAATTAGGATCAAGCTGCTTGGTTTGAAAAAGAAATGGAAAACAATTCCGGAGATCTAACTTCATCACAGAATTCTTAAAACAATACAGTTCAAGATTAAATAAAAATTTATAATTCATTAAGTATACAATATGCCTGACGAGGCTTTTAAAAAAGCGATACGGCGCCAATTTGTGAAAATAAAGTATCAGATGGAGAAATTGGGTATAATCAATCAATAAATCAATGTTGTAATTAATTAATATTTTATTATAAATAATTTATTTTTTGAAGAGAAAGATTTGGCTCCGCCGGGAGTCGAACCACGGTCTTCCCCGTGACATGCGCGGTATGCTAACCACTGCGGTGCCAAATCCTTCCTCTTCACTGATACCTCTTACTCTGATACTCTTACTCCCGGGGGAGCCAAATCATTTCTCTTCAAAAAATAAATTATCTATATAAATAAAGATGAAATTCTGTTTGTTTGTTTGTTTGTTTATTTTTTCTTTATAGAAATCCATACCGTGTGTCCTAAATTCTCCAAATTTCGCTCAGTAGTTCTTTGATACCAGGTGCGAACACCCGTCCATATTAAAATTGCATAGCTTCAGCCAATCTCTGGTTATATTCTTTATTGTTATAAAATTCGTCATGATCTCCCTTTACTATGGTTTTTTTTACGAAATCGACCGTTTGAGTCGAAAAAACGGCCTTAAAATTCATTTTATAGATTTTGAAGGGGCCAACAAGGCCCGGTAAGACCGTCGAGTTCTGGGATTTTTAAACCAAATGTTTTTTTTTTTTTTTTTTTTTAACATTACAATACGTTTATTTACATGTATGGTGAATTTATTTTTTAAGAATGCCTCCTCAATAGCAGTAGTGAGCTCAAAAGCTAAAAAACAACGTCAAATACGAGCAGCTGAAACTCTCGACGAACATCAAAATAGGATTGAACAACAGAGGCTTAAGCCGCGTTTACACCGGAGTTTGAAACACGAGTTGCAAACAAAAGTTGCAAACATCTCTAAAAACGCACATTTTTAGATGAAACATTTCACTGTTGCAAACAGTTTTTCAGTGTTTGCAACAGAAATTTTTGTTTCCACCAGAAGTCGGTAAAGATCAAAGGGAGTTGCAAACTTTTGTTTGCAACACTGGTTTCGGTCATTATGTGCCGTTGAAACACGAAACAGAAACATTTCCCCGCCATCACCTACGCTGCCACCTCCACTCTCACTCACGTGATCACTCACCTTTATGTTATCCTTCAGAAGATCTATCAAAGCCTCGCACACCTCAGGTACAAACAAAGATATGGTTGATTTTGATATCTTGAACAGGTAACTCAAGCTTGTGTATGAATCTCCGGTAGCTAAAAAGCGCAAGGTTACAGCTAGTTTTTCCGTTACAGAAATAGCCTTTCGGTAATTCGTAGCCATTTTCGAAATTTTGTGACCAATCATTAAAGTTAGATATTCAAAATCCTCACTGGTCATTCTTACAAAGTTTTTAAAACTTCCGTCCGTTCTCAGTTCACCTGATAGAGGATCAACATCATCTCTATTTAAATCGCCCAACAGGTCGTTTCTACTGTACGTAGCTCTGGAATGCAGAGACAGCCTCACCCAGTATCGTCTCGGCCTACGTTGCTTTGACAACACGACACACGCCACCGCGGCTAAAATGACATCCTCGACACTTGACATCCTGGGAAGGACTGATCCCAGGAACCAGAACATAGGCGAGTCATAATCAAGGTCGAAAGTGTTTCAAACATTTTCATGAAACTTGGAAATAAAACCATGAAATAAAAGTTGCAAACTTTTATTTGAAACTACTGTTTGCAACTGCTGTTTGCAACAAAAGTTTGAAACTTTTTGTTTGAAACTCCGGTGTAAACGCGGCTTAAGACAGGCAGAATCGCGGGAAACTGAGTCTGTCCAGGAATACGAGGCCCGCCTTGCGCCACAGAGGCTTAGGCAAGCCGATTTGCGAGAAGCTGAAACTGCAGGGCAATATTTCTGTTTTTGTTTGTTCTTCATAGAAATCCTTACCGTTGATCCTAAATTCTCCAAATTTCGCTCAGTGGTTCTTTCATACCAGGTGCATATTAAAATTGCATAACTTCAGCCGATCTTCAGCTGATATTCTTTATCCTAATAAAAATCGTAATGATCTAGCTTTACAATGGTTTTTTTACGAATTCGACCGCTTCATTAGAAAAATTAAATTTCCCGAGTGAAACCAGGACATACAGCTAGTTTAAAATAATTTAAAACAATGAGGTTACCCACAATAATGGTTGAATTAATATAATATTTTAATAAATATGATTGTCTAAACTCGAATAAATTCGTAAAATTATATTTTTATTTAATTCTTAACATTAAATTGGGACAGTCCCCTTCCGGGGTGACGCCGGTGAGTTTGCCGCTTACACATTCCGTCTTATTTGATTATTTTTACTTTCATTTATCTATATATAAAATATATAGTAAGGGAAAGTATTGCGATCGTGAAAAATTTCGACTTCCGGTTTTCAACTGAAATACACGTTTTGGGGTCCCCTGAGTCCAATTAACCAAGTCCCGCGAAATGGTCTGTGTGTGTGTCCGTGTATGAACAGACTAGCTCAAAAACTATAAACCGTACGAACCTGAAATTGGGTATTTAGTATATTTTTATACCCGCGATGTGACAGTGAAAATTTCATCTCAATTGGTCAAACAGATGGGGGTACTTTATTTCAGAACGTTTAGCCAATTTTTAAGTTTTTTTCGATATTCTCAAAAACTTCTCTCACGATTTTGATAAAACTGGGTATTTTATGTATGTATTTGACCGCGATATGGCAGCAAAAATTTCATCAAAATTGATGAATCGGAGGGGGCACTTTATTTCATATTTTTTCCCCCATTTTTACGTATTTTTTCCGATTTTTCCAAAATATCTTTAACAATTTTTTTAAACTTGCCATATTTAATGAGAATCAAGTATTCCTTAGTATCAGGTAAGCTTTATCATTTTAAAATGTTCTGAGGGAGCTTAAATGGGGAAGGGGCCTTTTTTGTTTTCCTATAAATTTGTTTTTGTTCATATGAAGAAATTATCTGTCTCTCGTTTCGCCTAAAAATAAGAAAACATATACAGGAGAAAAAAAAAATATTCCGTCAACTCACACAAGACGTTGAGCCCTTGCATGCGTATTAGGTACGCCTTTAGTGACAGACTATTTTTCATAATTAAAGTTACTCTGTTAATTTAATGGAAATTATTTGTTTCATGGTAACTATATGAAGTTTTCAACAACTACATAGAAGAATTATAAAATCAGACGACTTTATTATTTTAAGCCGAATTACCACAACTAAAAACTTTAATTTAATAGTAAACAAATTTAGTGTACATTAAAGAGCAAATACAAACAAAAATAAGTAAATGAATTTGGAAAAATGCGTGGGTTTGGAAATGGAAATGGCATTTAACAAAACATGTCAATTTCAATTAAGTAAGGTGATAAGTGAAAGTTGTGTGTTGCGCGCATCGCACAGATTTTTACATTTTAAATTGGGACAGTCCCTTCCTGGGGTGACGCCGCACAGTGGTTGAAAATCGACTATTTTCGGAAAAAACCTTGTCAAAACTGATCTGTAAGCCGCAAAAAAAAAAGTTGATATTAGCATTACCACGATTGAATTTCCTATAAGATGTATAGATATGAGCCCCGCTTAACCGGCTATTCGGATTAACCGGCAGTGTAAGGAAAATAGAAAAAAAAATATACATCAATTTTCGACTCGAGATCGGCTAGTTTATACACTTTTGCTGTTTTATGCTAGTAATATCGTTGATAGTACTTGCAATATCATTTTATTTCATGAAAACACTCAAGTTAGGTAAACAAAAAAAAAAAAATCATACATAGGGACTATCAATTATTTTTGTCGTTATGTTTTAATTCATAACTATTAAATATATATCATATTAATATATAAGATTGGGGTCATCCAACTTTAATATAATTTTGATAGGAGATGTTGGGATAGACTGTTCAATATAGATTTAATAACTGCAACTCTATCTGTGAAAATTCAGATCCCTTATTCACGCTAAATAATAGCTGAACTATTTTTTAAAACCAATCTTCTAAAAACAAATGGATGCTTAAAAATGAAAAGTGCCGAAGCCTTTAAATTATCGGAGGTCATGTTAATAAACTTATTATTAATAATTTTCAAATTCATTCTAAAATCACGGTAGGTGAAAAAGTTGATTTATTATCGACCTAATAACGATTCAGACTGACTTTCTAAATGATACTACAGACCTGGTAAGTAAGGCATGATGTTTTACTAAATGATTAGTAATAACCTAATTCGAAGCACAAGCTCCATAGCGAATAAACTGCACGAAATAGCATAAGTATTTCAACAAAAAAAAAATATCCCACTTGTACAGACGCAGGTGGACGCAGCTAGAATATGTTTTAATATTTCCTTGAATGTATCTTCTTCTTAAAAAAATGGATTTTAAAACTGCGCTCGGTTGCGCTTGAAAAATATGAATTACCAAAAAAATTTTTTGTCTTAATTTTATTGCATTTATTCGGGATTTTATTTCTGGATTAAAACATAGACCAAATAGCATCATTTTTATGCTAGTATAATATGTGAGATTGCTTTTCATGACTATGAAGAAAAATCGCTCTAATAAACAAAAATGCGAGTTTTAAAAATTATTATAGTGTTATAAATTTTCCGCTGAAAAATAGACTTTTTCAATGATCGATTTTCAAAGGGTCCTAACGAGTTTAAAAATCAGAATATCTCCGAATAAATTGATGGAATGTGTCAGGTAACTATTCTATTAATTAATAATGAAAAGAAAAAGAATATTCCAATACCTTCAAAAAATAGGTTTTTTCCGCCTTTCAACCACTGTGCGCCGCTGAGTTTGCTGCTTACACATTCCGTTTTATTTGATTAATTTGTTATTTACATCATGGCGTAAGAAAATTAAAATGAGGGTAAACCTGCCTTAACACCTCTTTTGTTGATAACAGCTTGATAGAGTAGAAGCTGGTGGCAAGCAAATAGGTCACCTGTAGTTTAGTGGTTAGCATTGCAACCTACAATAATAAAGGTCGCGAGTTTGCGTCCAGATTTCCGGGCTATGACGTCCCTCGTATAGGACGGAAAATATAGGTCCAGAGCCTGTACGATACCTGGATATGGAAAATTTAGGACTCCCACTGTAGCAACGTCCGATTAGCCTTAGTAGCATAAAGTGACGTTAAACAAACAAACGACGCTTACAATCCTCTGTTTCCTCATATAAATCCAATCGTTAAAGTAAAAGTCGTAAAAAATACAACTTATCATTGCCGGATTTTTTGGGAGTGCCCTGTGAAAAAAATTATTAGAATACTATTTTTCGAATTACTACTCTCAGCAAGTGTGAAACGAAAATTACATAAATAAAATGGCAGTAGATTAAATACTTGGATAATATTATTATTACATCATGATAGAGCTCTTCAATAATGAAAACAATAAATAAAATATTATCAGCTAACACCTAACCTTTTTTTTTTTTTGTATTGTTTTTGAACGATGAACTTTCGTAGTAGAAAATATCCGTCATGGTATATTGTGTAACTGTTTTATCGCCATTAGACGCCCTTGGTTGAGGAGTGGATGATACGATTTGGAATCTCTTCAAATTATCGAGAATTGTAAACCCTTTACCTCCTGGGTAAAGTGCTGGGGCGCCCACAACTATCAACTATGACTATTTCCACGGCCGTCACCGCCGGGGAGGACGCGTCCCCCCCCCAATATTTTGGCTCGATTGGACCGTTCCCCGAATATTTTGGCAGGAGAGGATCTAATTTAAAAAAATATACATAAAAATGCAATTTTCCGAATTTATCCGTTTAAGCAGTCAAATTTAATCAATATCAATATATATTATAAAGCAAAGTGTACAATGTGCGTGCCGAAAAGGCTCAAAAACGACTATACGTACTACCAAGAATTTTATGTCGTCGTATTGCCCTATTGCCACTAACGATGAAGAAGGTTTCAGTTTTCATTTTAACTGTGTAATGTTGAAGGGACAAGGGCTGTAATTTTAAGCCTCTCGCTACATGTAATTAGCCCCTCTAAAAAGCCCAAACGAGTTAATGAATGAAAAAATTAGTTCGACATTTGGAAGCCAGGAGCGCTAGCTAAGCTCAATTCATAAGATTATCGTTCATTAGTTCGCTTTTTATGATTTTAGCTTCAGCTGTTTTCTTTAAATTACACGAGATTATGTATAAATAATTATTTTTTCCTTTTTATTTTTTAATAAGGTCATTACATTTCTGCAATGAATTGAAATTAAAGGTAAACAAAACCAACTGGATTCCTAAGCGAATTAAGTTTTAGTAAAACCAAAACTGTTTTACAGAAGAGGAAAGAATTGGTCGAAACATTGCCTTTAATCAATATACAATAAAGAGTAAATTTACAACAAAAGAAAAATTGCTTATTAGTGTAGTGAGCGAATAAAAACTAACATTGAATAAAATAGATAACTTCTAGATAATATGAATAAAAGATATAACCTAATGGAATATATATCGAAAATTAAGTGTTCATATAATATTTCTGTTTAATAGTTCTGTTCTGTTCGTAAATTTTCAACCGAATTCGAAAAAGGAAAAGTTATCGAGAAGGAGAAGTTGATAAGGATGCGGTATCGTCATGAGAATGGTCTCAATGGAATCAGAACATAGAAACCATAAAAAATGGTACACACCAGGACATATTTGCTGCCAAAATAATTTTTCTTAATCTAGAAAAGGGAAGAAAACGCATTAAAAGGACCGCATTAATAGGGTCTCAGATACTCAAACCATTTAATATATGGGCGGACTCAGAGGTTTCGAAACTTACCACTAATACTAAACTGAAGTTTCAGGATGGTACAAATTTTGTTTTAATCATGATTAATTTTGGTCTATTTTTCTTTACTATTATATTTTAAAGTTATTCTTTCATTCCACCTATTCCACAAGCCCCTGAGCGAAGCCTGGCCCCACAGCTAGTAAAATATAAATATAAAATATTAGTTACTTACAGCATATCGTAATGATTGATTATAACCAATTTCTCCATCTAATACTTTATTTCCACAAAGTGGTGGCAATTAAATTGACTTCCAAAAGGAGTCAATTTAATTTCTTATATTTTATCTGTAAGTTATTAATGAAATATAAAAGAGTTTTAATGTGCTCAAGTATGAGCAGTATGATGAAAAGTATTGTTCATAACACGTACCAAAAGTGTGTTTGAGGTGCTTGGTAAACTCGATCAAGCACTGAAAACAACCACTTTTGGTACTAGTTATGAAAATAACTATTTTAGTATTGCACGACCGTTTATTTGTTGTATTATATTACATATTCTAATAAACGTAATACTTTTTCATTAATACTAAAACTTTTTTCTTTGAATTTTTTTTTTTTTAAAGTAGGTATATCTTATTCTAATATATTTTGGCTAATGGTTAGCCAAATTTCAAATTTGAGAAACAATGAGTTCAGTAAAGATAATTTTTTTTATCTACAATAGATGTCTACACTAAAAACGCCTTCAAGGCCTCCGGTATCAGTATACACATTTTTTAATTTAAATATTAGCAACTGGTAAGTAATTCAAAGATGTACAAAAATTTAGCACACAATATTCACAGATCACTGTTCAAGTGTCTCTTATGTTGTATGTAGGTAGTTGTATGATAGTGGATCAACACATTTCTTCACTGGTTAGTGTGTACGTACGCCCTAATAAAAATTATGAAATTCAATGATTTTTTTTTAACCCAATTCAAATCAGTTTTTAAACTGATTTGATAAGGTTTTGATGATGTGATTGTGATATATTTACATTGTGAAAAAAAAAAAAAATAATAAAACATCCACGCAATTCAAAATAACGTTATCTGTTTATATTTTTAATATTAATAATATTCATATCAACTGCCATATAAAACAATATAATAAAAAAACCTACACACGATCATGTAGAATAAATGTTCTTTCGAAAATCAAATTAGCGCCATTGTTAACTGTATTGGTGAATAAAAAAAATATTTTTATTAGTTACAAAAGTTTTGCTTTAGCAGATCCCTAGGTACACACATTCATGAATAAAATAAATTAGAATTAATAAATTAAATAAAGACGTATCTTTTTATTGTACTTGTTTAGATTGATGCTATTGAATTCTCAATTCGCGGGCGCAATCGACTATAGGGTGCGCTAGTAGTTTTGCAAAATGTCGGAAGGAACGGGGATAGACATAGTTGATGTGATAGAGATAATTGGTAATTTTAAAAGACCATTAATTAAGGGAAGGCTATCCTTGATGAAAACCACATAATTACATGTGGAATAATATCTTGAAGTAAAAAAACAGTTATTTAACAAGCCTTGTGCCTTCAAACAAGCGATCTTAAAGGACTGCCCCATCAAATAAAAGTGGAAATTAAATTTATTAATAATAATAAGCAATTTTCGTGTAAAGCTGGTAGCTCTGGTAAATGCAAACACATCATTGTAACTTTACGTTTTTCGGTGAGTAATAACATTAATTACCTTTTTATACCATCATTGCTATGGCACCTGTCATTTTCATGACAGCTTAGTTTCTTTGTCATATTATTTATTTATTTGTCAAAACTTTCAGGCATCGCATTGAAAACTTGGAACAATTAAGTACAACGGCTGTAATACAAAAATGGGGAAAAGAAAAATAAATCTATGAGACTATGGTCCCAATGTTGTTTGCATAAAACTAGCATTTTGGAATAATAAAATGTCAAATACTAATATTTACCTGAATAAATATAGTCACTTTCTTTAAAATGAAGACTACATATCGTCATATGTTTCGAAACAGGCTTACCTATTCTTAATTTTACAATCCACTCTTTAAGAAGCTTTTTATTTTTTGGAAATAAATAGAATGACGGGTCTTTTGATTTTCTAATTGAACACTGAGGGACCGAGCAAAACCTATTAGACATATTCAAATACTTTTTTGCTCAATCGGGGTTTTAATCATGGAAAAATAAATTAAAAACGCCAAAAAACCCTATGAATCCCAGGTAATGGTCCGGCTTCTATCCCCGTTTCTCTAATTCCTGTAAAGAAGCAGCACCGTCGCTTGCGCCCGCCTATAAAAAATCGAGATTATAACTTTTATCTATTTTCATTATGATTTTGTATAGGTAATATTAACTATATATATAAATAAACAAAACACAAATATATATAGATTATAAATAAAGCACAAATGATTTTAAATAGTTCTAGACTTGTAGGTGGAACAAAACTGCTCTTAGTCTGTGAAACCCCCACAAACAACTAACACAATTAATCGAATGAAATCGATATCTAGTGGAAGGTTAGGTTATAGCGAGTTTGTTAGGTTTTCCATACTAATCTGTTAACCCCCCCCCCCCTCACAAACAAGTGACACACTCCTTATTAAGTTTTCACAATTTATGATAAATAAATAAAAGTAGACAGAAATTTCCATTATATTTACAATTATTAACAATTGATTAATATAATACTTAATTTAAAACATTAAATATAATATATAATCTATATAAATAAAGATGAAATTCTGTTTGTTTGTTTGTTTATTTGTTCTTTATAGAAATCCATACCGATTGTCCTAAATTCTCCAAATTTCGCTCAGTGATTCTTTGATACCAGGTGCGAACACCTGTCCATATTAAAATTGCATAACTTCAGCCAATCTCTGGGTATGTTCTTTATTGTTATAAAATTCGTCATGATCTCGCTTTACAATGTTTTTTTTTTTTTTTTACGAAATCGACCGTTTGAGTCGAAAAAACGGCCTAAAAAATCATTTTATAGATTTTGATGAGGCCAACAAGGCCCGGTAAGACCGTCCCTTGGCCGGCGTCGAGTTCTGGGATTTTTAAACCATATGTTTTTTTTTTTAACATTACAATACGTTTATTTACATGTATGGTGAATTTACTTTTTAAAAATGCCTCCTAAGAAGCGAGCTTCAATAGGAGTAGTGAGCTCAAAAGCTAAAAACAACGTCAAATACGAGCAACTGAAACTCTCGACGAACATCAAAATAGGATTGAACAACGGAGGCTTGAAAACTGAGTGTCAAGGAATACGAGGCCCGCCTTGCGCCACAGAGGCTTAGGCAAGCCGATTTGCGAGAAGCTGAAACTGTAGGGCAATATTTCTGTTTGTTTGTTTGTTCTTTATAAAAATCCATACCGTTTTTCCTGAATTCTCCCAATTTCGCTCAGTGGTTCTTTCATACCAGGTGCGAACACCTGTCCATATTAAAATTGCATAACTTCAGCCGATCTTCAGCTGATATTCTTTATCCTAATAAAAATCGTAATGATCTCGCTAATAATAATATATTTATATATTACGATAGGTTAAATGATGGTCAGGATTTTCAGTTACAATGATTCAGGGCTACTGATGAAGATCCACAAGTTGGATCGAAACGTTGGCTTACCATAATAAATATCATTGTAACTGAAAATCCTGACCATCATTTAACCTATCGTAATTGAAGAACAGTTGACCATCACTCATCTCTATTTATATATTATATATATAAATCGTATATAATATATATTATAATATATCGTATTATATATATATATATTATATATATAAATCGTAATGATCTCGCTAATAATAATGTAAATTCAACTATGGCATTAAATAACAATCATATGTTTTATTCGAATAATCGATAAATCGATTTTAATGATTGGGGGGCACGAAACCGACAAGTAAGGTTTTTTTACGAAATCGACCGTTTCAATAGAAAAATGAAATTCCCCGGGTGAAACCGGGACATACAGCTAGTACTTAATATAATATTAATATAATGTTAATATAATACTTATATTAAAGCATTAAATGTCCATTGCCTCAAAACACTTCTGTAGGAATAATCCCATACGACTGAAGGATTGCAATTGCTTTCTCTTCATTATCTATTAAATTCAGTGACATTGAATTATCCATTTCGTACTGGTTACACAGATAATGATTTTAAAATGGCAGAAATAGCCTCCTCCCTTCTCAAAGATCGATCTCCAAGCTTATCGATTTCTTCACATCAATAAGTTGCTTGTGTGGGTTTAACAGACTAGTACCCAAACTATTCTAGTAACTAGTAGTAGTTGGTAACTATGACGATCGAGTACCATCTACACTTGTCTAGAACCTTCCCGGCAGTTGTTATTCAGAACTGCCCATAATAAACATAAGGAGCGATGGACAGCAGTCTTCCTTAGGAACGTTCATAAATACGGCACTTAAGTCTTGTTCTGAAGCTCAGGTCATATTTTATGTTACTCAGGTTATTTTTGTGTTACAAAGTGATAATTTTTGTAATATGTTTAATTATTCGTGTTTTCATTGTTTATGTGGCCTTTTAAGTTATTATTTTTGTTGAATAAAAATTGTTTAACCCACATAAGTGTTACAATACTTTTTTTTTTTTTTTTTTTTTACATATTCGAGAAGAACTGTGCATCATCTTAATTATATAAAAAAAAATATATATCTTTTAGAAATATTCTGGACTGCTTAGGCATCAGTAAAAGATATTGCCGTTCTTCTAATATTATGTCCTCGTAGAGATCCTAGAATTTCTTCGGAATGCCAGCTAATGAAATTCCTTTAAGAGAAAATCAGCTGTGCGAATACATCTTCTACGAAGCCTTCTGTGTGGCCGTACAAAAATCTTATGTTGTACAATTATTATAATTTTAAATGTGAATCAGAAAATGTATTAAGTAAAATAAATTTATTCAATATCAATCTACTTACCTACCCATTTAGATTATAAAATAATGATTAACAAAAAAACAATATAAATACAATCTACGAAAACTTCAACTTTTATTTCTAAAAAATCTTTAAATCAAAGGTTTTCAACATCAATATTAATATCCATTACAGGTAATTAAATACCATTTGAAAAAAAAGAAAAACGAAAAGCATTTGCCAATAAGTTGATTCAGGAGCACACACTACATCAAACAAATCTTTAAAATAAAGTTTACTTGTCGTTAACGTAATCATTAGGGTCTTTTCTACACATCTCAACGTACTTCTTGTCGACGTTACCTTTAAGCCACCAAGCAAAGGCACCAACTAAAAATTATCCCCAAATTAATTTTCACAACTAAAAATAATGAACTAAATAGAATATTACTTACAAGGCACTGTATGTAACGCAGCAAACGTACACCTTCGCAATGCACTTACTAATCCCTCATACGTAATATGAAACGCTTTGAGGTGGTAAGGACTAACGCTATAAGTAACAAGCCCTCTGACATAGACGCCCAAGTTGCCAAACTCCATATGCCTTAGGGGAGTTGTCAATTTCATCTTTATATCTAGTGTGAAAACTATTTAATAAGACTCGAAATACAAACAGTTATAAGCACTCGTGCCAAAGCCGTTGAAATAAGTGAATATAACAGAACAACCTACTACACTCTCATGACAACAGGTGATACAGATTTTCATAAAAAAAAATTTGTCATAGTATTTTTATGAGTGCTATAATAAAAAAATAAAAAAATTGCGATAACTGAAGTTATAATAATATATTTTAATTTAAAGTTATTAAACAGTATACATTTTTGCAATCACAAAATTTGAGGCAGTAAGTTACTTTGGAAGGTTATATTGGGGCTTACCAAATCATCGTACGGGATCTGTATGTTCCAACAAGCACTTAAAATACGTTTCCAACTTTTTCGCATGCGCAGTACGCCTTACTTGCTAATAATGGACTGTAAGTAAAGGCGTATAGGCTAGAGATGGGCGTTTCGGTTGTTTTTACAAAACGCCAACGAACTGTTCGTTGAAAAAAAACAACTGTTGGAAAAAACGGTTTGAAAAAAAACAGGTTGGGGAAAACAGAAAACCTCCTATCTGTTTCTATCAGGTGTTTGTTTTGTGTTGTGTTGTTTTATTGGAAACGTAATAATAGTATTAATTCAAAGTTTAAAAAAATAATAATTTGAGAATAAAATCAGAAAATGTCCCTAATTGTTGAAGCAACAAAATTAAAATAAAAAATCACAAACTTAAAATAATTTTGACAGGTCTTTATCGAGAAAAATGTTAAAATATTATGAATTCTTGAAATATTAAGAAAAATAAACTTCTTTAATATTTAGAATTTTTTTTTCATTGTAATGAACTATATATAATAACTTCCTGTTATTGTAATGTATTCTCATCCATACACAGCAGTTTAGAGATATGTTTTAATTAGCACTTGAATAAACTGACATTAAAAAAAATGAAAGTAAAAGTGTCACTTTAAATTTTAAATGAAATAAATAGAAATTCGAAAATAGAATCCACAGAAAACTTAACGGAAAATTAAACAACGGAGCGCTATTGGTGAAGAAAACAACTGTTCTTTACAATTTCAGTCGTTCTGTAACGAGTTCCAAACGTTTGAGTAGTCGTAAATGAGAACGGAAAGAGAAGGAAGTTCTAAATCCCAACTGTTTGGGCTGGTTCAGGAAAACAGTTTTTCCCGTTTTTTATAAAAAACAGTTTTTTCAAACAGTTTGGCGTTTTTCTTCCCATCACTAGTTGCGCATTTGAGAGTTCTCAATGTTTTGAGTGCTTGTTAAAAACATCGGATATCGGAAAATTACATCAACGAAAATGGTATCAATTCCAATAATTAAAAAAAAAAAAAGTAATTTTACATATTGAATAATCTTGATCTTTGAAAGATTGTGCCTATATATTTTGAATCAATGAGAAGAATGAATATGTTATCACGGAATTAAAATATAGAAATGCCAATCATTAATTTCGATGAATGAGTTTTTATTTTTGTAATCAACGTATAAAGAAAACCCTGTTTACACTTCCCCAAAAGGTTGGTAATTGTTTATGTCAAATTCTTTTCTTTTGTTTAGTTTCGTTTAGAACCAAGTGTTTTTATGGGTTAGAACCCCCCCACACACAAATATGTGAATTTAAGGATTAATGTTTATGGCAGGGAAGGCTTCAACACGAAATCTGTCTTATAATCATGTGGCTGACAGCACTGGTTTTTATTGAGATTATTACCTTTTATTAGATTATATTGTATTATAAGGTTGAGATCTAATCAACCAAAAGTGTTATGTGTTTAGCATTGGCGTCATCAGCACCAAATTATTGGGGGGGGCTCAATATTCTCATTAATAAGTAAACATTGGAATGGCTAAAAGTCGAAATAACTACGCCTAAGGGTCTGGCCACACATGTCCGCACCGTAGCAATAATATAGGTTATGTTCAGAATATTTTTAATTTAACTTACATATTTCCTTCAGTTATGCCTAAAGTTCAGGCCACAGATGTCAGACACAGGCCACTTTAGGCATAACTAAAGGTAATATGTAAGTTAAATTAAAAATATTCTGAACATAACCTATATAATTGCTACGGTGCGGATCCGGTGCGGACATGTGTGGCCAGACCTTTAAACAACTGTTGGGACATTTAATCCCTCTTCCAACGATGTTTTTTAAAGATATCTATAATACTTGATAATTTATGTCTCAGTTAGAGTGTAGATAGTTGCCCATTCCAAAATATTGGGTGAGGGGCTGGTTCCCCTGACTCCCCCCCCCCCCCCAGTGGTGACGCCCAAGATGTTTAGAGACTTAAAAGTACAAATGTTGAAAAGCCAAAATATTTGGGAGGGAATGACACCTCTGGATCCACCCATACACAACCATATTTCACAAAATTTAACTTCAACTTCAGTTTTCTCAAAATATGGAGGTTTGGGCTTAGTTCACTTTGGCTTTATACCAGTTAATTATTTTAGACCGTTTTCATTGAAATATAAGATTTAGGAATTGATAGAGGTTTTTTTTTTTTTTTTTTTATATGCCTAAACTTTCTTGATGCTTGACCATATTTAGTGATTTATAATCATATTTAGTGATTTATATATCATTTTAAAGTTTTTCTTCCCCTTCAGTCTGCAATAAAACAGACCAAAATATTTGGGGGGGGGAGGGGGAGTTCTGACTCCTGTGACCCCCCCCCACTGGATCCCCCCTTGATCTATGGTTGTAAATCTAGATTAGAATAATCATATTGCCCAATTTGTAAAAAATATAAAAACTAGATGCTTAACCCTTAACTACTCACCCGAAACAGTGTTACCTTACCTACTCACCTCGGGTCAATATGACCCAGAACAGAAAAAAAAAAATTTAAATAACCTTAGGATGTAAGATATTAGTTTTAAACAACAGGAGAAGGCCTGAAAATATATATTTATTTACGTATACAAAAAATGAAAGTTTTAAAATATGAATAAAATGTTGAATTATAGGTCTGAAATGAAGTACTAATGTAACTCCTTAACATTACTAGTATTAACATAATGATTTCTTTCTTTTAATTCAAAAAAATTTCTACAAACAACTAAAACAAATAAGAAATGAGTGATTTTTACAAATTTAATCCCCGCGTTGGACACAAAACAATGATTTGCAAAACTACTCACCTCGGGTCAAAATATCGATTTAGATAAAATAAATACCTCCCTTATTTTCCAGACACTGGCAAGAAGTAACTGGAGCCAAGACAAAGGATATGTCAAAGTTTGGTTATCATTCAATGCCAAAGAGGCATAAATAGAATGAAATAAAACTTGGTACGGGTCAATATGACCCGACGTGAGTAGTTAAGGGTTAAAAATAAGAAAGTAAAATTTAAATTTAACTTTAATTTAGGGGGGTGATGTTTTTTGTTTGTTTTTTTATTCACTTTTTCAAAAAAACAAAATTCTAACTTAGTACTATTAAACTAACTGATGTCACAAAATTGATATGATGGAACTTTACTAAAAAGATGTATTCAGAAATTAAGAAGTCGGCGAACCGTTATTTAAGAAGATGTCAGCAACCAAATGTAACGTACAGGTTTATTCCCAAACCCAGTAAGGGAATAGGATCTACTTTTTAGAAATTGAGTGCTCCAGAAAGTTTTTTCCATCAGCAGTAATGCAAGGAGAACGGAAGCAAAACCTTGGATGAAGCTCCTTTGGCTTTAATTGTGGTTTTATATTATTATAAATCAACTTTTAGCTTGAAGGAAAATACATCATTTCTTGGTAAATAAAACAAAAATATATATTAGGTAAAACAATAAAAAATAACATTGAGCAATAGGAGTTTATTTTAGGAATTATGGTTTACAATAATCACCAATGCAATATATTGGTAAGAATTCATATATTTTGAAACTTAGGTACATATGAAACAAGGTCTTTGAATAGTTAAATCATAATTTTTGGAATTCATCCATCGAATCCTAATCGCATGAGTAAAAATGGTATCATGCTGTGCTTACAAAGTACTACTTGTTAATATGTATTTAAGTAACAACACAATCTTAACCATTAACCGATCTAATAATTTTTTCGCTGCAGTCACCATGTAAGCCAAGGAGGCTGCTTCCATTCGTTCAAAGGCACGTAGGTAACGTTCACAGGAATGTTGATCAAGGCATACTTCATGTTCAGTTTATTCAGTGTTTTCCTGATGACATACCTATAAAAACAAAGCCATTGGAGTTAAGGAAAATGCATAAGTCTTGATTGAATAGATACAGGGAGCATAATTAGATATATCAATAAGAAACATAAGTTATAAAAGTAATTGTTTTTATTGTTAGTTTTTAATCAACATCTTGATTCAGTTCAGATTAGTGATGGACAAAACTGTTAATTTTTAATTGCAGTTGCAACGGTTTCTGCTAATTTCATCAAACAGTTTTACTATCTACTATTTCTACTACTTCGAGGCTGTTCTCCTTATGACTAAATATAAGGAGCGATGGACTGGAGTTTTAGTCTTGTTCTGAATCAACATATGACTTGTTCTCAAGTCATATGGTTATTTCTGTGTTACAAAGCGATAATTTTTGTTACCTATTTAATTATTTGTGTTTCAATAATTCGTGTGGCATTGTAAATTATTATTTTCTTTGAATAAAAATTTTTATCCCACATAAGTGCTACTACAGTAAGAAACACAATATATAGAGAAAACAAACATTTTTTACTTGATTATATATTTCCTTAGTGAGTTATAAAGAAAGTTTGGTTAACTTTAGTATTTTCTTTAATGAAGGAATCTCTTCCATGGGTTATCTTGTATTTTATAATTCCAACATTTCGGGCTTTTGGCCCATCTTTATGGTTATCTATTGTACATTTTTTAGCCCCATCGCCATTTATCTTTACATAAAACTGTTATATATGACATGGGCATCACCTGCACCAAATTATTGGGGGGGGGGGGACGGCTCAATATTTTTCTAGATAGGGTAGGTAGAAATTCGAGGGGCTGAAAGTTGAAATAATAACCCCTAAAACCAACTGTTGGGGCATTTAAATTCATCCTACAACGCTGTATTTTAAAGGTATTTATAGTCTCTTAAAACTTGTCAATTTATGCCTCAGTTATAAATTAAAATAGGGAATTGTTAAGGCTTTATGTTGAAGGATGTGGGCCAAAATTTTTCTGATCACACTAATTTTATTGCTTTCCATTAACTTCTATAAGCTTCATCAAATTGATGGAAAGTAGGATATCAAGCTGCTTGGTTTAAAAAAGAAATGTAGAGCAATAAAACAAAACAGTTCGAGCTCAAATAAAAAATATATAATTCATCAAATATACAATATGCCTGACTAGCTTTTAACAATAGAGCGTGCTGAAATTAACTAATATTTTATATTTATATTTTATTGGTTAAACTCTGATAAATTCGTAAAATTGCATTTTTATTTAATTTTTTACAAAGGGTCCTCTCCTGTATCTCTCCAAAATATTGGGGGGGGACAGTCCCCTCCTGTCAAAATATTGGGGGGAATGTGTCCCCCCTGTCCCCCCGGCGGTGATTTATGAAATTATATCCGTCATTATTTCATTGTACATGAACAACTTATTATTAACACTGATTATGGCTCTGGACTCTTTTTATTGTCACTGATCTAACTCTAATTAGATCTAGTGATCGAGTTAGGTCAGTGACAATGAAATAGTCCAGAGCCTTAATAAGATGATCATATACAATGAAGTAATGACAGATATATTCTCATATATAACAGTTTTATGTGAAGACAAATTGCGATGGAGCTAAAAAATTTACAATAGATAACCACAGAGGATGGGCCAAAAGCCTAAAGAAACTGAACTAAAATTTATTAGGTAATTTATTTTTAGAAAAATTATACAATTAATAAATTTAAAAAAAAAAAAAATCATTTTACGAACCCATTTTTTCCTAAAAGAAATGTCGCCGGTATATTTGTGTTCCGACCAGTTAAGTCGTCAATCATTTCTGTAAAATACTCATCACTTTCTTTGTTATCGGCTATTATCACTGCTCTAGCTCCAGCTTCCTCGGCTCTGATAGTTTTACTTAAGAAAGAGCAATACCTGAAGAAAAAAATAACAAATAGGGAAAATGTAGAAAATTTAAATTTTTTATTTCTATATCCTTTCTTATGAATATAATATCTAGGGAATATAGTGGAAAAAAGTAATGCTTGCTAAGTTTCTGGCTCCGCTTTTCTAAGGTGGGTGGAGGTTACCAGAAACGGTATATATCAAATTAATACATGAAATTAATATATTGAATATGTATTAATGTATATTGGATTCTTTTCCAGAGATGACGTGTTTACTAATTTTATTTTATTTTAAGAAACCTGTGGCATGGGGTGAATGAAAATAAAGAAACAATGAATTGAATTCTAACCATGCTTAATTTTATTGACTAAGAATATAAATCATTAACACCCCATTCTAATAAATCCTATAAAAATATTTTATTAACACAACCTAGTTACTGGATGCTGCCTGGCAAGTTAACATAATTTATCTGGTAGCCACTCTCTGTATCACTCTCAGTCTCTGGTGTGGATCAGTCTCTGCCATCTCTGACGCTCTCTTAGACTCAGCATCGCATCTCCTCTCAGCTCTCTCTGGACCCCTGGACCACCACTTCCTGTACCTCAGCCCAAACTCTCGTCTCAAACTCTGTACTCTTGGCACTTCCTCCAACTTCTCTCCTTTTCTTTTTTTCCTCCATTAATAAATTGTCTTTCCCCCACTCTCTCCTGACTTCTTCTGATTGGCTAGCCATCCGAAAATTCCCATTCAATGATATATCTCTAGTCTTCTTCGGCGGTTCCCTTGCCGGGGCAAAACCAGGGTTTATGGCCGCAAATTTCTCCAACAATCTTCTTAGGTATTTCCCTTGCTGCGTGTCAGCAGCATTGTCGGTCTTTGGTTTTACTAATTTTGAATTTCTAACAGTACGTTTATGGCCACAATAACTTCCAAGGCGGTATTTCCAGGACCTTGCCGCCTTCAGGTAAAACTGACTACCGGGTTTGAGCCTATACAGTACTTTCAACATTATCATTTTAAATTATTAATCTAATTGATTCGCCCTATCATGGCAGCATCCACAATACATAGCATGTTCTAACACGCTCATCCGTCATTGCCCTGTATTTTCTCACCCAGAAGGCACACGAGGATGGTGATGTACTAGGCAGGGAAAGGAAGCAATCTGTAACGGCCCATCAAGGGCTATTTCAAACTAATTTCAGGCCACTAGTTATCAAAATTTCGGTTTAATTTAAGTACCCTCATTATTCTGATGTTTTAGCTACCTAATAGAAAAGCCATTTTCATTTACAAAACTGTTAAATTTTATAATCTTAATACTAACATTAGTTTATTATATTCAAATAAACTTCAGGCCAATAGTCACCAATAATTTTTTTATTTACATTCCATAATTATTCCTGGTGTTCATTATTTCAATTATGTTCAGCCATTTTATAATTTATGTAAATGAAATATTCAATTTTCAACACATAATAATAACAGCAATATAACACAGCTCTTGATCACTGGATACATTATCCCAATATACTATTATGTATGTTATTTTAATTTTACATAAGAGGCGTTTGCTATCAAAACCAGCTCATTCCATTTTCGGAAATTTTACAGGAGAGACAAAAAACTTCTCATGTCCACAGTACTAAAGCTAATGTTCTTTTTAAATTTTCTAATTGTAGGTATAACCGCCTAGAATTTGATTAGTTTTTTATTTTCATTCAAGGTGCATTACCTTAGGCATAATTACACTAGTTAGTTTGGAATGAAGTGATTTTGATGCAAAAACATGATTTTTGATGTTTTTTTTTTTTTCATTTTTTTGTTCAATTAAGTTGTGTGAAATTGGTTTTTTCCAGTTTACCTGTTAATATTTGTGTCTTTACGAGTTTTTAATAACATTTTCGAATTATCTGAAATTTAACAGTTGTGACGTAAACTGTGGTACAATGTGAAAAAAGTCATGAATTACAACGCCAAACGGAACAGAATGTTTTTTGAGCTGAAGACCCTTCGTCAGGTTATGGTGGACCCTCTAAACTTTCAAAATATGCAAAAAAGTAGATTTCAGAAAAATATGGAATGAGCTGGTTTTGATAGCAAAAGCCTCATATACAGAATAAATAATTTTTTGGTGTTGAACTCAAATTAAATCCTTATATTGAACTATGCTTTCCATTTTTTATTAGAAGTTTTCCACTTTATAAATTTCGCAGAGATTTCTTCATGTAGTTTTTACTCTGATTTTTTTTTTTTTTTTATTTTGAAATGCTGAAGATGTATAAATCCGAAAAATATCTAAAGTCGTGCTGTAGTGGCCTTAATGTAATTCAAACAATTACTGATAGGATTTTTCTTCAGTACAGCATATTTTCAAACAAATATTTCAGCTGACTTAACATATGGGATTTTGTATAAATATTATACAATATTAAAAAAGTAAACTTCAGCAACCACTAGATGGCTCCATTATTCCATTTCTTTATAAAAAAATAACTGACATAACATAACTTAATAACTACGAATATAACAACAACAGTAAAATTAAAAATATACTTACCCTCTCTCTATCAAAGCAATGTTGCCTCTTATTTCATGAGCATTAGAAGGCCAAACGCATCCATTGGCCGGTTGAACAGGAACTAAACGTATGTTACGCTCAACAAAACTTGCATTCTAAGAAAAGATAGTTTCGTTTTATTTACTTTATATATATATATAATGGAATAAAAAAAATAAAAAAAAAAATAGAAAAATATGTGGTATTGAAATATAGACCTCAATTACTTACAAAGGATGGACCAAAATTTTTAGCGGGACGTGTTCTGTAAGTATATCGTAAATCTTCAGGCTCTAAAATTTCAAAAAATATGTCTTGCCCTATCAGCTCAACTGATATTGAAACATCGACCACATTTAAGAGTGAATCTAAAAAAAAATAAGATTTTATTATTTATATCTGTGGCACATGTGAATAGTGGGTGAAGTGCAATTTTGTACAAAAAATTTAACTAGCTATATATTCTAGGTTTCATCCAGAGAATTTCATTTTTTAAATCTATAAACTCAGACTTATATCGACTCAAACGGTCGATTTCGTAAAAACCAATGTAAAGCGAGATCAAAACGATTTTTATAACAATAATTATAAACCCAGAGATTGGCTGAACTTATGCAATTTTAATATGGACAGGTGTTCGCACCTGGTCTGAAGAACCCCTGAGCGAAATTTGGAGAATTTAGGACAAATGGTATGGATTTCTATAAAGAACAAACAAACAAACAAATAAACAAGCAAATAGAATTTCATCTTTGTTTATATATATATATATATATATATATATATATATATATATATATTTTTTTTTTTTTTTTTTTTTTTTTTTTTTTGAGGTGCAACCGAACAGTTTTAACTGGGATTGGAAGGAAAAGATTTATTATGTGGATTTCTCCCAAAATTAAATTTTAACTAAATGTTAAAGCGAGTAAACACCTTGAACAGACTCAACACTGAAGGCTATACTTTTACTCATCTTGAATATCCAAATTTAAAATTAAATCAAACTAACTGGCAAGGGCTTCCACAGGATTTCGTAATGGGGAGGAGTGGCAGGCTGGGTAAAATTCTTATGACCAGGAAAGGTATTCTGACAATGTAAGATTCAATCACTTTATATTTGTAATTAGGATGGTTGAGAGGCGAGAGTTTCAGTAAAATATTCTTTATTTGGAGAGCTAATGTTTCGATACAAACATTGGATCTTCGTATGGGCTTGTGAGGTCTTGAGTAATACAGAGACTACAATTGGGTCGGTATTACTCTGGATTCAAAAAGCCCTCTGACTAAGATCCACATGTTTTAATAGAAACTTAGGCTCTCCAAATAAAGAAAATTTTAGTTAATGGGAGTAAAAAATCCTTGAGGCTATGCCTTCCCTAAAATGAAAGTCCCGAGCCTGTACGATGTCAGGTACTCTTTAAAGATTCCTATCCTGATTATACCGCTGTAGCATCGTCCATTTAGCCTTAGTGGCATAAAGTAAGGTTAAACAAAAACAAACAAAAACAAAAACATGGTGAAGAACTTTTTGGTATAAGAGAAGAATTTTTGAGAAAGATTGAAGAGATGTCAATAAAGGCAGAAAAAAGACTACCAAAAATAAGGAACTATTATGAAACAAAGAATAAAATGGAAGTCACGCAAATAGTTTAAAACAAAAACGATGTCATCCATAAGTTAGAAGAGAACCATGTAAAAGACATAGCGGAAATCACAGATAACAATTTAGCATTAATATCAGATATGAAAGTAAGTTTAATTTATTTTAGTTATTCGTTATCATTATGTTTTATTTCAATTGAAATGGTTTTATTTATGTCAATAATAAAACCGATAACTAATAATGGATACCAATTTCAGACTAAGTATAATTCAGGCATGAAAACATGATTTTATTTCTATTTTTTATTTGGGAGTTTGCTAACGAACATAGACATTAAATTTTTTTTACCCTGTACGATTTCAGGTACTCGTTAAAGATCCCTATCCTAATTATACCTGGATAGGCAAAATTTAGGACTCTTACTGTAGCATCGTCCGATTAGCCTTAGTACCATAAAGGTACATTAAACAAACAAACAGTTGATCATTACACACCTCCAAAATATTTGTTTGCATAATTCTTAATGAATATAGTAAATGAATATGAATTGATTTAATTTGTAGTGTTTTGTTTCTCATATTTTCTAGCAGGGACAGAAGCCCTTCCCAGTCTCCCCTGCAGACGCACATATCTACTACATCATTCCATATCAAATCAATGAGGGTCTGAACCTATAGGTCTTGGATTTTGATAATTTTTTTGTTACTTGTTAAATAAAACAATGTTCTTGTTCGGTACTCCTACCCGGCCATGTGTGGCATACGGGATAGGGCAATGTAAGGAATAATGACTAATTTCAGTTTTTCTGGACTCACAGTTTTTAAGATATAATAAATAATTTATCAAAATAAATTATTAGAGTAATAAATTTTTTTTTTTAAACAGATTACTGGCCCTTGAGATGGACTATTGGAGAAGGAGTTATGCCTTATTCAGGCTGCAAGATACAAAACGAGGTGATAAGGAGTAAAGTAGGGGCAGGATTAAACATTCTCAGTGAAAGAAGACTGATGTGGTATGGGCATGTTTTGCGAATGGAAGAACTACGTTGGCAACTTTGATTGCTAAAATATTGTCCTGAGAAACGACGAAAACGTGGAAGACCGCGCAAACAATGGATGGAATATGTCGGAGAAGACATGGCTGCCAGAGGCCTCACCGAAGAGGACACATTGTTTCTCGACGCTTTTCACGAACGCCTAGTGAAATTGCATGAAGAGGTCCAGAATGTGACCTTTGTTGAATAATCCGAAATAAATAAACAGATGTCATATTTTTCACTATTGTGTGCTCTTTGTTTTTATACACTACATGACCCTATACTAAAAATGAAACATATCTTTAAAAATTTCTTTTTTGATGAACACCCCTTATTTAAAAAAAAAAATATTTTATTCCAGCAATATTTAGCTAAACATGTCCTCAATTTTATATTGGGGAAACACTGGGTTCTCAAGATAATAGACATTGACATATAACAGGTGCGTTTTTAAAACAGTTTTAGGGCTATATCTGAAAAACTATTTATGCTAAAAAGATGGAACAGTTGTCCTCCTTCTCAGTGTATTATGATCTTCCTTCTGATATACAATATGACAATATTCTAATAATATAATAATCTTCTAAATTAAATTTTTATTTTTTTTTTAATATATATTATTATTCAATATATTGGCTAAAGTTGTGCCAAAGTGGAGAAACAATGAGTTCATCAGATAGTAAATGTCGACATAAAAATGTTCTTTTAGGTTATTATAGATCAATATTTTTTGTATTACTTCAAAAAATTTAAACCTTAAAAACTATTAAGTCTGAAAAATCTAAATTTTTGAACTGTTCTTTACATTGATTCACTCAACAAATATCTGAAAAATTATTAAAATCCAACAACTAAAGGTTCAGATCTTCAGAAGGATGATTTGATATGAAATGACCCAACTTAAAGATAAGGTTAATAGTTAGACCATACATGATAAAACTCATTGATAGAAGATGCAGCTAAACTGCAGTTAAGCTTATGCCGGCACTTTAAAAGAGATTCCAAAACAATCTGAAATACAAGATTGAAAACTAACACCTTTTAAATTTCACGATAAAAATTCTTTTTTTTCATACAGAACATAATCAATTTTTAACAATACTCCTTTCATTACTTTAAAAATTATTAAAATTGAGGAAAAAGATTCAAAGGCTTACATTAAAATAATATGAAAGTATATATATTTGTAAAAAATAAATATAATTTACATCTATAAATATTACAATATAAAATTCAACAGTTATTAAACAATTTTCTGTATATACAAAAATAATGTACACATTATATATAATTATTTGAGAAAGTATGAAGATGGGACGGTAGTTACTTGGGGCTCAGGTAAGGTGCTTCTTTTGAACCCTACAGATCTACTGGTTTTCTTTGCCAAATGCTTAGCTGAGTCGGATATTTTTTTCTTATTTGGTTCGCTAGATTTTGGTGTATCATTCTTTTCAGTCGATACTGTCTCTCTCACATCTGTATGGGGTGATATTTTACTGATTGGTGGTGTATTCTCAACATTGTCGTGTTGCTTCTGACAATCATGATTCGTGTTTTCAACTGAAGGAGATAAGGATGTTTTGACTGAAAACGGAATGGTATTACACATATTAACTTCACCATTCCTAAACTGGGGAAATGGAGTAGAAGTCGGAGCAGAGATTATACCATTCTGAATAGTTGCACAAGTAGGGCTATTTACCAACTTACTCTGCTCTGAAAGCCTCCGATTTAACCAATCAATAATTCTCTCATTTTCTTTTATTTTCTTATCTTTTATATTAATGGTCGAATTTAAATCACGAAGAGATGATTTTAATGACTTTTCTGTCTCTATAAGAGATTGAATCTTTTTCTCTTGAGAAATAATTGCTTCTTCAAGTTTAGCAATTTTCTTTTGACTGGTCTCGACTACTTTTTCTTGCTCTAATGCGATAACAGTACGAACTTTCAATTTCTGATTGATTAAACTTAATTCTTTTTGAATTTTAGTTATAATTTCATTTGCTTTAACCAGTTCATCTGAAAGATTTTGGATTGTTGTCTGTTTGCGCTGAATGGTTTTTTCCTTTTCATTAATAACTTCCTCTAATCTATTTTTCTGTTCATTCGCAGAATTTAATAGTTCTTTTTGTTTGTTTAATATGATACCCATATCTTTTGACTCTTGTTCAGCCACTGCTAGCTTAGTTTTCAAACTATGAACATGTCTATCTTTATCATGATAATCACTGTCTAACTTCGCATTTTGTTTTCTCAATGAAATTACATCTCCCCGAAATGCAGAAACTTCTTTTTCAAGTGCTTCAATTCTTCTTGCTTGTTCAATAAGAGTTGTGTCAGCTAGACTACGTTTTTCTTGTAGAATTTGATTCTCAATTCGTAATCTAGACAATTCTGATTCTTTCTCTTTGAGATTTGTTTGGTATTTATCTTCCAATTCGTTCCTTTCCCTCTGCGCCTTAATCTGCCATTCCAACTGAGCTTTCCTCAACTTTTCCGTTTCTTCGGTGAGTTCTTTTGTGCTCTCTGCTTTAAAAGCTAATCTTTCTTCTTTCCACTTATGTTTAACTTCTTCTAATTCATGCTCTTTACTTTGCAAACACTTTGCTTTAGCAAATAGTTGAGATTCCAGTTCACTAATACATCTTTCAGCTTTCATATTTTTTTCTTTTAGCGCATCAATCTTTTTCAACATCAACTTTTTAATATCATCATCATTACCGGCTTCAATATAAAGAACCAAATGACATAGGTGTTTGAAATTGTTAGTTTCCACAATCTTTAATGATGTTTGACGGAAGTCTCCTCCGTTCTTCTTGTCTTCTTCAAGAAGAAGAAGGAACTTAGAGCCATTTGATTCTTGTTCTTTGCACTGTTCAAGAAGTCTTATTACTTGAGTGGGGAAACTATCAAAATCGACTAAGAGTCCTTGAAGTTGTTTCAATCTTTGATAATCCTCCTCAGTCAAAACAAGTGAATAAAAATAAAATGGATCTTCATCATCACTAACTTGTATACTTAAATGTTGTTTAGAAACTTTACTCTGATTATTGATAAAATCAACAGTAACACGAAGGTGTTTGATTTTTTCTTCGCTCTGACCGTTTCTTATATAAAACTTTTGAACACTGGAATATAACGGTTCACCGCGTGAAAGGTCTAAATTATCAAGCACCATGTTAACACTTCTATCCACATCACACGCAATATACAAACTTTACTTCACCGAACATCAGAAATACAAACTAATAATAAGAAATAACTATTCAGTATCAACCACATGTTATCAACGGATAAATAAACACTGGACATGAAGTCCAAACATGGGACAGCTATGTGTATTATAACCTCAATTCAACTTACCGACTTGTTTTAGATAAATTCCAAAACACAAAAAATGGAGTATTGTGAAGTCCAGGAAGCTAAACCCCATTTAAAATTCCTTAAATAAAAACAAAGACTCATATTCAAATGAATCCTAATCCATCACATGATTGACTTTGTCCTGTTGACAACTGATATTTCACAACTAGTATTCTATTACAATTTTCGATTCTTTGATTTTTGATCTTTTTCGATATTATCGTAAAATTAAATAAAAATATAAATTTAAATTAAAAGGTATAGTTCTTATTTAGAGGATTGGAAAAAATCACTGCCGAGCAGTATTGATAGCACTATCTGTAAAACGAAACTTGTAACGTAACTTAAACTGATATGTTGGTAATCCCCGTTTCCTAAGAGACGGAATAATAAATATCTTTACCGGTTAGTTTACATACTTCGGAAAATGGTACGTTCTTTACTTTAATATTATTATTCTTATTACAAAATCATTTCAAAAGTTCAGTCAAATTTAAAAGTTTCTTGTAGTGATAAGAAAAAGTGGATGAAGTCTTTCTTTCCAAATAAAACTGCATTGCCAAATTTGTGTATTTACTCAATGATTTGTCTAAAGTTTCATTTTAATCACTTGTATTTCTTATTATTATTATTTAAGGGCCCGAAAAAGAAAGGCGGGAAAAGCAGTAAAGGAGGAAAGGGGGCAGGAGGTGTGGTAGATGGAGTACCGATGGCAGATATGAGTAGGGAACAATTGGAAAAATTCACGTTGAGGATAAAAGACGAACTCGAAAGGGAAAGAGAAGAAAGAAATTTCTTCCAACTGGAAAGGGATAAACTAAGAACATTTTGGGAAATAACGCGTCAGCAACAAGATGAGAGCAAAGCTGAAATCAGGTACAAAAATATTATGTTCATTTCATAATGGAAAAGTAAATTTGAAATAAATACAAAAAATCTGGTGCGTTGCATATCACACAACTTTCCCTTACCACCCTTCTTATATTGATTTAAAGTATACATTTTTTTTATTTAAATGATATACTTCAGTGCTACCAGAGAGGGAACCAATAGTGTACCAAAAATAAGGTTGGTCCCATTTACTATAGAACCTCGTAATTTCCAGGGGTTCGTTTGAATTTTTTTTATATAAATAATTTTTAGGAGATTATTGAAATAATAATTGAATTTTAGACTGAACGATAATGTTTTTCGGCGATATATCGTAAATATGACTCGATAAAAAGGTTTCACGGCCGATATTAAATTTTCTCTTTTCACACCTATTTATTTTTCAGATAACGACGGCGATATTTTATTTTTCTAAGGCAGTAACACCTTAAATCAATAGGTAACTTATGTTCTAATAAGCTCTTAAAACACGTTGTCGACTCTTTTCGCATGCTGAGTACGCTTTGTCTCGTTAACAATCAGCAGTTAGTAAAGGCTTACTGCGCATGCGAAAGTTCCCATCGTGTTTAAGTGCTTGTTGGAACATACCTTTGATTCATTAAGAATCGCCATATTTTTGTTCCGATCGCTAACATTTTGCTTAAAAAACGCTCTTCTCCTTCTCTCACAATGTTCTCTCTGGTCTTCTTTCTAAACAGTTCTCTTTGTTTGCCATAGCAAAACAAGAATCAAAAGGTTGTATGTAATTTTTTAAAGTTTTGAGTTAGTTTTAAGACAGTTGCGATAGACCTATCGCAACTATACCTGGACCTGTACTGTATGGTACCTGTACCATGGAAACCATTATTTTCTTTTACATAATCTGAAAGTAGAAATTATTGTTTTCTCGATACCCTAATATTTTGTTACAGCGACCTTCCACCATATCAAAACTCAATATTATTATTTCTTAAATTCTAAACTTTCCAACGGCATAATATACATATATATTACTACTAATAGGCAGGCGCAATCGACTATAGGCGCTAGTAGTTTTGCAAAATGTCGGAAAGAACGGGGATAGATTTAGTTGATGTGATAGAGATAATTGGTAATTTTAAGAGACCATTAATTGAAGGGCAGACTATCCTTGATGCATACCACATAATTACATTTGGATTAATATCTATAAGTAAAAAAAACAGTCATTTTACAAGTCTTGTGCCTTCAAACAAGCGATCTTAAAGGACTGCCCCATCAAATAAAAGTGGAAATCAAATTTATTAATAATAATACGCTATTTTCTTGTAAAGCTGGTAGTTCTGGTAAATGCAAAAACATCATTGTAACTTTACTCTACGTTTTTTGGTTAGTAATAACATTAATTACCTATTCATACAATCATTGTTATGGCAGCTGTCATTTTCATGACAGCTTAGTTTCTTTGTCATATTATTTATTTATATGTCAAAACTTTCATTAAAAACTTGGAACAATTAAGCACAACGGATGTAATATAAAAATGGGGAAAATTAAAAAAGAAAAACAAATCTATGACACTGTGGACCCAATGTTACTTGCCTAAAACTAGCATTCTGGAATAATAAAATGTCACTTACTAATATTTACCTGAATAAATATAGTCAATTTCTTTAAAATGAAGACTACATATCGTCATATTTTTCGAAACAAGCTTATCTCTTCTTAATTTTACAATCCATCCTTTAAGGAGCTTTTTATTTTTTGGAAATAAATGGAATTACACGTCTTTTGATTTTCTAATTGAACACTGAGGGACCGAGCAATACCTATTAGACATTTTTCAAATAATTTTTTGCTCAATCGGGTTTTAATTCCGGAAAAATAAATTAAAAACGCCAAAAAACCCTATGAATCCCAGGTAATGGCCGGGCTTCTAACCCCGTTTCTCTAGTTCCTGAAAGAAGCAGCACCGTCGCTTGCGCTCCCCTATATTATCGGAAAAATGAAATTTTTGTTTTGGCAAATCATATATTTTATCAGTAATAATCTGAACGAAGATAATTTACAAATCATAAAAATAAATGTTGAGTCCCTAGGTCAGCACTGCATTTTCCAGCGTCAAAATCGAAAAAATGAAATCATAATTGCTTGCATGGGCGTCACCAGCACCAAATTATTGGGGGGGGGCTCAATATTTTCCTAGATAGGGTAGGTAGAAATTCGAGGGGCTAAAAGTTGAAATAATAACCCCTAAAAACAACTGCTGGAGTATTTAAATTCATCCTCCAAAGCTGTATTTTAAAGGTACTTATAATCTCTTAAAACTTGTAAATTTATGCCTCAGTTTTACATTAAAATAGGGAATTGTTAAGGCTTAATGTTGAAGGATGTGGGCCAAAATTTCTTGATTGAATTTTATCCAAGTTTTTCTTCTGATTCTGATCCCACTAATTTCATTGCTTTCCATTAACTTCTATAAGCTTCATCATAAATTGATGGAAAGTAGGATCAAGCTGCTTGGTTTAATATAGAAATGTAGAGCAATAAAACAAAACAATTGGAGCTGAAATATAAATATATAATTCATCAAATATACAATATGCCTGACTAACTTTTAACAATAGAGTGAGCTGAAATTGACTAATATTTTATATATATTTTATTGGTTAAACTGAGATAAATTTATGATTTTTTTTTCATTTTTTACATTGGGTCCTCTCCTGCCAAAATATTGGGGGGGGGACGCATCCCCCCTGCCCCTCCCCCGGCGGTGACGCCCGTGATTGCTTGGACATTCCCTTTTATTTGATTTTTTTATATTTCCATCATGGTATAAGAAAGTTAAGTGTGGGCATGGGTGGATCCAGCCGATCGTAAAGGGGAGGCTGCAGCCCCACAGCCCTTCATTTGGATCTGCCAATCAGCTTTTTTACCTTTAGGTTTCTTTCTCGCAACTAAAATACTACATGTTCTGCGTATTATTTGTTCTTTAACTTGCTTCCTTAATTTAAGGAAAGTCAAATTCTATCTTTTAATGACGAAACATTTTCCAAACGGAGGGGCTGCAGCCTCCCCACTCCCGGATCCACTAATGAGTGTGGGTAAACTTGCCTTACCACTTTTTTTGTTGATAACACCTAGCTAGATAGAACAGAAGCTGGTGGTAAATAAATAGGAAAGAACTACTTAATGAGGTTTATAGGGGTCACCTGTGTTGAAGTGGACCAGAACGTGGTATGGCCGTTGGCTGTGTTGAAGTGGTTAGCATAGCTGACTACAAAACACAAGGTCGCGGGTTTGTAGCCCGACAGGTGGCCATAAGATTTTTTAAAGGGAGTAAAAAATCCTTGGCTATCTCCTCCTGTAAAATGGAGATCCAGTTCCTACAAGATATCAGGTACTCCTTAAAGATCCCTATCCTAATTATAACTGGGTAGGCATCCTCCAATTAGCCTTAGTGGCATAACGTGATGGCATATAATTAAAAAAAAAAAACTATTGATTCCTAAACAAAATAACTGACGAAAACGGTCTACAAAATACGAAACATTTTCCCAGATCATATGTTGTCAGAGCAGCATTTATTTAAATCCTACTAAAAAAAATAAATTAACTTTTATTTATAGTTCCCTAGTTAAAAAACAAACCTTATTTGAGAAGATGGTTTAATATATCAACAATTACTATTTAAAACAGTTATATAAATACATTTAAAAAAGAATCTCTAAACTATTAAAATTCAGCTGAATGGTTAATGAATGCCTATCTGCTTGGCATTGCATAGCTAAAGTAAAATAAAAATATAGCTTTATTTAAAGAAGTAATATTTTTAAAAAAATCTTGTTATTCTACTCATATGAGTTAAATTACCTACTTCAGATTTTTTTATTTTTTAGAACAGTAAAACGGAGTGACTTTCCAACTTTAAAAGTAAATTGTACAAACTTTTTGACTCAATTTTTTAAAGAAATGTGATTTCTTGTTGAAGGTACACGGACAATTATGGTAGTTAATCGTTTCAGCTGCATAACTATATAAAGCTTTACCTAGATGAAGCTCAACATATTTTTCATGAACTAACAAACAAACTTTTGAGGCCCTAAAAAAATAAAAAAAAATAAAGGGATTCACCAGCTGTGTGGAGTCCCCTAAGAGGGCCTCGAGCTTCTCCTTTATGCCAGTGTAAATTTGTCCAAAATACTTATGACAGTCAAGTAATAAAATTATTTGTAGGAATAAAGAAAGGGAATTGGAGGAATCAGATGAGAAACATGAAGCTGAAATCAAAGCATTCAATGAAAAAATAAAACATTTAATTTATGAACATCAGTGTAAACTAACTGAGATTAAGGTATTTTCAAATATATTAACACATTTTAACTTATTTTTTAATTTTAAAATTATGTGACCCTCCAGAATAAAATGATAAATATTTTAGGCTGAAAACATGGTGGCACTGAAAATAGCCCAAGAAGAATATCATAAACAAGAAGCAGTTCTTATTCAAGAAAAAGAGGAGTTGAAAAAACAAATAGTCGAAGAAAAATTAACTCATGAAGAAGAATTGAGAACTGTTTTGAAGGTTTTTTTTGATGAAATAATTTAATAAAGATTTTAAATTTGACCTTTTTTAATTTGAAAGAAGCGAAAAAATTATAACAATTGATTTATGAAATTCACACTTTAATGCTTCAACCATTCCAATTTTACGTAAAAACCATAACCTAAAACTTTAAATGCTATACTTCTTTATTAGAAATATCAATTTATTTTTCCTAATCCAGTTAACTACAATTTTAGGATTGTTATTATCAATAAAAGATTTTATTAAACATACAATTTTTACCTATTCCATTAATAAAATAATATGTGGACACAAGAAAAAGTTAGTTTTAATGCTCTGAAATTTCTTTTTTTAACATAAAAAATATTTACCTGAATTAGAAATATTCATTCCCTATTCTTCGTTATTCTTAAATGAAATAAATGAATCAAACTTAGCTAGAAAAAAAATACAGCTAACTTTCAAAAATTAGGTACAAAGTACACAGGTAAAAATGTTAACTGTTTTTTGTGGAATTTTTTTATCACATCAAACGATTAATTTTTTTTTTATTTGCCACCATAAATATATCCATGGGTATCACCAGCACCAAATTATTGGGGGGGGGGGGGAGGAATCAATATTCTCATAGATTGGTAAAAATTCGAGAGGCTAAATAGTTAAAATGACAATGCCAAAAAACAAGGATTGGGGCATTTTATTCCTCCTCCAATGATGTATTTTAAAAGTAAAACCTAAAAGTAATAAAACCTGTCAATTTATGTCATAGCGCATAAGCAGTAGCCCCCTTCCAAAATATTGGGGGGTCTCCCTTTTCCCCCCCGGCGGTGACACCCATGAATATATATATATATTCCATAACCAATAAGAGGAAAAACATAATGAAAAATATAATATGTTAAATAGTAATAATATTTCATTATATTTTATGTTAATCGCATTCCAAAATTAATAACTTTAATCTTAATTTGTAAATAATTTTTTAAATGAAACTTTTCTACAGAAACACGGTGAAGAACTTTTTGGTATAAGAGAAGAATTTTTGAGAAAGATCGAAGAGATGTCAATAAAGGCTGAAAAGAGATTACAAAAAATAAGAAACTATTATGAAACAAAGAATAAAATGGAAGTCACGCAAATAGTTGAAAACAAAAACGATGTCATCCATAAGTTAGAAGAGAACCATGTAAAAGACATAGCAGAAATTAAAAATTATTATAAGGAAATCACAGATAACAATTTAGCATTAATATCTGATATGAAAGTAAGTTTAATTTATTTTAGTTATTCGTTATCATTATGTTTTATTTCAATTCAAATGGTTTTATTTATGTCAATATAAAACCGATAACTAATATTGGATACTAATTTCAGACTAAGTATGATTCAGGTATGAAAACATGATTTTATTTCTATTTTTTATTTGGGAGTTTCCTACCCAACATAAACATTTAAGTTTTTTCAGAACACCCAAAAACTTATTCCTAGAATTACTGTATTGTTTATCTTGTATTCGTGATTAATTATTTAATAGGAATAATAATGCATGAGTACTAATAACAAGTTTGAGTTCAATTTCATTCATAGTTACTTATTAAATGTATGAAATGTTTCTATAATGCAACCATCAATAATTCATACATCAGAAAAAAGTTTTGAAATTTAGTTAATAAATCTAGTTCTAGGAGATATTTGCCTACATAGATAAAAATTCGTCAATAATTTATAACAGATATTGTGTTACTTTTATTTTTGTCAAGGTGAAATAAATTTTGTGTTTTTTCTTAGTTAAACAATAGATAAAGCTATTTAACAATAGCCAAAGTTTCAACATTTGTTGATTTGTTGATAAAATATTGTACATATAAGTAAATAATGTCTAAATCTACTGAATTTAACAAATCTATCACAATGTTTTAGGATGAACTATTAGAATTAAAATCAGAAAATGGAAAAATGAAAAATATAATAGCAAAATTAAAGTCGGAAAACGACACCTTAGTAAAACCGTTAGAAAATGCAAAGGAACGTACTCAATTGCTCGAAAAGCAATTGGAAGACTACAAGAAAAATAAATCATCTTTGTTTGTGAGTTAATCTTAGGATAGCAAGATTCCATATTAGTATAAATAAGAGACATAACACTTCACTGTATAATTTAAAAAAGATTCTTATAATCGTAACAAAAAGAACAGGGTAATTATTATATGCTTAAACATTATGCAACATGGCAAACAGTCCACCGGAGTGTTCACATTGTGAAATATCAATTAAACTTAGGCATTAAGTAAAATATATAATATAGTAAAATAATGTATCATGAACACATCAATGTGTAATCATAGATTTTTAAGATATACTATTTCATTACAAATTTTTATTTTTTTTTTTTTAAGGAAATGCACCGGAGGTTTTCATCACTTCAGAAAGATTTTGATGAAATCTCAACAAAGAAAGATGTGTTGGAAATGGAAATTGAAAAGGTAAGCATTCATAGCAACTTATTAAGCTCAATATTTGAAAGTTTGATTGAGTCGGTAACTAACTAAGCCATTACTGGATTAAAAATATATCGATAGATAAAATATAAGTTGGTAGTTATATGTAAATAATATTAACAAAAACCTATCTTTAAAAAAAACATTGAAATAAGTAGGTATTCATATCACCTAAATAAAGTATCTTTTATTATAATCTAATTGGCTACCCAGAAGTACCTAGGAACGAAGTGGCTATTTATATAGATATTATGGCTTCAGGATTTCAATTAAAACCCACAGATTCGGTCCAGTCATTTTATATTCTTCTAAAACGTTAATCTTATTGAGATTTATTTTTACAGGTAATGAGAACAATTATTGAATTATTTTAGGAAAAAATCCAACAATATTATAAAACTAGCTGTTTATACCTGTTTCACCCGGGGAATTTGATTTTTTAAATCTATAATATCTATAAAATGAGACTTTTTTTGACTCTGTCGACTTTGTAAAAAAACCAATGTAAAGCGAGATCATAACGATTTTTATAACAATAAAGAATATAGTGAGAGATTGCCTGAAGTTATCCAATTTTAATATAGACAGGTGTGTTCTTTGATACCAGGTGCGAACACCTGTCCATATTAAAATTGCGTAACTTTAGCCGATCTTCAGCTGATATTCTTTATTCTCCAAATTTCGCTAAGCGTTTCTTTCAGACCCGGTGCGAACAGCTGTTCATATTAAAATTGCATAACTTCAGCTGATATTCTTTATTGTTATACAAATCATAATGATCTCACTTTACAATGTTTTTTTTACGAAATCGACCGTTTCTTTAGAAAAATGAAATTCCCCGTGATAAACCGGGATATACAGCTATAATCTATGTATATAAAGATCAAATTCTGTTTGTTATTTATAGAAATCCATTCCGTTTGTCCTAAATTCTCCAAATTTCGCTCAGTGGTTCTTTCAGACCTGGTGCGAACACCTGTTCATATTAAAATTGCATAACTTCAGCCGATCTTCTTTATTGTTATAAAAATCATAATGATCTCACTTTACTATGTTTTTTTTTTACGAAATCGACCGTTTCTTTAGAAAAATGAAATTCCCCGTGTGAAACCGGGATATACAGCTATAATCTATGCAAATAAAGGTGAAATTCTGTTTGTACTTTATAGAAATCAATACCGTTTGTCCTAAATTCTTCAAATTTCGCTCAGTGGTTCTTTCAGACCAGGTGCGAACACCTGTCCATATTAAAATTGCATAACTTAAGTCGATCTCTGGGTATATTCTTTATTGTTATAATAATCGTTTTGATCTCGCTTTACATTAGTTTCTACAAAACCGACCGTTTGAGTCGATAAAAGTCTCAGTTTATAGATTTAAAAATTGAAATTTTCCGGGTGAAACCGGGATATACAGCTAGTATATATATATATATATATATATATATATATATAAATTTTTATTGCATTAAAAAAAATTACGTTTATTTTTCAGTTAGAGTTTGAGAGAGATGAGATGAAGGCACATTATTCAACAACTATTTTGAATATTCAGAAGAAAAATGCATTGAGAGTAAATGTTCTGGAAAAGAAGATTTCACTTTTAGAAACTGAATTGGAAAGGAAAGAAATTCAAGTAGCACAATTAATTAATAAAACAAACGTCGATCCAAAAACAATAATCCATGCTGCTAACAAGCTCCAGGTGATTGTTTTAAGTGAAAATATAGAAATAAATACCATGATCTCTTCATTATTGCTATTATAATTTTGGGCTACGAAACATATATTATATCTTGATCTTCATAACATAATTTTTGAAAAAGTATTATAAAAATATTACTATTATCACCTTTATGTAGTTCACCTTTACTGGAAGATTACTTCCATTGAGATTCTGCAGTATTACGAAAATTGAAGTTTATTTTTCTTATTTATATATTTACTAGCTATGGTGCCCGGCTTCGCTTCGGTAGTTGTGTGGTAGTTTTAATAACAGAAAAACTTTAAAATTAAAGGAAATACAGAACAAAGTTAGCACATTCTTGAAACTTTTAACTTGGTATCAATATTAAGATTCGAGATCAGCAGAGTCTGTCCAAATAAGGAACCCTATATACTTTAAAAGGGGTTGAAAATGGTGAATGAACAATTAATTTTGCTGCAACTTTGTCGAGTCATGCATCAGTTTTGATGGTTTCTGTTATTCTGAATCCTATAAGCCCATTCCAAGCAGTCAGCAGATAATAAGTTATTAGATTATGGTTGAAAAATCTATTAGTTAAAAAACTATATTTCCTTTACAACTTAAGCGCCGACTACTGTGATGGTCCTATTAGATTCAGAAGTTTAGAAACTACCGAAGATTCATAGAAACTTTTTTTTTAAGACCTTTCTTCCTTCAACCTCCCTTAAGATATCCCCCCCCCCCCGTAATTTGGCCGGACTCTGCACCTACTATTACAAAGTAAAAACCAAAATATCATGAGGGCACAATTTCATCATATTTCTTTTTATCCTGAACTATGAGGGGTGATAAAAACTTATTGAAAAAATGCTGTAATTGGAATTAGTCATTTTGTCAACTGGAATGCTCATCATTCATAGTAATAAAACCATTTTTCATAATTACATACAATGAGAACACTTCAAACTTTTTATTTTCGATTTATAATCAGTCAATTCGGCTCTTCTTTTTTGTTTTATGTCAGTTTTTATTCGCTCACTGTACTACTAAAAAATGTTCACTCATATTGCATTAAATTTACTTAAGTATATATTATATATTGATTAAATGCAATGTGTTGATCAATTAGCCTTCTAATGAGAAAATTAATTTTGTAAGGAATCCAGTTGGTTTTCTAATTGATTGCAGAGATGTAAAATCATTATTTTATTTTGAAAGCAAAGGAGGAACTAATTATTTTTGCTTGATTTGTTAGTAATTTAAAAAGAACAGCTGAAAAAATATTTAACCTTTATAAACTGAACTGGATGAATGAACAATAAACATTGAGTGAAACATACCCTAGCGCTTCCTGGTAGTCTACAGCTCGAACTAAATTTTTCATTCATAAACTCGTATGTCATTCTCAGGTAGGCTAATTACATGATGCGAGAGGCATAAAATTCCAGTCCTTTTCTCTTCAATTTTACACCCTTAAGAGAAAAACGGAAACCTTCTTCTCCGTTAGGGCTTATATAGCAACAGGCTGACAAAACTTTCTTAAACGTACGTTGTGTCGTTTTTGAGCTTTTTCGGCACGCACAATGTACACTTTGCTTTATAATATATATTGATTAATTAGCGCTACAGTCCTACAAGGATCCTGGCTTCTCTTTGAATCTTTCTCCACTCTCTTCTGTCTCAGGCAAGCATCCTCCATCTTCTTATGCCCATCCTCTTCAAAATATCCTTCACCTGGTCCAGTCACTTAAGGTGTGGTCTTCCTTTACCGCAGCTCCCACTAGGGCAATCCTCCAGCTGGCTTTTGGGAATTGAGTCTTGAGGCATACGTGCAACACGCCCCAAACAACTGATTTGAATTCCTCTTATTATTGAGGCCAGATACAGTTTATCATACAACTGGTAGAGTTGTAGACTTGTTAGAGAGAATTCTCCAGCCTCCATATATCCTGCAGAGAACCCTTCTCTCCCACACAAGCCGTTTTCTCTCTGAGGCCTTGGATCCTACCCAGGTGTCGGAACCATATGTGACCTCATAGAGCGTGATCATGGTCCTATGAGACAGTGATTTATAATTTAGTATTCTTCTCAGGGCAAAGCGGCATCGATTTCCGGCTGACAATCTGGCTTTTATTTCTTCTGTCATTTCATTATTTTCAGTAATCAGCGAGCACACAGGTTTCGGCCGCTTTCAGAGTGTGCCCACTTATTGTGATATTTTATTTACTTGATAAAAATTTAAAAGGGGAAAGATAAACCTCAATTTTTAATTGGTAAACTTGTTTTTGTTTTTCCACGGCAATAAGCACTGTGATCACCAAGAGTCTGTTGGGCGCCTAATTTATGCCTGAGTTCTAAATTGTTACTTTTAGAGCATCAGTAAATTTGAGCAGACTTTTTGGATTGGCTAGATCATTTGAGCCTGGGTCAGGTAGGTTCACCTGGCCATAGGTGTTACCAGCACCAAATTATTGGGGGGACGGCTCAACATTCTCCTAGATTGAGTAGGTAGAAATTCAAGAGGCTAAAAGTTGAAATAATAACGCCTAATTTTGGACATTTAATTCCTCTTATATTTATAGTCTCTTAAACCTTGTCAGTTTATGTCTCATTTAGAAAACTGTTAGTTGCTTAGACTTCATGTAAAAGGATGTGGTCAGGAATTTCTTGTTTGAATTTTATCCAAGTAATCCTTCTCATCCTGATCCTACTTATTCCATTATTTCATTTCTTTCCATCAAGTTCTATAAGCTTGATTTAAAAAAGGAATGGAGATCCAATTTTGTTAAAGAATTCATAAAAGAATACAGTTCAAACTGAAGTTAAAATAATATAATTCATCAAATATACAAAACACCTGACAATGCTTTTAAAAAAAGCGACAAGGCACCAATTTTTGAAAATAAAGTATCAGATGGAGAAATTGGGTATAATCAATCAATAGCAATGCTGTAATTACCAAATATTTTTTATTTATATTTTATTAAATTCATTGGTAAAACTCGGATATATTCATAAAATCGTGTTTTATTAATTTAATTTTTTACATTGGGAGGGACGGTGCCCTCCTGCCAAAATATGGGGGTGGGACGCGTCCCCCCCTCCCCCTGTGGTGATGCCCATGCACTTGGCACAAGACTCTAAATCGCAGTCATTCACACCAAAATATGATGTGTTAGGCTGTTTCATTCTCATTGCCGCAGAATCTTCAAATGGGTGACTCTGCAAGGTTGAGTTTGCGCATATGTTTATTATTGGTCATATAAAAAATATAAACTCGAATTAACTGACCAAGATCATCCTTACACTATACTGATTGAACTTCAAGTACTATTTTGATATATATGGACAAAATATATATGTAATGTTCTTATGCTTCAATAAATAACTTCAAGCCGTATTTGTCCCTAAAAGGTAAATTTAGGGACAAATTAGGGAACATTACAAATCGGTTTTTCTGAAGTTGAAAAATGGATTTAGCAAAAGTTCGAGTACACATTAGAAGTAATATGACTGAGACTGGAGATTTGGTAGCTATGGTTATTTCAATAAGACTTATGCATCTCGAAACAACCTATGTTTTCCCTGAACAATATCAACATTCAGAATTTCATCCTGAATTATTTAAAGTATCATATGTTAAGAATGCTTGCAAATCATTTACAAAAAAGGCCAGTATCGTAATGTTATGCTTACATTATCATCTGAAATAGTCCCCCCCTGCCAAGGTAGGCAGCTCTATGGGACTCTGAATAAAATAATTAAAAATTAAGAAAGAAAACCTATTGAAAGGCTAAAGACATGTGAATTCCCCCTTGCCTAAATACATGAAAAATTGAATGCTTTGCTCATATATTTCTCCCGACTTGGTGGAATAATGATATAAAAATAAAACCAAAAAGAACTGATTACATGCAGTTCCTTGACTTCAAAATTACATAGAAACTAAATCAAAGTTATTTTTAACAATAAATTTTCAACCTCTCTATATCAACTACCTGAGAATACTGTATATGAAATATGCCCGCTTCGAAGTAAGCTCTATCCAGGCAAATTACACATAAACATCTTTTTTTTTTTTTGTTCAGGAAGATTATTCTGCCACATTTAAAGCAAAGTCCTTGAAGAGGAGAAAGAGGATCGCGTTTTAAATGTTATTTTGTCACATCACTACTAAATTAATAATATAAAACTTTAAAAAATCAACAACCTCTTATCCGGCATTTTCTATAACACACTTACGAATAATAAAATCTATTATTTGACAACTTACAATTCTAAATTTAGTTTTCATTAATCAGTCAAGTATTGAGGAAAATAACTGCAGCTTTACGGTTTTATAACTTCAATTTAATATATAAAAATAACAAAATATTTATAAAACCTCTTAATATTACAAACAACATTTCAATATTAATAATAATGAATGTATAAAAATATTTCAATGTAAACGAATATTCATAAATTATTAATTTTATAACATTTATATATTGAAGGCAACTATACTTTAGACATTATTATCAGTACTTTAAGAGTATTTATCGCGGCTTGTTTCTTGGCATCATTTTTACTTTTTGCCGCACCAATAAAATTTATACATACTTTACCGACAAAGAGGTTGCACAAAGTGAAACCTTTATCCTTGGAATCCAAGAATTCTAACTTGATAGGAAATCCTAGTTGATTCAAAATCAGTTTCAACAGACCTTCGGGGTCTTCAAGCCTTTCTAACTGTTTTTCATCTACATTTTTTAAGGAAGCAAGAGTTAAGGAATGAGTACCAATTTTATTTCTTAAGTAATCAGCGAAATTCAAAATATTTTCCATACTATTTGTAGAAGTAAAGGGCCTATCCTCTCTCTCGTGCAGACTCTTGTGAAAGGCTTCGATAGTTTTGCTACGCGCTTTATCGGAAAGTTCTTTCTTCTCCTTGACTATGTTTAATGACATATCAATGACTTCCTCCTTAACATTTTGTAACTTATTCAACATCGCTTGCGCAGCTAGATGTTTAGCTTGCTGCTTAGTGGAAGCTTTACCTTCCGCTGAGAATGATGAAACAGTGCATCGTACAACGAACATATGCAAAGTTAAATTACCTTCATCGGAAACTAATTCATACTGAGGGATAGAAAGAGCGTGTTGTACACAATACTCTTGCAGGGATCCGATAGAATTTCCTTTTACGATTTGGACATGAGGCGAAATTATAGGTACTTCATCTCTCCAAATCGCCTCCCCTTTCAATTGAAGAAGCAATGATTTCGCAGCCTCCTGTTTTGCTTCCTTTTTTGATCTCCCCTTTCCGATCGCTGTTAATCCTTTAGCTTTGACTTCAAATCCAAATGTGGGTTCATGAGTACCGGTTTCGCATTGAATTAATGTGTAAGTAGGTAAAATACCATCCTTGACCAAATATTCCTGTAATAGGGATATAGGGGTCTTGAGATCCATGGCTTATCCAAACGTGTATCTAAAACCAAAAAAATAAATATATATATTTATTTATGATGGTGGAAGATGTTGGACTGTAAATGTAATGAAGAAGAAAATGGTTGGGGGTGCGGTCAAAATAAATAGCACTAATATTTGAGAATTACATATTTTATTATTGCCAACGGTTCGACACAAATATTAGGTCATCATCAGGGCTCACAATAAGAAAAAAAAAACAGAAAACAACCAATCAGAAAAGTATTATAAACAAATATCAAATGTATGTTAAACATTCATGGGCGTCACCAGGACCAAATTATTTGGGGGGGGGGGGGGGCAGCTCAATATTTTCCTAGATAGGATAGATAGAAATTCGAGGGGCTAAATGTTGAAATAATAACTCCTAAAAACAACTGTTGGGACATTTAATTCATTCTCTAACGCACTATTTTAAAAGTGTTTATAATACGAGGTATGGCTATTAAATAACGAGACTGACGCTGCTACAGAAGAAGTGCTAAACGCCAGCAACCAACAGCTGTTATCGTGAAGCCTTCTCTTTTGAATGTAGTGCCTCTCGCTTCTGAAAACAAATCAGTACAGCCGTAGCCTTCGTTCGCATTAGAGTTGTTTTTTTGTTTCGCCGGAAAAATGTTAAGTGTAACAGTAGAGCAACGAAATGTTGTGAAATTTAAAATTTATTGAAAGAAGTGTATGGCAATGAATGTTTATCGCGTGCACGTGTTTTTGAGTGGTTTAGGCGTTTTCAAGATGGCCGAGAAGTTTTTTTTGTTTTTTTTTCGATATTCATGGGATTGTTTACCTTCACTGGGTTCCTGAAGGTCAAACGATTAATCAATATTACTACCTTCACGTTCTTGCTGAACTCCGCGAAAGAATAAGGAAAAAACGACCTGAATTGTGGAAGGACAAGTCATGGGTTCTCCACCAAGACAATGCGCCGGCTCATTCCGCATTGTCTGTTAAGAGGTTTCTAGCCAAATTCCAGTGTTAGACCATCCGCCTTATTCGCCGGATCTTGCGCCGTGCGACTTCTATCTGTTTCCTAAGGTGAAATCTGCATTAAAAGGAACAAGATTTGAGTCTGTTGAAGCGTCCTGAAGGAGCTGACAGAAAAAGACTTCCAGCACTGTTTCGAACAATGGAAGATTCGCATGGAGCGTTGTAGGGATAGAGGAGGGGAGTATATTGAAGGTGATAATAAGTAAAAATGTATGAAATAAAAATAAAATGTTTTACGTTCTTTAATAGCCATACCTCGTATCTTAAAACTTGTCGGTTTATGCCTCAGTAATACATTCAAATAGGGAGTTGTTAAGGCTTAATGTTGAAGTTTCTTAATTGAATTTTATCCTAGTTTTTCTTCTGGTCCCAATACCACAATTTCATTGCTTTCCATCAACTTCTATAAACTTCATTGAATTGATGGAAAGTAGGATCAAGCCACTTGGTTTAAAAAGAAATGGAGAGCAATACAATAAAACAGTTCAAGCTGAAATAAAAATATAAAATTCGTCAAATGAGGCGTTTGCTATAAAAACGCTTGCTATATTTTTCTGAAATCCACTTTTTTGCATATTTTGAAAGTTTAGAGGGTCCTTCATAACCTGATGAAGGGATATAGCTCATATCCAGCTCATTCCAGGAAGGAAGGCCAGCAGAAGAAAACCAAGAATGTGAGCCGATGTATTACGAGCCGATACAATTTCATTTAAATAACGAGCCTTCTTTTTCCTTTCTCTCCTTGCTTTCTGCATATTATTTTCAATATTATTTTTCTTTGATAAATAAAAAAAACATTCTTTTCCGTTAGGCGTTGTAATTTCTGACTTTTTTCATATTGTACCACAGTTTACGTCTCAACTGTTAAATTTCAGATCATTCGAAACAGTTAAGTGGATGTCATTTATTTAAAACTCGTAAAGACACAAATATTAACTGGTAAACTGAAAAAACCAACTTCACACAACTTAATTAAACAAAAAACTGAAGAAAAAACACAACATGAAAAATCGTGTTTTTGCATCAAAATCAGCTCATTCCAACCTAATTAGTGTAATTGCGCCTAAGGTAATGCACCTGGAATGAAAATGAAAAACTAATCAAATTCTAGGCGGTTATGCCTACAATTAGAAAAATTAAAAAAAATTTAGCTTTAGTCTTGTAGACGTGAGAAGTTTTTTGTCTCTCCTGTAAAATTTCCAAAAAAGGAATGAGCTGGTTTTGATAGCAAACGCCTCAAATATACAATACACCTAACTATGCTTTTAACAATAGAGTGCGCTGAAATTAACTAATATTTTTTTGGTTAAACTCGGATAAATTCTTAAAATAGCATTTTTATTTAATTTTTGACATTCGGTGCTCTCCAGCCTAAATATTGGGGGGACAGTCCCCTCCTGTCAAAATATTGGGGGGACGCGTCCCCACCCACTGTAAACATTAAACAAAATCAAATATATGAGATAAAAATAAACGTAATCTTTTCTTTTTATAGAATTTTCAAAAAATTGTTAGATTAAAGTTATCGAAGTAAGACTATGATAAAAGTGATAAATGAAAAAATGAGATTAAACTCTAAATAGCTTATCTGAGGTAATGTGGAGTGATATTTAACTGTAGGTTAACTAAGAAGGTTACAATGGTCTGTAAACATGAAGCCTAAGTTAATACTTACATTTTAATTTTTACATTTTTCTATATTTACCCTACTTTACTTATTTTATAAACTACTATATTTTATGTTATTAAGTAAGGCTTCATTTTTATAGACCATGGTAACCTTTTTATAATATGTTCACCTACAGTTCAATATTACTTCACATTACCTCAGATAAGCTATGGAGATTTTTATCCCATTTATTACTTTTATCATGGTCTTACTTCAATAAGTAAAACCTTACAATTTTTTAAAAAAATCTATACTTTTATCTAATATATTTAATTTTGTTTAATGTTCCACATACATTTAATATTTGTTTATAATATATCTGAGATTGGTTGTTTTCTGTTAGTTTTTTTCTTATTTAGCATTGATGATGACCTAAAATTTGGGGCCAAACGTTGGCAATAATAAAATGAAATTTCACTTAAATATATAATTCTCACATATTAGTGCTATTTATATTGACTGCACCCCCAACCATTTTCTTTTTATATATATTTATATAGAGGTATAACAATGACAATAGAGTTCTGTAGCTAATATATCTGTAAAAATCTTTGATTATACAAATGTTCAATGAAAATACGTATTTTTACTTAGTGGTTTCTTACCTTTACTGGATGAGCCAAGATAACTGATAAGAGATTGATAACTGACAAGTTATAAAGTGTAACCTCCCTCGACTGTGAATCACAGACATTCAAAAGACATCAGACCGTGGTGGTCCGAGAAATATTTTTCGAGGGGGGGGGGTTTAAGTCAGATTAAATGAGCAAAAAATGAGTAAATTGCACAATTATTTACATGCAAAAACAATAAGAACTTCTTAAATAAGTAAATTCTTATGCACAAATACTACTGTTCTAATAATTTTTTAAGGATTTCCGAAATTCTATCCGAATCTATTCACATATCCTTCCCTGTATAAGTTTCTAATTTTATACTAATGCTCGCTTAAAAGGATTAAAAAAATTCCCATGGGTACTTTTGATTTGAGACTAGTACCACACTCAATGATGCAATCAACTCTGCAGTCATTTTCTGAATTCCATTTAGAGATTGATTATGAAATCTTGGCCCATCCCTCAAATAACACAACTGAACTTGATATTTTTAGAGTACTACCATTTATAAAACATAATGCACAAATATAACAAAACAAAAATACTTGCTAATTTACCTGAGAATTCCAAATAAGTGGAAGGAGATCTGAACTGAATCTGCGAATTACAGAGAGCTTGAGATCTGACGTGCACTTTATTCAAGATGTTTTCATTAATAAATATACGATTATTCAGATGTTTTTTTTTTTTTTTTGAACTACATTTACATTAATGCCAATACTGATAACCCCTCAATCCATTTAATGGCAGACGACTGTTTAAAGTCTAAGTAGATCTTAGAGGAACGGAGCGAGGAGCCGTTCCTGACGAGGAACCGCTCCCGAAGAAGAACGAAAGGAGGTTCCGTTCCAGCAGTGGAACTATTGGGAACGATACTCTGGCTTCGTGTAATATTTGAACTTTTAAAATATTACCAAGCTCATTTCTCTCAAATTAATTATACTCATGGTTAGGAATGGGCATTTAAACTATATAAATGCCAACTATTAACTAGGCTTTTATTATTTCTCTCCCTGATTTTCGGTAGTCAATGCAATAACGAAGTTATACATATACAATAACGAGCAGGATGATCATTAATTCTACACTTTGAACTAGCAACATGGTAGTAATAGTATCGACAAGTTATATTAAAATGATTGAATAAAGTGAAAATAAATGATTAAAATAAAATAAAAATTGATGATAAGGGGTCACCTGTGGTATAGTGGTTAGCATGGCAACCTACAATATTAAAGGTCGCAGGTTCGCGCCCCGTGGTGGCCCTAGGATTTTTTAATGGGAGTAAAAAATCCTTAGCCATGCTGTCTCTTGGATAGGACGTAAAATGGAGGTCCTGTACGATGTACGGTACTCGTTTTAAGATCCCTATCCTAATTATCCTGGATAGGCAAAATTTAGGACTCCCACTGTAGCATCTGCCGATCAGCCTTAGTGGCATAAAGTGACGTTAAACAAAAAAAAAATTATAATATGAGAAAAATATACTTACATTATTAATAATTTGATGCAAAAGTTTGTTTAATTAAACTATTTTTTTCACTTTATGCTAATAAGGCTAATCGGACGATGCTATAGTGGGAGTCCTAAATTTTGCCTATCGAGGTATAGTTAGGGGTATCATTAACGACAACGTGACATCGAACAGGTTTGGCACCTCCATTTTACGTCCTATCCGGGGGACGGCATTGCCAGGGAACCTGTGACCTTTAGTATTATAGGTTACTATGCTAACCACTACACCCCTGATTCAAAAGTTATTTTTCAATGGGGCGATTCACCTCTGTACCTAACAAGGCACGGAACGGTAAGAACTGTTCCACAAAAATAACAGTAACGGTCCATCACTAGGTAGGCTTTATATATTTTTTCTGGATAATCGATTGCTATAAATAAAATTTAAATTTTATTAATATAATCGATAAAAATTAATATAATTATGGTAAAAACAAAAGATTCTTCAATTAACCGTCACCGAATATTACCGAATTAGTAAATAGATTTTATTAATACTTATTTATGTCAATAAGCTTTAAAATGATAAGAAGTGTTTTCTAATTTTTGTGTTTTTCATGAACTACCAAAATTCAGTAGTTAAATGCGAAATTAACAGTAACATTATTAAAATATCTTTTGCAATTTTAAATATAAACTCAAAATTTAATTTTAAAATACCATTTTACTATGAAATTGAACAAGCGCCATTTTGAAAATTGCAATCTGCAAATTATTTTCAATTCATTTAGAAAAAATCTGGTGCGTGCGCGCAACACAAAACTTTCACTTACCAACTTACTTAGATTTGAAATTGATATGTTTTGTTAATTGCCACTTCTCAAAGTCACACATTTATTATTGAATAAAAGTTTTTACTTGTGATAATTCGGCAATGGAAGCATAATACTCCAAGTCGTCTGATTTTATAATTCTGTAGGTAGTTGTTGAAAACTTCTTAGTTCTCTTAGTTACCATGAAACTAATTAAATGAGCAGAACTGCTTTAATTATGAACTATGGTCTGTCATTAAAGGTGTACTCCGCATGCGTGGGCTCAACGTATTTTATGAGTTGACGGAATATTTTTCTTTTTTTCTCCTCTATATGTTTACTTGATTTTTTTCATATTTCATATTTAGCCATTTCTTATTTTTATGCGAAACGAGAGACAGATTTCTCCATATAAACAAAGGTACTTAAAGATAAACAAAAAGGTCCCTTCCCCTCAGAAAATTTTAATAATGATAAAGCTTATCTGATATTAAAGAACACCTAATTTTCATTAAACATGACGAATTTGATCAAATTCATTAAAGCCGTTTTTGAGATAATCGAAAAAAAGGTAAAAATTGGAAAACAAGTTATGAAATAAAGTGCCTCCTCCGTTTGACCAATTTTGACGAAATTGGCTGTCACATCTTTGTCATATACATACATCAAATACTCAGTTTGATCAAAATCGTTCAAGCAGTTTTTGAGTAAATAAAAAAAAAAAAACACGTGAAAATGATACAAAATTGATCAAGTAAAGTGCCCCCTCCGGTCGATCAATTTTGATTAAATTTATTTAGTCATATCTCGGGCATACTAATACATCAAATACTCAGTTTAATCAAAATCTTTAAAGCCGTTTTTGAGAAAATCGAAAAAAAAAAACGCAGAAAGCTATTAAAACCCCCTCCGTTTGACCAAATTTGATGAAATTTTTGCTGTTACATCGCTGGCATATATTATACTAAATACCCAATTTCAGGTTCGCACGGTTTATAGTTTTTGAGCTAGTCTGTTCACTCTCTCTCTCTCTATCACACACACACACACACACACACACACACACACACACACACACACACACACACACACACACACAACGTTTATTTCTGTTGAAAACAGGAAGTCGAAATTTTTCGCGATCGCAATACTTTCCCTTACTATATATTTCATAGATAGGTAAGTGAAAGTAAAAATTTCTAATAAATTTGCCATATGTGTGACTTAGAATTTAAATATTTACAATTTATTGATTATATGTCTATATCTATGAAAAAGTGTCCCTATCTGAGCTGTGTGATAGATTTTAATAATTTAAGTATTAACTAGTGTTTAGAACCTATAATTCCACCTACTTATTTCTTGAGGATAGAAATATTTCGATTTAACTTGGTTATTACATTCTTAATCAAACATAAACTGTATCCTGAAATCAAAAAGCCAAAAAAATATTTATAAATGATAAAATATTTCTTATGTCTTGTTAAAAAATTAATTATATTTGCAAATAATAAAATTTCATCAAACGCATGATTTATTCCTATTTAAGTTTTGTATGTAATACTTTATAGACATATCAGTTAGTTTAGGTGATACTGCCAAAAAGCAGAAGTAAAATAAAAAGTTTCAATTTAGTTTAACTAAAGTAAATTGTTTACTTAAAAAGTGGTGCGAGGCATGCAAGACACAACTTTCGCTTACGAACTTACTTATATTAGAAATCGACGTGTTTCGATAATATGTAAACGCCAATAAGGAATGTTGAGTAACATTTGATTTCCATTAAATGAACAGAACATATTTAAGTATAAACATCGTCTGTCATTAAAGACGTATTGCGTATGCGTGGGCTCAACGTGTTTTATGAGTTGACGGCATATTTTCCTTTTTTCTCCTGTATACGTCTACTTCATTTTTTTTCATATTTCATATTTAGCCATTTCTTATTTATAAGCGAAACGAGAGACAGATTTCTCCATATAAACAAAGGTACTTTAAAGAAAAACAAAAAAGGTCCCTTCCCCTCAGGACATTTTAATAATAATAAAGCTTACCTGATATTAAAGAATACTTGATTCTCATTAAACATGGGACGAGTTTAATCAAAATCGTTAAAGCTATTTTCGAGAAAATCGAAAAAAACGTAAAAATTGGAAAAAAAGTTAAATGAAATGAAGTGCACTCTCCGTTTGATTAATTTTGATGAAATTTTTGCTGTCATATAGCGGGCATATACATAGATCAAATACCCAATTTCAGGTTTGTACGGTTTATAGTTTTTGAGCTAGTCTGTTCACACATACACAGACCATTTCGCGTGGCTAGGTTATGTACTCAGGGGACCCCAAAACCCGTTGAAAACCGGAAGTCGTAATTTTTCACAATCGCAATACTTTCAGTTAATATACATTTCATATATAGGTAAGTGAAAGTAATAAAAAATAATTATATTTGCCAATATTAAAAAGTCCTCAAACGCATGATTTATTCCTATATAACTCTTGTATGGACTACTTTATTGACATGTGAGTTAGTTTAGCTGATACTGCCAAAAAGCAGAACTAAAATAAAAATTTAATTTTCAATTCACTTAAGCTAAAGTATATTGTTATTGTCAAATGGTAAAATTATGACATATCTAGACAAAAAAAGAATATTATGTAAAATATTATTCTACCATATAATGGCTAGAGGAGTGCTAAATTTCAAAGTGAAGAAGCTATAGGTTAACAAGTTAAATTATTATTATTATTATTATTTATTTCTGGCATTGTGAATTATGATTTTTCGTAAATAAAAATTATTTAAACCCACGTTGGTGTTTTTATAGAATAATAGCCTATTCGTTCAGTATATTCTGTTATTAATAAATTCCAATTTTTTTTCAGCAAGCGATGATAAAAAGGGAAAAAAGGATGGAGAAACTTCAGATTGAGCTTGGAAAACTAGCGAAACTTCATGACGAGATGATTGACGATTTCTTGATCAAAGCCAAGGAATTCAAAATACCTCCCGAGCTGTTAAGATATAATTATTATCAACCAGTTTTAAGGAAATTTATATCTGAACATATGATGGACAAAATGATCAAATTCACTTTTGAAGAAACTATGGACAAAGAGGAGGAAGTTCAAGAAGATCTTTAGTTTCATCGTGTTTTCGATGAACAAGACTAGAGATGTGACATCGAAGGCTAAACAACGATATCGATAAAACATCGATGTTTTTTAATACGTATATTCTTTATACATTAACGTATAAGTGCTCAAACGTATTTAAAGCGGAGTTTAAGAGTAAAACATGTTGTGTTTCATAATTAATGTATAAAAACATGGATGTTTTCGATATTGATGGTTTTTCATAATCATTAATTTAAGATCAACCTGTTAGGATGAAAAAAATATTCATACATCGATGTCGCTTTCCAAGTATTTACAGAGAATCGTATTTCTGGTGAATATGTTGTAATATTTTGCTAGCAGCTGCATTAAATGAGTAATTCAAATGATACTATGGTGCGTTTTCACCAATCATGTTTTTTTAACTTATTTGAAGCAGTGGCGGATCCAGAAATTTTCTGACGGGGGGGCGCACTTTTTTTTTTTTGGGACTTTAAGGCTTTTACTGAAGGCCTATACTGCCCATACTAATACCCATGGCACTGTGTGATGCTTCTCCTACGAAAGAAAAGCACCACCCAGGGCGGGACTCGAACCCGCAGCTCCGGCATGGGAGTATGGCGCTTTACCGTACAGCCACACCGGGCCCCATACTTTTTTTTTTTTTTTTTTTTTTTTTTAACATTTCAAGAGTAATGAAGGCCCTAATTTAAAATACATATAGTACATAATGACGTTATAAATTACTGTAAATGTTTAAGCACAATTCATTTTCAATTAGTGGACTTGAAAAATCACTAAATATAGCTCATTTCATGTAAAAATAGCAATACTTTATGAGTGTCTTCGCGTATTAGGGGGGGGGGCGCCGCCCGCGCCCCTCCCCTGGATCCGCTCCTGATTTGAAGTTGAACATTTTCCAGAAACAAGGAAGGGTAGGTAGAAGAGAGGTAATATATCCAATGTATTGTCAAATATCGATGTTGTAAATATCTTTGTTTTTGTCAAAACATCGATGTTAAAAAATTTCTTTTTTTGTCAAAACGTCGATGTTAAAACCTTTTTTTTTTTTTTTTTTTCAAAACATCGATTAAAAACATCTTTTTTTTTGTTTGAAACATTAATGTTAAGAACATTTTAGTTTTTGTCTAAACAAGAATGTTAAAAACATCTTTGTTTTGTCAAAACAGCAATTAGCAATCTTTGTTTAAATATGTTAAAATGTTAAAAAATCGATGTTGAGAAAATTCTTAATTTTTATCAAAACATCTATGTTGAAAAAAACTGTATTTAAATATTCATAAATAAATAAATTCATTAACATTTCAACTTTCTGCTCAAAATAATTTTTTATATTCTAAAAAATCAGACTACAGAAAAACTAAAACAAAAACTACTAAAAAAAAAAAAAAAAAAAAGCATGGATGTTAAGATCGACACACAACCATCGATGTCAACAAAACATCTTCTGCATAATAATATGTTAAAAACATTGATGTTTCGGTCAAAATATCGATTTTTCAGAAACATCGATGCCCGCATCACTGCACAAGACCAGGCCTAACTCTGCAGACCTTTTTTTTTTTTGTATTCATCATTCATTTGTTCTGTTAATCTTGCTTTTCCTTGTTTAAGTTTATTCTATCTACGAGTATCTCTGTCTGTATTTCTTCCTACCTCATCTTGAAGTATGGTTTCTTTATGTTTCATATTCTCTTCTGTTTCTTCTTACCGAACAACGAATTTAAGTCTTTCCCTGCTGTATAATTGGGGTAATTTGTAATTGCAATCATTTCATATTGTTGCACGGACATGTTTAGTATGTATGATCAGTTTTTTTTTCGCCCTTCGTTTAGTTCTAAATACTATGAGAAAATACAAAGGAGACATAAAAACAAATTTTATAGCTAGGAAAGGCTAGGATAATTTAAAGAAAAAGATATGAAATACGTCACCTTTCAATCAATAAAATATCTAGTCCAAAGTAATATTTGATTATATTCAATAATCTAAAATTAATAGTAAAAAAATAACATCTTCAGCAGTAGGGGCGTCAATTTTTAAGCTCAAATAATTGTTAAAATCAAAATTATTGATATTTTAAAGTTAAAATATGTGTTTACATAATGCTTTAGTTTTAGTGTCTCAAAATTTCTAGGGGGGGCAGCTTCCCCCCTGCGGATCCCAAATGTTTAGAAAAAATATTGAAACATACTTTATTTTATATACATACATATATATTTATACAAAAGTAATGTTTGGCGTTTATTCTTCTAATAAAGTATTTTTTACTGTACATATGTTTAATTTTTTTTATTTTTTAACACCCTCTGAAATCTTTATTTTTCGTTTATCTGAACTCACCTTTGCAGCAATTAGTTCGAAATGCTTAATCAATTGCTTTTAAGACGCACCATTTTACAGTTCTCTGCATTCACGTAATTTAGAATTGCACGAAATAATATTTTTACTTTCACTCACATATATATGAAATATATAGTATTGCGATCGTGAAAAATTTCAATAAAAATGGTCCGTTTGTGTGTGTGAGTGAACAAACTAGCTCAAGAACTATAAAACTTCGAACCTGAAATTGGGAATCTCGTATATGTATATAACCGCGATGTGACAGCAAACATTTCATCGAAATTGGTCAAACGGAGAGGGCACTTTATTTAATAACTTTTTACGTTTTTTCGATTTTCTCAAAAACGGCTCTAACGATTTTGATTAAACTGAGTATTTCATCGATTTATATGCCCGAAATATGACTGTAAAAATTTCATCAAAATTGATTAACCGGAGGGGGGACTTTACTTAATAAATTTTGTACCATTTTCACATGTTTTTTTTATTTACTCAAAAACGGTTTTAACGATTTTGATCAAATTTGGTATTTGATGTATTTATATGCCCGAGATATGATTGTAAAAATTTCATCAAAATTGATCTACGGAGAGGGCACTTTATTTAATAATTTTTTTTCTCATTTTTATGTTTTGTTTTTTTTTCGATTTTTCCAAAATCGGCATTAGCGATTTCCACCTAGCTCGTATTTTTTAATGATAAAAAGTATTCTTTAATATAAGGTAAGTTTTATCATCGTAGTTCTGAGGGGGCTAAAATGTCGAAGGAAAAAAGTTGTTTTTCCTAAAAAGTTTTTGTTTAAAAGGAGAAATTAACAGTCTTGAATTATGACTAAAAATAAGGAATGGGTAAATGTGAAGTATGAAAAAAATTGAGTAAACATATAAAGGAGAAAAAAAATATTACGACAACTCATAAAAGAAGTTAAACCCACGCATGCGCAGTACGCATTTAATGCCAGACCATTGTTTATAATTGAAGGCCTTCTGTTCACGGGAAAGAGTTGTCAAGGTGTTTTGGAACATAGATATTTAATGGAAATTATTTGTTTCCATGGTAAATAAATGAAGTTTTCATCAGCTAAATAAATAATTATAAAATCAGACGCGATGGAGTATTATGCATGCATTGCCGAATTATCAAAAGTAAATTCTTTTTTTTAACAATAAAAAATTGTAGTGTACTTTAGAGAGGAAATAAAAACAAAAATAAGTAAATGAATGTGAAAAAATGTCTGAATATGAGGAATGGCATTTACATATTTATCAACAAAGTTCTAATCTTAGTAAAAGTTGGTAAGTGAAAGTTGTGTGTTGCGTTCATCGCACCAGATTTTTATTAAAAGCAATATAAAATTTTAACAAAGTAACAGACTAAATAGTTTACACTTACAGATCTTTCGAATAAGGGACTTTCTAATTTGAACATTAACTCATAGTTTAGATTATAATATTCATTCGTTGAGAGAATAAACTACCCCGTTTTATTATTCGATTTTCAATTTTTTATACCCCTTCTTAATTGAAAGAAAGATCAGCAATGGTTGAAATATTATTATGTATAATTTTTAGAGGGAAAGAGTAAAGACAGTAAAAAAAATTTAGAAATCTCTCTTGTTGAAGGGATATACACGAAAATCAACAGTCAATATTGGATGTGCCGACTTCAAAGAACGCTTGAGGAGTAGTATCACCCTGTAGGGTCAGCAAATAGAATCAATTTCTGGTTTTGATTTTCGTATGAGCGGTGTCCAATCAACTTGTACCCCCCCCCCCCCATATTTCTGTTTGCGTTTTTCCTTTGAAGAGGGCGTCAGAGTCGTATATAAAGAGAGGACTCCAGGTAATCCTTCATCACATCCACTTCCAGACATGGACGGGTAAGATATGATAACATTTCTCTCGACTCAGCAGTTTAGTATTGTTAGGAAGCTGTCTGAATCACTGATGTCCAATTTTAAATTCATTTGCTAATATTTTTTTAATGCAAAAACGTATAATTTCGATTTTAATATTTTTTCTAATTGAACTAACTGCTGAGCTGAAATGAAATCGTGATTGTAAATTTATTATTCTACCTAAGGCCTCTTAAGGTGCCTTTACACCTTACGAACTTTACCTTCGAACACCACCCTCGAACAACCTTCGTGAAGCCTTCACGTCGACTGTTCGGGTGTTCTAGGTACTTCATCTGTTCGCCTGGGTTTGGGGGTAGCGCTAGTGTCACTTTTGATTTGGCTTTTCTTAAGCGACAGGAGTTGTTTGTGATACTAGTGTAATTTGTGAAACGTTGTAAATCGTCTCCTATTTTTTTATTTTTCAGATAATATAAAATATATTGATAATAGAGATTTTTTCTTCATCAGAAAAAGAAGCTAATTTGCGAAACGGAGAAAAATACCTAGGGTGAGTCAGCCATACTTGTTCACTTAACGCCACGTCAAGCATTAATGGCTGTTCGCTTCACGTCGGTAAGGCAAGGTTCGAAGGTGAGGTTCATAAGGTGTAAAGGCACCTTTAGGCCCGATGCAGACGAGCGGCATTTTTCTGCGGTCCAGCCTATAAGCCTATACGCTCGAGGTCAGGGGTACCTGGAGTATAATGGTATAATCCGGTTGGTCCATTATACTCCAGGTACCCCTGACCACAAGCCTATAGTCTTATAGTCCGGACCGCAGAAAAATGCCGCTCGTCTACATCGGGCCTTATAGGGATAATTTGGAATAAAATGTTGTTTTATTTTTTCACCGCTAGGGGCGATTAAATGGACCAATATTCCTGTTTACACGATTAACACGTTAGGTACGACGGCGTATTTTAGGGGTATTCTGAATTGAACGGTATCGGTCCCAGGGGTCCGACTGCTGTGATGAGCCACAGACGATATCGGGCGTCGGGATCCGATGGGAATTCTTTGACAAAAGCGTTATTTTTTGACTGAAAAATGAATTAAATGAGCGTCTCAAGGGCATTATCTCTTGGAAAGGATTGGAACTAGACATATTAGGCGCAGGACAGGCCCCTGGGGTCCGATACAGGATTTACGCAATACACTATCGAAAATTGCATTTAACTGCTGGAATTTTGAATTACCATCCATATTGATAATTTTTGAAATGTTAAAACGATTTTTTGGAGTCATTTACTGTTTTACAACCATTCACTCAATGATAAAAAAAAAAAATTCTATTTACAGAAATGAAATTATATAAAATAAATCAGTAAGTTTTATTTTTAACTAGCTAGGGTGCCCAGCTTCGCTCCGGTAGTTGTGTGGTGGTTTTAATAACATAAAAACTTTAAAATTAAAGGAAATATTGAACAAAATTAGCACTTTCTTGATACTTTTAACATGGTATCAATATTAAGATTCGAGATCTGCAGAGTCCGCCCAAATAAGAAACCCTATATACTTTAAAGGGGGTTGAAAATTGTGAATGATCAATTAATTTTGCAGCAACTTTGTCGAGTCATGCATCGTTTTTGATGGTTTCTGTGATTCTGAATTCTATAAGCCCATTCCAAGCAGTCAGCAGATAATAAGTTATTAGATGATGGTTGAAAAATATATTAGTTAAAAAACTATATTTCGATTACAACTTAAGCGCCGACGACTATGATGGTCCTATTAGATCCAGAAGTTTAGAAACTACCGAAGATTCATAGAAACTTTTTTTTTTAAGACCTTTCTTCCAGTTCAATCTCCCTTAAGATATCCCCCCCACGTTATTTGGCCGTACACTGCACCTACTATTACAAAGTGAAAACCAAAATATCATGAGGGCACAATTTTTTCATCATATTTCTTTTTATCCTGAACTATGAGGGGTGATAAAATATTATTGAAAAAATGCTGTAATTGGAGTTATTCATTTTGTCAACTGGAATGCTCATCATAGATAGTAATAAAACAATTTTTCATAATCACATACAATAAGAACATTTCAAACATTTTATTTTCGATTTATAATCAGTCAATTCAGCTCTCCTTTTTCTCCTCTCCTGTTTTATGTCTGTTTTATTTGCTCACTGTACTACTCAAAAATGTTCACTCATATTGCATTAAATTTACTTACGTAGGTATATATTATATATTGATTAAATATAATGAGTTAATTAATTAACCTTCTTATGAGAAAATTAATTTTGTAAGGTATCCAGTCGGTTTTCTAATTGATATGTAAAATCATTATTTTATTTTGAAAGAAAAGGTGAAACTAATTATTTTCGCTTGATTTTTTTAGTAATTTAAAAAGAACAGCTGATCAAATACATAACCTTTTAATTTTCAAATTGAACGGAATGAATGAACAATAAACATCGAGTGAAACACGCCCTAGCGCTTCCTGGTAGCCTGGAGCTCGAACTAAATTTTTCATTCACAAACTCGTATCTCAATCTCAGAGAGGCTAATTAAATGGTGCGAGAGGCTTAAAATTCCAGTCCTTTTTTCTTCGATTTTACACCCTTAAGAGAAAAACGGAAACCTTCTTCTCCATTAGGGATTATACAGCAACACGCTGACATAACTTCCTTAATCCCACGTGGAGTCGTTTTTGAGCCTTTTCGGCACGCACATTGTACACTTTGCTTTATAATATATATTGATTACAAACTTAGTAAGAAGTATTAAACTATATATATATTGATAGGTTAAATAATGGTCAGGATTTTCAGTTTACAATGATATTTATTATGGTAAGCCAACGTTTCGATCCAGCTTGTGGATCTTCATCAGGGCTAAAAGAAAACAAATATATGAGTATCTATGCTAGAGGGTGACAATAAATGGATACATTACAGAACTGATAATAATATAAAAGATGGTATACATAAATATTAAAATAAGAGGCTGGCTAACAAGATAAAATAGAATAAGACATTTACCTACTGAGTCCAGGTGGATACTAAGACTAAAGGTAAAAATAAGGTAGGGGTAGTGGTAGGGGGTAGGTTTGCCGACTTCAAAGGTTTATGGCGGGGAAATCCAACGCTTTTGAAGTGAAGGCACATGACAACTGAGTGAACAAAATATTTAAAAACTAACAAAATGTATGTTACTGTATACAAATAGTTGTGTCTGGACTGAATAATAACATAAAAATGAGAAAATACATAATGTAACAATGCATACAAATTTGGAAAATATGTAGAAATAAGCATACAATACAAAAATAATAAAAGTATAAGAGGTACAGAGATAATTGCAGGTACCTATGAAATCAAAACTAGGATTTGAGGATGCGGAAGATGTTAGAATAAGTGGATGAAATTATCTCTTTATCTGTTTTGTGATTTACCGGGTTATTAGTTTCTAGATGGATGAAAATGGATTCTGAGAGGAGACGTTTGTCGTGGTTAGATGCAGTTGCTAATATGGAGGGGTTCTCAAAGTCGAAGGAATGGTTGTGGGCAATGGCATGTTCTGCTAATTTAGATGTAGACGAATTACGCGTGGAAATACTGTATTTATGTTGATAAATACGTTTTTTTAAATAATTTTTGGTTTCACCTATATAGCAACTGTTGCAATTAAGCGTGGAGCACTGGATACGATAAACAACATTACACTTGTCTAGGAGAGGTACAGGGTCTTTGAGTTTTGTATAAAGATTTTTTAATTTATTGTTATTTTTTAATACTAGGCGCATGTGTGGGAAACTCGATGAGAAGGATTTTTTAATTTTGTTTGAGAGAATGGGGATATATGGGATAGATCTGTATTGGAAAGTAGAAATCGGAGGTTGTGAAGAGTTGTTAGAGAGATTTTGAGTTTTAGCATCGTTATTAATAAGTGTTTTTATTAAATGCTCAGGAAAATCGTTAGATTGTAAGATATTTTTCAGGCGGATTTTGTTATGACAATGAAATTGTGGATCGGACAAGTTCAGGCTACGGTGGATGAGGTTTTTTGCGACGTTGATCTTTTGGTGATGTGGATGTTGGGAAAAGATCAACGTCGCAAAAAACCTCATCCACCGTAGCCTGAACTTGTCCGATCCACAATTTCATTGTCATAACAAAATCCGCCTGAAAAATATCTTACAATCTAACGATTTTCCTGAGCATTTAATAAAAACACTTATTAATAACGATGCTAAAACTCAAAATCTCTCTAACAACTCTTCACAACCTCCGATTTCTACTTTCCAATACAGATCTATCCCATATATCCCCATTCTCTCAAACAAAATTAAAAAATCCTTCTCATCGAGTTTCCCACACATGCGCCTAGTATTAAAAAATAACAATAAATTAAAAAATCTTTATACAAAACTCAAAGACCCTGTACCTCTCCTAGACAAGTGTAATGTTGTTTATCGTATCCAGTGCTCCACGCTTAATTGCAACAGTTGCTATATAGGTGAAACCAAAAATTATTTAAAAAAACGTATTTATCAACATAAATACAGTATTTCCACGCGTAATTCGTCTACATCTAAATTAGCAGAACATGCCATTGCCCACAACCATTCCTTCGACTTTGAGAACCCCTCCATATTAGCAACTGCATCTAACCACGACAAACGTCTCCTCTCAGAATCCATTTTCATCCATCTAGAAACTAATAACCCGGTAAATCACAAAACAGATAAAGAGATAATTTCATCCACTTATTCTAACATCTTCCGCATCCTCAAATCCTAGTTTTGATTTCATAGGTACCTGCAATTATCTCTGTACCTCTTATACTTTTATTATTTTTGTATTGTATGCTTATTTCTACATATTTTCCAAATTTGTATGCATTGTTACATTATGTATTTTCTCATTTTTATGTTATTATTCAGTCCAGACACAACTATTTGTATACAGTAACATACATTTTGTTAGTTTTTAAATATTTTGTTCACTCAGTTGTCATGTGCCTTCACTTCAAAAGCGTTGGATTTCCCCGCCATAAACCTTTGAAGTCGGCAAACCTACCCCCTACCACTACCCCTACCTTATTTTTACCTTTAGTCTTAGTATCCACCTGGACTCAGTAGGTAAATGTCTTATTCTATTTTATCTTGTTAGCCAGCCTCTTATTTTAATATTTATGTATACCATCTTTTATATTATTATCAGTTCTGTAATGTATCCATTTATTGTCACCCTCTAGCATAGATACTCATATATTTGTTTTCTTTTAGCCCTGATGAAGATCCACAAGCTGGATCGAAACGTTGGCTTACCATAATAAATATCATTGTAAACTGAAAATCCTGACCATTATTTAACCTATCGTAATTGAAGAACAGTTGACCATCTCTCATCTCTATATATATATTGTTTTCTTTCTCATATTTATGCAATAATTAAAGGATGTCAAAGGAATTAAATAGAACTACATAGTATAAAATCAAACCCATAAAATTAAAGATCACCATAAAGGTAGTCGTTGCAATATTATCGGACGCGGAAGGGTGATGCCGTCCAGTAGTCCTATTTTATTACTCAGGGCCGGTATCGGACCTCGGAGTCCGGGGGGGGGGGGAGGCGCAATAATATTGAAAATCGTAACATATTCGGATTTCTTTCAAACGAGCGACCATTACCATGTTATCGGGGACGGTTTTTTTGATAAAAATATTCATTTTGTATTTTAGTGGCGCGTAGGGGGGGGGGGGGGGTACTATAAAAAAGTTAGAATTTCGGATTTCTTTCTCACTTGAATATATTATATCTATTAATCTGTTTCTTTATTCTTATCTAGAAGAAAACTAGCTACCAGCTATGCTGTTATATTTGCAACCTTTATTCTTTTTCAAGAAATTTCCAATTCCTATGCCCAGGTAAATAAAAATAAATATAATAGAATTGTGATTTTCAATATATATATATATTATTTTCCTTATCAACCAATTACAGGTCACCTTTTCAAGGGACTGGAACGCTGGAAAAAGATCAGTATCAGAATGTAGCCAAATGTCTATTAAATCTGCTGCTGCTATCTGTCAAATGTTATTAGTAAGTTACCTGTTATATAAGATAATAATTATAAAAATAATTGAATAGGTCATTTGTGAAAACTGACGCTTACAAATTCAAATTTCTTGCTTTAAGAAATTTCCTTAACTTATTTTGTTTTCTCTGACACTTATTCCTACTTAGAATACATTTTTCATGATTTTAAATTTATGTTCATTCCACAGAAATGAAAAATAAATGTTTTTTTGGACATGTAGGGTTTTTTAGAATTTTTGGAAGACAAACGGTTGTTAAAATATATTTTGGATATTACTATACAAAACATATACAGGCTTTTACATATATTGTCTCATAAATGAAAAATAAAAGAAAGTATAAATATTTAAGGTTGAAATGGGCAAGATACTAATTTATGGTTCTTCATTCAAATTTTCTTTAGGTTCTTTGACAGTGATAGGCAAGCAACAATTTTATTCCAAAATGTACTTACTGCTTCGGTTGAAGGAAGAAATTTTTTAATGTCCTAGGTTTGCCGAGTTTCTCCTAACACAGATTATTTGAATGGTCTGTAGAGTCCGGCAGATCAGCTAGGCTTGTAGAGTATCTCTTAAATTAGATGTCTCGGCATGGAGTTCAAAAATAAAATAGAACACAACTCGATTTTTGTGGAAAAATCGGATTTCTTAAAAGATTCAATTATGATTTATATTTATTACTTTCACTTACCTATATATGAAATATATAGTAAGTGGAAGTATTGCGATCGTGAAAAATTTCGACTTCCGGTTTTCAACGGAAATACACGTTTTGGGGTCCCCTGAGTCCAAATGACCAAGTCCCACGAAATGGTCTGTGTGTGTGTCTGTATGTCTGTGTGTGAACAGACTAGCTCAAAAACTATAAACCGTGGGAATCTGAAATTGGGTATTTAGTGTAGGTATATGCCCGCAATGTGACAGCAAAAATTTCATCAAAATTGCTCAAAGGGAGGGGGTACTTTATTTAATAACTTTTTACGTTTTTTTCGATTTTCTCAAAAACGGCTCTAACGATTTTGATTAAACTGAGTATTTGATCTATTTATATGCCCGAGATATGACTGTAAAAATTTCATCAAAATTGATCAACCGGAGGGGGGACTTTACTTAATAAATTTTGTATCATTTTAACATGTTTTTTTTATTTACTCAAAAACGGCTTTCATGATTTTGATCAAACTGGGTATTTGATGTATGTATATGCCGAAGATGTGATAGCCAACATTTCATCAAAATTGATCAACCGGAGGGGGGACTTTACTTAATAAATTTTGTATAATTTTCACGTGTTTTTTTTATTTACTCAAAAAAGATTTTCACGATTTTGATCAAATTGGGTATTTGATTTATGTATATGCCGAAGATGTGATAGCCAACATTTCATCAAAATTGATCAACCGGAGGGGGGACTTTACTTAATAAATTTTGTATAATTTTCATGTGTTTTTTTTATTTACTCAAAAAAGGTTTTCACGATTTTGATCAAACTGGGTAGTTTATGTATGTATATGCCAAAGGTGTGATAGCCAACATTTCATCAAAATCGGTCAAACGGAGAGGGCACTTTATTTCATAATTTTTTTCCAATTTTTAACTTTTTTTCGATGATCTCAAAAACGGCTTTAATGATCTTTATAAAATTCGTCATGTTTAATGAAAATTAGGTTTTCTTTAATATCAGGTAAGCTTTATCATTATTAAAATGTTCTGAGTTAAGTAAGTTGGTAAGTGAAAGTTGTGTGTTGCGCGCACGCACCAGATTTTTTTTCTATAGGATTGGGTGGATATATTTCAGGTTTATTTTAAATTTAAAGATTACTTAGTTGAATAAATTTGACAATGTTCTCAAAATTTACCTTTTTCTTCATGGGTGGTACATTAACCTTTATTTTTTTGTTTTTTTTTAAATATTACTTTTATAATAAAAAATTATAAATTCCCTTTAACTTCATAATTATTATTTTGAATTTTCCTAATCTCGTATAAAAACAAAATAATGAGGGAATACTGCTAATGATGCCTGTTTTTTTAGGCTATTCCAGCTCTTTATTTTTTAGATGGACATTTGTTATTTTTTTTTACTTTCATTGGATAAAATTTCATCAGATAGGACAAAAACTGTCACCTGATATCCAACAAATGTTCATTTTAACAACAATTGAAGCCTTTGTTAGAAGAAGGCATTAACACACTTAGAAAAAAAAAAAAAAAAAAATCCCCATTATTAATGTTTTCATAGTATCAGATTTCATTTTTATAAAACTAATATTTCTACATCAAATATATAAATGATTGAAACGAACTTTTTCTCTCTGTTTTTATAAGTTTGTTTACTTTAAGGTGTTAACTTATTAAATTCCAAGTTGCTTAGAAGTGAGAAAAATCCTCTTTCTACCTAAGGAACATAATTTTTTTCATTTCATCAATAATCACACAAGAAAATTATTTAATAGCACAGATATTCTGAATGATGAATGAATGAAGATATTCATTGTTAAATAGTGATGTTATTATGCTTGACCCTTAACTACTCACTTCGGGTCATATCGACCCGTACCAAGTTTCATTTCATTCTATTTACACCTTTTTGGCATTGAATGATCACCAAACTTTGACATATCCTTTCTTTTGGCTCCAGTTACATCTTGACAGTGTCTGAAAAATAAGGGAGGTGTTTATTTTATCTAACTCGATATTTTGACCCGAGGTGAGTAGTTATGTAAGCCATTTTTTTGTGTCCAATGCGGGTGTTCAATTTGTATAAAACCACTCATTTCTTATCTGTTCTAACTGCAAAGGTTGTTCGTAGAAAATTTTTCGAATTTAAATCAAAAGAAATTATGTTAATAATAGTAATGTTAAGAAGTTCCTTTATTTTAAGGATATTAGTACTTCACTTCAGACCTATAATTCAACATGTTATTCATATTTTGAAAATTTCATTTATTGTATACATAAATAAATATATATTTTCAATCCTTCTCCTGTTGTTTAAAACTAATATCTTACACCCTAAGGTGTAAGATATTAGTAACATTGATTCAGGTGAGTAGTTAAGGGTTGCAAATGGTTTTAAGTGGAAAGATATAAGAAAAAAAAAATTAAAGTTAGAGAATAGATATTTCTGTGCCATTTGTTCACCAGATTCTAATAGAAGACTGCTTTTATTATTTAGGTATATGAACTTAAAAACTTGAAATTAATACACATATTGTAGTTACGAACTTTAGTTATTTAATTTTAAAAATAATTTGACGTTAGATACTGTAAGTTGCTCATTTAATACCAGTTGTCAGGATGGCCGAGCGGTCTAAGGCGCCAGACTCAAGGGTAACCTTGCCTGTCAATACAGGTCTGAGTTTTCTGGTCCTCTATGAGGGCGTGGGTTCGAATCCCACTTCTGACACATTTTTTTTTTTTTTTTTAATTTCTCCATATAATTTAAAAAAAAAAATTTCTGTTTATTATATAGATAGTACTAATATACATTTTTTAAAATTTTAATGAAAAAAATATTTATTTTATTTTTCAGGGTGAATTAAAATCCTTAGCAACCTGTGAAATGCGTTCATTGCTCTCAACAAGAGTTTCAGAAGAGGCGGAAAATCCTTCCGATGTATTTTCGGCTCGAGCTGGATAAATTAATTAAAAAAAAAAAAATATATTTAACGTAAAACTAAAAGTTAACCAATTAAATTTTATTCTGAGATGATTTATTTTTATTATCATTTTAATAGGTGGTTCAATTGAATTATTTTTTTTTTTAAATCATGACATTTGATTATTTTGAACATACCTCCGAATATAAACTCTAGAAATATTTTTTTTTTTAAAAATGTTTATTAATTATTTTTATAATTCCATTTATTTGTAAAACAAACGTACGTAAGTACATTAAACGCAGGATGTTAATTAACTAGTATGTTTTTTACTGATTTAAAAAAAAAAAAAGTATTCATTATGCTATCTAATAAAAAGTTATAAATGTGCATTTATTAAACCCAATTTAAACTTTCTATTTATCAGATATGAGGCATTTGGTTTCAAAACCGGCTACATCCATTTTCATAAAATTTTCAGGACTGATAAAATAAAAAATCAATTAAAAAAATTAATCACTTTAACAATTTTTTTTTGTTCTTTTTCGTCATTTTGCTAACAATTACCATCAAACAAAAATTTTTGAAAACTTTTTATCACATTTTCTTTTTTAAATCTCATCCAACATTAAAAAATATGTTGGATGTGCCTGACTTTGATAAGAAAATATCAATTTTTGGTTAAATTATGAATAGAATTTTTTCAAAAACAAATCTCATTATTTAATATGATCTATATATACATATACAAATTTTCATTTAAATAATGATTTTGGCCCAAATCCATATTGGTATCATGCATATTTACTTGAATAGGTGACATTGTACTGTCTATTACAGCTTTGTAGAATTCTAGGGTATCTATTGATCTCCAGTCTTCCCCATTATGTTTTTCTTAGTAGAGTATCAACATCATCCAACTGTTTGGAAACATGGGATTTCGAAAAATTGAAGGTTTTCTGAAAAGTGAAGCCTGGATGGAACCGCTTTTGATAAGAAATGGTATCTTTAAGTGTTGATTTTCGAAGGATCTAGACGTCTTTTTAAAAAAACGCGTCTAACACAGTACTTCAAACATTAAAAACTTGAAAAAAAAAGAAAAAAAATGTTTTTGGAAAAAAATGGATGTAACTGGTTTTGAAACCAAACGCCTCATATTATGTTTTTTCTCAAATTTAATATTGTTACAAAAATTGGAAGTGAATTTTTGATAGCATGATTCTTCATTTAGAGGAATAAATAAACCATAAATATTTAAAAAAATTTAATATAAGAGAAAATATTCGACAGTGGCCAGGAATCGAACATTAATGATGATTAAATTTCAACATAAATATTTTACATTCTTTCAATGCAAGTGTAGGAAATTCTTATTACTAATCCAACCTACAACCTGTGCCTATATCCATGATTTACTATTTATTAAATATTTTTCAATAATAATAAAGATATTATGGTTTTTAGATTTTTAATAGGATATACATAAGTGATTATGTACCTATTAGTGATGTAAAACTATCGAAAGTACTATCGAAAACATTGTTTTTAAAGGATAAAGTTATAGCCTCTGCCTCCAATCACCCACATGCTGTATAATTCATGGAAATGAATAATAAAAAAATATAACAGTTTAATTTTACGTATGTTTCTAACAAAAAATGCTAATCTACTCTATAAAGAAAAAATATTAACTTCAAGCAAAAAATATAAAAAAAACTGAAAAATCAATCAAATGGTTTTATCGTACATGCCTTCCAACTTGATGTATTATATACAAACACAACTGATTGCCGGCCTGCCCCTAGACTTAAAAATGATTTGGTTAATGGCATAGAAACAAAATCACAGTTTTTGTAACGAAATATTTTTGACCTCTATAAATCAACTTCCAGAGAATATTTTTTTGAAGTATGTATGTTCGAAGGTATTTCTAGAAAAATGTCACATACGAATTTTTTTCTTAAAAAAAAAACACATTCGTGGATGCGTTCCGAATGTTCTCTTGTCAAATCAACTACTTAAACAACTGGGAATCCTGCACGGTGGGGCTCAGTAAGGTTTAACCCAAAAGTGCTTGCACTTCGGCATTCTTTTCAAATTATGAAAATATATCGAATAACATTAAGTTCTCAATCAAAATGAAAATATTCGACCGAGCTCTCCGCAAGTAAATGCGACTTTTTCAAAAATACTATATAAATTATATTTTAGGTAGTACGCCATTTTTCAAAAAATGGCTGTGACTATTGTAATTTAATAATAATGAGAGAAAATTTGTAATTCAAGAATGGTTGACATTATAAAATGAAGCCAAAAATCCCTTGAAGATCAAGCATTATATTTACGAAATAAATACATTCTAAACTATTACACAATTAATTTTTCTATTCTACTATATATACGCTTCTTACGCTCTTAATTAATTTTATCAGTCAGTATTTATCATATATATATATATAGGTTTGTGAATAAGGATATAGATATATATGTAAATAAGAGAGACTTTGTACAAGGATAATATTCATTCACAATAAACAAAACTCATTATAAGTACATATAAGATATATGTATATCTATTTTTTTTAATGCTAAACATGGTAAGAATTATATTCACATACTGCTCTGAGTAGTTGAGCAGTTTCTCATCATAGCCAGGAAGTATTATGGGAACTTTATATTTTGACCAAGTATCGCTGAAGTCATGGTGCACGGACTCCATGGCCTGTTCACTATAGTACCCTAGCCCACGTTGATGTTTACAGCAAAAGTCTCTGAAATGCCAAAATACTGCGTGAACTTTTGGATTCACAGGAATAGCCAATTTCAAGTAGGATTCTCTCAACCCTATTATAAAATTTTGATAATTTTCTTTTATATCAACGGAAAAACAATAGTTAACTACGTTATTAAACACTTGAAGCGCATCAACAAATTTTAAGCAATTTACTGAGCAATCTCTCCTTAAAATGTCAATTTTATCTTCATGTAATCTTTTTGATCTTTATGTAATTTTTTTCTGCATTTAATAATTTTAATCACTTCTGAATTCCAGAATTCTAATTAATAATTCATTATTATTCAATTACAATAATCTGAACAATGAATGTAATATAAAATTATTTTTGGATGAAATTTGTGAACAGCCGTGCATGGTTGCATGCTACATATAATATAATTTATGATATTTTTTAAAAACGTTCCATTTACTCCCAGGAGCTCGGTCGAATATTTTCATTTTAATTGGAAACTTAATGTATTCGATATATTTTCATAATTTGAAAAGAACGCCGAAGTGCAAGCACTTTTGGGTTAAACCTTACTAAGCCCCACCGTGCCTGCTTTCATGGTTACTTCAAGAGGGTTAGTATAGGTCCTCTAAATACAGTTTTTTTGACTTTTCGATAAAGTTTTTATTTTTTGGAGTTATGACCAAGCTTGAACCTGATAAAAATTATTTGAAGGTAGAATGGAACCTGTAATCTATCAACGATAATGTTCATCTTATTCCCTAATAAAAAGGAAAGAAGAATGTGCAAATGGAAACGTGCATTATAGCTCCTATCGTTCCAAACGAAAAATTCAATTTTATCCCACCACCTCCATTGGTCGTGATCTCAGACTATCGATAGTATACATAATTTTATGTCCGATGCTTTCGAAACTATTGATAGTTTCATCACTAGCACCTACTTATTGCAAAAAATAATTTATTTGAAGAAATAACTTAATTTTTCAATTAAGTTGTTAAGACCACAGGAGGGTCTCTGGTCACACAAGACGAACTGTGGCAGAATATCAAAGATGTCCTGCCATGCCAGAATCGAACTCGGCATCGTGAACACAGCACCCATTGCCTTACCACTATAATTTTCAAATAATTGTGTTTATGCAGGATTAGAAAAAAAAGTATCAATTCTACTAAAATTGGTTAGAGTGAAGACAATCTGCCTAACTCGGTTCTTTAAGTATTAGTTATTAATTAAGTGTCCTTAAAAAAAAATTGTAAATTGACACTTCCTATTATATATTATTATAAATCCATGGACATTATTTATTTGAGATGGAAATGGTTGGGGGTGGGTCAAATGAAAACACTATATGTGTAATAACATATATATTGTACCGACATTCAGGTCTTCTTCAGGGCTGTTGAGGGAACTGTTGGAGATTGACTGCCTAATTAACTTAATTTGAGCAGTCGATCTCCAACAGTTCACTCGACAGCCCTGAAGAAGACCTGAATGTCGGGTCGAAACGTCGGCACAATATATATGTTATTACACATATAGTGTTTTCATTTGACCGCACCCCCAACCATTTCCATCTCATATTCTTCTACGGTCAACAAATTACCTTCATTAGAAATTATTTATTATTATTTTTTTTATTTGATGAGTATTACTAGTTTCTTTTTACTTAATCAAATATTTAATTTGCATTTTTTCCCTTGTTTACACTAGACGTTCCCTAATTATTTGTAGTATTTGTTTCAATTCAATTTCAATTCGTTTATTTAAACTTTACAATAAGACTCTAAAGCCCACTTTGTATATTATTTAATTTTTTTTCTTAAGGGACACGTCCTAGAACAAATAAATAAATAAATTACCAACTTTTTAAATTAACCATGAAATTTAGAAAATTAAAACAATATTTTCAATTTAATACTTTTATTTTATCAGGGGGGAGGTAAGGAACAAAAAATTATGGGAACCTATGCATTAGATAAAATATGAGACTCTGGGCTCTGTAACTGGCTAGTTTCAATTTCTTTGATCCTTAATTTATTTTTTTCTGTTTTTATTTATATTTAAGAATAATTATTGATGTTAAATGGTTGGATTGAAGTTAAATTATTGGGTAAAAATGGTTTATAACATCATGTATAAACATATAGTGATAGAATTTAAAAATGTACAATAGATAACCCCATTAGATGCGCCAAAAGCCTGAAACGTTGGGATAATAAAATACAGGAGAAACCATTAGATGAGATTCCTTCCTTTAAAAAAAATCTTATGCAAACCAAACTCTTCCTCACTTAGATGAAAACTACAATCAAGTAGAAAATGTATTTAAGAGATGTTTGTCATGGTTAGAGTAAGTCTCTCGGGCAATGCCGATTTCCTCTTTATCGAATGGGTAACTGGGAGCAAGAAACAGAAAAAATAAGCATGTTTGAGTGGTTTTGCATTGAACTCTTTTGAATTTTTAGGGAATGTTTTATTGTACTGTGGGAATCTCCATGTCTTCATGTATGGTGTTGTTAGAACATAAGTGCCACCATTAGCAAAATGATAGAGCACCAATAGCACCAATAGCATTCCTACCTATAGTTTTTGTGGTATAATAAACCTTTAAAAATTGAATCAGGTGTCTTGAGGAAGATATTATTTTGCCACTTAAAGACTTACAGTTTTCTCATATATTTTCAAGATGTGCTAATTCATTGATACTGGGATTATTAAGACTCCAGGAAAGGGCTTTATAAAAAACTGCAGTGTCCATACCAAGTATTTATAACAGTTTTTTTTTTTTAACATTTAGAAAAGTTAGAAATATGAATGTTTTGTTTTGGAGTCCCTTATCCCTTAATATTGAACTTTGAGCATTGGAAATCCTACCCAGGGATGCAGACTTGATATATGAATGGCAGATAGGGTAGTAGGATAAGGGTGGTACATACCTATTATTTTAACTTTTTAAACTATTTTAGGACCAACCACAGATTGTGGATTTTAGGGAAAAAATGTTTGACTATCAATCACATTTAAGGTAATTTTAATAATTTATTAGTACATATTTTTGGATTATATAAATCATTGAGGTTTTTAGCATAGAGATTAATTTATTGATGTTAAGGGGTAGTAAAAGTTAATTTTTGTTGTGGTTTGAATGAATTGTTGTTGGTTTATTAGATGATTTTTATACAAATATGTTAATTTAGTAAAAAATTGTATTTATCCGGTAAATAATATAAAACTTTGATGTTGCCTTACAGCACTGATGATGCCCGAACGTATGCTGGAATAAAGTTTTAAGGAAAAAGTGTTGAGACTTAATTGGTCGCCCTAATCCTCAATTTAAATCAGGTCTTAAGTTCAATGTTTATGAAAGTGGCATTTGTGTCGATCGGAGTAAAGTGCCACATAGGGGATACATAAGTGCCACCAATAGCACCAATAGCATTCCTACCTATAGTTTTTGTGGTATAATAAACCTTTAAAAATTGAATCAGGTGTTTTGAGGAAATATTGTTTTGCCACTTAAAGACTTAAAATTTTCTGATATATATTCAAAAGATGTGCTAATTCATTGATACTGGGATTATAAAGACTCCAGGAAAGGGCTTTATAAAAAACTGCAGTGTCTATCCCAAGCATTAATAACAGCTTTTGCTCTGATTTTAAAGGAAGTAGCATGTCATCTTTTAATACAGATTTTTTCTGAGCATTAATTAGAGCATAATTAGAGCATACAATTAACAATATAGATTTTAAAAGTTTCTTATGAAAATATATTAATAAGAAACTTCCTGATTATATATGAAAGAAAGCATTTTGAGGAAAAACTATTTAAAAGATATTTAAAAAGAAACTCTTGATAAAAGTAGAGTTATCATTAATACTGGGTATACATGGCTGACATAGTAATTGAAGAAACTTTTAAAATCTTTATTTATTCTTATTTATTTTTTTCTTTTCTTCATATATTTTATTGGTTGCTATCTTTTTTTATATTTAGCCGCCCTAATGATGACCTGAATATCGGGTCGAAACGTTGGCACAATATATATATATATATATATATACGCTATTTCACATATAGTGTTTCATTTGACAACTAAGCCGTTTTTTTTTAAACTTTGAAGTTAAAAGAAAGATCAACGAATTTGGATTTAACTCATTTAATGGAATTAAAATAATTCATATGTGCCCCTATGATATCTGTTGATGTAGAAAGAACTTTCAGCCGATATAAAGCTCTTTTCAGATCGGTCGTTTGTTTCTTCTCATTAGAAAATTTAAAATATGATATAATCTATATAAATAAAGATGAAATTCTGTTTGTTTGTTTGTTCTTTATATAAATCCATACCGTTTGTCCTAAATTCTCCAAATTTCGCTCAGTTTTTTCAGCCAATCCCTGGGTTATAAAAAAATCGTTTTCATCTCCCATTACATTGATTTTTACAAAATTGACCGTTTGAGTTGCGATAAAAGTCTCACTTTATAGATTTTATAGATTTAAAAAATGAAATTCTGCGGGTGAAACCGGTATATACAGCTAGTAAGTAATAATTTTAAATTTAATTTTTTTTAAATTATATGATTTTCATTTATATACATTCATATGTATATATATTCAAAAATATATATAATACAGATAATGGGTGTGTATATACATATATTCTAATCAATTTGATGATATTTGTTCTTACATATTTAAAGTTTTTTGTTACATATGTGTTAAAATATAGTTACATATGAACATATTCAGTTAGTTAGTTAGTTAATAAAGTTATTTAGTAAATATAGTTATATATGTACATAGTTAGTTAGTTAATATAGTTATATATGTACATATTTGGCTTTTTATTTCACATGAATATCAGTTCCTTAGTAATTATTAACATTATATTCTTATGAGACAGCAGGGTATGTTTCCTGTAAACTTTTAGATTTATTGATGTGCTATCTGACTTTTTGAGCAATAATATGAAATATCACTACCCGCACACCTATTATTGTATATTTGAATCACCAAAGGTTTCTAACTTGAGATTATTTTCAAAGCATCTTGCTGAAGTAGAAAAATCAAACTGATATTAGGCCTTAGTTGGAAAAGTGACCGCTAGATGGCAGACGCTACTCGCTAATGTCCAAAGTTGCTTGCCTTTCTATTAAATTATAATCAAGCTGGTTTCCGGCTCTGATTTATGCCTTCTTTGACAGTCATGAAAAACTAATTCCAACTTTCACTTGCTTATATGAAATTAATACTTACTTAAACTGTACTATTTCAAAAATATATCAAACCAAAAGGTTTCTTCCTTCACCCATGTTGCCCTAACCATGTGATATGAATTTTTATTTCCTAAGATATCAAGTCCTGGCGATTTAGAAAACAAAGATTTTGTAGGGTTGGCCAAATTTTATTGGTTATAACTAGAGCTCGGATTCCCGTGCAATTGCATCTTTTTTTTGGAAAGTCAGAATAGAGCAAACTCAAGTTACTTATCCGAATCAAGCCTAATGGGATGTTTTAACGAAGTTTTATGCTGCACGAAATTGCACGTTTTGGGGTTTACTGCACGAAATTGCACGTTTTGGGATTACTGCACGAACTTGCACGTTTTGAATTTTAATTGCTTGAAATTGCATTATTTTATATTTTGAAGAAAAAATATATCACAAATTGTAATTCTCTTCAATACACATCAAAATAATAGTGGAAAAATAAATGTAAATATCATACAAAAAAAAATAAAGGGAACTTGGGTGATGTAAACCAACACAAACTTCCGATTTCCCAGAAATGAGGGTTCAGTGTTTCCTGGATGTTTACATTTTGTTTCTCAATTCCCATCGTTTTGTCAGTATCAATTGTTACTAAAAATGATTAAAATGGGCGCAAGTGTGTCTTCGAAAACTGCGGGATGGATTGAAAAATATCCTGAACTCAATAGGGATGGTTGTGTAGTGTTCTGTAAATCTAGCGATAAAAAATTGGTTGTAAGAGGAAATCACAAATTGATACCCGCTGTAGCACAAGTAAGTACCTAATTTTTTTAACCCTAGAACGGTAACAGGGGTTTTACGTGTTACCAGAGTGATTTAAAAATAAGTCTACGCACCGGATATTGCATCTAGTGATTCCATAATTTGAGTAGTATGTTTCCTTTTTTAAGATCTTCCTATTTCCAATATATGTAATTACAGCTCACATGCGAGTATTTTACTCGGTATTCCACATCTTCCACATAATACTGTTCCGATTTTTTTACCAAAATTTTTTTCAAAAATATATAAATATTTTGTGTGATTTAAAAATAAGCCTACGCACCGGATATTGCATCTAGTGATTCCATAATTTGAGTAGTATGTTTCCTTTTTTAAGATCTTCCTATTTCCAATATATGTAATTACAGCTCACATGCGAGTATTTTACTCGGTATTCCACATCTTCCACATAATACTGTTCCGATTTTTTTACCAGATTTTTTTTCAAAAATATATAAATAGTATTATAAAAAAGATCCGAAATTCAGTGATTATACCAAAACCATTATTATAAAAATAATCTGTAAAAATAAAAGAGTTTCTATTCAATTTACTCTCCGCTAATTACTTTTTTCCAAAGTACCTATTAAGTATTTGTTTACAAAAATAATTTAATGCATGGTTTTTGAAGCAATACATTTTTATTGCATGTTTTTGCACGTTTTGAAGTTTTTAATGCACGTTTTTGCACGTTTTGAAGTTTTTATTGCAAGTTTTAAACTTTTTACTGCACGGAATTCCGAGCTTTAGTTATAACTAAAATTCGAATTCCCGTAGGAATGTAACATGCACAATAATATGCGTAAAACGTACAATAAAAATTATTATAATTGAAAATCGTGCATTACTTCTTCTACTTATGAAGTAGATTACTTTTGAAAACAACAAACAGTTGGGGTCACCTGTTGTGGTTATCATGGGAACTTGCAATACTAAGGTCGCGGTTTCGCGTCCCGAGATGACCCTAGGATTTTTTAATGGGATGAAAAAATCCTTCTCTATGCCGTCCCTCGGATAGGACGTAAAATGGAGGTCCCGAGCCTGTTCTATGTCAGGTACTCATTAAAGATCCCTAGCCCAATTATACCTGGATATGCAAAATTTAGGACTCCCACTGTAGCATCGTCCGATTAGCTTAATGGCATAAAGTGACATTAAAAGAAACAAACTAACGGTTATTTAAAAAAAAAGGAGGTATCGCAGTGTAAATTGGAGTAAATACTATTATTTTGTTTTTACGACATTAGGTATTTTATGGTGTAAATTTTTGTAAAATAATGATTTTTTTATCAATATAAATTTAGTAGAAATGTTTGTTTTTACTACTGTACCGTTTATCTAATTTCCTGCGAAGTTTGTTCATTTAAGCTCACTTTATGTCACTAAGGCTAATCGGAGGTTGTTACAGTGGGAATCCTGAATTTTGTCTATCCAGGTATATTTAGGATAGGGATCTTTATCGAGTACCTACCTGATATCGTACAGGCTCAATACCTCCATTTTACTTCCCCTCCAAAGGACGGTATAGCCGAAGATTTTTTACTCCCTTTAAAAAATCCGAGGCCACGAACCCGCGACGATAACACTGCAGGGGATAGTTTGTAAGCTGTAAGAGAGTTCTGATAATCAACCCAATATATAAAATGGAAGAGCCCTATGTCTTTTAGCTCAAAAGTAGAGGATGGATTTAATTTTAAAAAAATCTGGTGCGTGCGCGTAACACACAACTTTCACTTACCAACTTACTTATATTAGAAATTGATGTGTTATGGTAATTGCCTATTATCAAAGTCACACATTTTTCCGCATTCATTTCTTATTTCTGTTTTTATTTGCTCAATCAAAAACACTATTTTTTTTTTTTATCATTAAATAAAAGTTTTTACTTGCGATAATACGGTAATGCAAGCATAATACTCCAAGTGGTCCGATTTTATAATTCTCATAATAATGTAATTGTTGAAAACTTTATTTAGTTACCATGAAACAAATAATTTCCATTAAATGAACAGAACTGCTTTAATTATGAATTATGGTCTGTCATTAAAGGCGTACTGCGCATGGGTGGGCTCAACGTGTTTTACGAGTTGACGGAATATTTTTCTTTTTTTCTCCTGTATATGTTTACTTGATTTTTTCATATTTCATATTTAGCCATTTATTATTTTTATGCGTAACGAGAGACAGTTAATTTTTCCATATAAACAAAAATAAAGGTACTTTATAGGAAAACAAAAAAGGAAGGAAATTTTCATCAGTGATAATATTGAATATGCAATTTTGGCTGTCACACCTTTGGCATATGCATACATCAAACACCCAGTTTCATCAAAATCGTAAAAGCCGTTTTTGAATAAATAAAAAAACACCAAAAAATAAGACAAAATTTACTAAACAAATTACCCCCTCTGTTAGACCAATTTAGATGAAATTTTTGCTGTCACATCGCGGGCTTATACATACACTAAATACCCAATTTCAGGTTCGCACGGTTTATAGTTTTTGAGCTAGTCTGTTCACACACAGACCATTTCGCGGGACTTGGTTATTTGGGCTCAAGGGACCCCAAAACGTTTGTTTCCGTTGAAAACTGGAAGTCGAAATTATTCAAGATCTTTCCTTTATTTTATATTTCATATATATACGAAATATAAAGTGTAAATATATATCTATAAATAGATAAGTGAAAGTAATAAGTCAGTCAACATTAGTTAGTCTTTTCCTATTCTTCAGCAGTTTAAGGTAGGCTATATATGTGTAATACTCTTTTTATAGTCAAATTTGTTAAGTTCGCCGTCCAGTAAATTTTATTTAAAATCTAATATTGAGGTCCGTTTAATGATTTTACGGTTAACGATTTTTGGAACAAAGTTCGGGCCCAAACGTATCTTGGTTTTTTGATCGTCAGGATCGGTAGAATAGACCAAATAGTCCTTTTTACATGGTCAACTTTTTTGATAAATCTTTGTATGATTATTAACCGATAAAATTTATTTATTAAATTCAAATAAATTAAATTTATTGAATTCCTAAACTAAAACTTAGGAAGTACTTCTCAGCCGCCTACGGACAGGACACACAAGGATCACCCACGAGTACCTCATGACAAGGAAGTCCCTGCCTCAATGCATCACCTGCGGTGTGCCTTTGACAGTGTCGTATATCCTTACAGAATGTTATGCTTACTAAGTAGAGCGGAGAGAAGTGGGAATTAGAACCGACTTTGATGAGATACTCAGTAACACCTTGAAAATGACCGAAAAATTGTTCTTGTTTTTAAGAAAAATTAATCTTTATGCCAAACTTTAATGTATTTTCTTATTATCTTTCATGGTTCTTTCGTTTTCCACTTTAATTCATTTATAATATTATCCTATACAGTATTCTCCCTTCCTAAGCAACATCTTAATTCTTAATAGGGATACTCCCTTCTTTATTGTTTTCTGTCACCCATAATTTTTACGTTACTATTGTATTATTTTTATTGTTTACTCTGATATTTCTCTTCCTACTTTTGCAGCTGTTCTATGGGGGCTAAAATGACCCAAGTGGTCGAAAAGCCCATTTTGTTACAAATAAATAAATTAAACGGTGACGATTTTTATTCTTATTAATCGGTTAAAGAGTGGACTTTCATTTTGTGAAATGAATTTTCATCCCAAAATTGATCAAAAAACATAATCATGTAAACACGCCTTTAGACAAAGCGACATTAAAACTAATAAAGTGTATAAAGTAAATAATAAAATGAATACTACATCAGACAGTATTTATTGAAGCACCATTACAAAAATGATATAGATAAGTGTTGAAAATCTGTTCCAACAAGAAAAGGTTTAGTTCAGCGATGAGTTCTGAAAAGGCGGATGAAGATACAAATGGCCTCCCCAGTTTAGGAAGATGGAACCGTCGAATAGGATAGTACTAATCTCAGGGGGCCCATGAATCATGTCACCATTGACGGGCCAATATTTCTATGATGAAATATCTCCGAGTGTGTATGTTATTCTTAATGGAAGCCCCAGCTCGGATCTCTTCACTGTCCCATCCGATTTATTGCGGTTCACCACAACTTTCCTATTCCATTTTCGGGGATCATATCAGCACGTAGTAAGTTGTTTGAAGGTTGGCGTATATATGTATATATATATCTTCTCTCGGGAACAACATCCTTTTATCTATTTATATGTGTGTGTATACTTTCCATGTCTATGTGTTTTCCATTCCTTGACTTCCGATTTTGTGACTAGAATCGATAGAAGGGTTCCTAAACAACAACAAAAAAAAGATTTCAGTAGAATCGAAGTAATACCCATTCAGTAATTCGTATTGATTCGCTGCACAGTGTGGCAGCCTTTGAAAAAAAAGTCAATAATGCTTAAATCCTGGAAAAAATACGTGAGACCTATCTTTTATCAAAATTTTTCGAATTATTGGGTCTTTTTTACTTTACTCACACCAGTTACTTATTGATATTATTAGTGACCAGCTGTATATACCGGTTTCACCAGGGGAATTTCATTTTTTAAATTTATAAAATCTATGAAGCGAGACTTTTATCGACTCAAACGGTCGATTTCGTAAAAACCAATGTAAAGTTAACCAATTTAAGTCATGCAATTTTAATATAGACAGGTGTTCGCACCTGGTATCAAAGAACCACTGAGGGAAATTTGGAGAATTTAGGACAAACGGTAGGGATTTTTATAAAAAACAAACAGAATTACATCTTTCTTTCCCGGTTAATTTGATGTTTCTAATGTAACAAAACCAATGTAAAGCGAGGACATTACGATTTTTATAACAATAAAAAATATCAGCTGAAGATCGGCTGAGGTTATGCAATTTTAATATGGACAGGTGTTCGCACCTGGTATGGATTTCTATAAAGAACAAACAGAATTTCATGTTTGTTTACATAGGTTATAGCTGCATATCCCGGTTCCACCCGGGGAATTTCATTTTTCTAATGAAACGGCCGATTTCGTAAAGAACCATTGTAAAGCGAGATCATTACGATTTTTATAGCAAAGAATATCAGCTGAAGTTATGCAATTTTAATATGGACAGGTGTTCGCACCTGGTATGGATTTCTATAAAGAACAAACAGAATTTCATGTTTGTTTACATAGGTTATAGCTGCATATCCCGGTTCCACCCGGGGAATTTCATTTTTCTAATGAAACGGCCGATTTCGTAAAGAACCATTGTAAAGCGAGATCATTACGATTTTTATAGCAAAGAATATCAGCTGAAGTTATGCAATTTTAATATGGACAGGTGTTCGCACCTGGTATGGATTTCTATAAAGAACAAACAGAATTTCATGTTTGTTTACATAGGTTATAGCTGCATATCCCGGTTCCACCCGGGGAATTTCATTTTTCTAATGAAACGGCCGATTTCGTAAAGAACCATTGTAAAGCAAGATCATTACGATTTTTATAGCATAGAATATCAGCTGAAGTTATGCAATTTTAATATGGACAGGTGTTCGCACCTGGTATGGATTTCTATAAAGAACAAACAGAATTTCATGTTTGTTTACATAGGTTATAGCTGCATATCCCGGTTCCACCCGGGGAATTTCATTTTTCTAATGAAACGGCCGATTTCGTAAAGAACCATTGTAAAGCAAGATCATTACGATTTTTATAGCATAGAATATCAGCTGAAGTTATGCAATTTTAATATGGACAGGTGTTCGCACCTGGTATGGATTTCTATAAAGAACAAACAGAATTTCATGTTTGTTTACATAGGTTATAGCTGCATATCCCGGTTCCACCCGGGGAATTTCATTTTTCTAATGAAACGGCCGATTTCGTAAAGAACCATTGTAAAGCAAGATCATTACGATTTTTATAGCATAGAATATCAGCTGAAGTTATGCAATTTTAATATGGACAGGTGTTCGCACCTGGTATGGATTTCTATAAAGAACAAACAGAATTTCATGTTTGTTTACATAGGTTATAGCTGCATTTCCCGGTTCCACCCGGGGAATTTCATTTTTCTAATGAAACGGCCGATTTCGTAAAGAACCATTGTAAAGCGAGATCATTACGATTTTTATAGCAAAGAATATCAGCTGAAGTTATGCAATTTTAATATGGACAGGTGTTCGCACCTGGTATGGATTTCTATAAAGAACAAACAGAATTTCATGTTTGTTTACATAGGTTATAGCTGCATATCCCGGTTCCACCCGGGGAATTTCATTTTTCTAATGAAACGGCCGATTTCGTAAAGAACCATTGTAAAGCAAGATCATTACGATTTTTATAGCAAAGAATATCAGCTGAAGTTATGCAATTTTAATATGGACAGGTGTTCGCACCTGGTATGGATTTCTATAAAGAACAAACAGAATTTCATGTTTGTTTACATAGGTTATAGCTGCATATCCCGGTTCCACCCGGGGAATTTCATTTTTCTAATGAAACGGCCGATTTCGTAAAGAACCATTGTAAAGCGAGATCATTACGATTTTTATAGCAAAGAATATCAGCTGAAGTTATGCAATTTTAATATGGACAGGTGTTCGCACCTGGTATGGATTTCTATAAAGAACAAACAGAATTTCATGTTTGTTTACATAGGTTATAGCTGCATATCCCGGTTCCACCCGGGGAATTTCATTTTTCTAATGAAACGGCCGATTTCGTAAAGAACCATTGTAAAGCGAGATCATTACGATTTTTATAGCAAAGAATATCAGCTGAAGTTATGCAATTTTAATATGGACAGGTGTTCGCACCTGGTATGGATTTCTATAAAGAACAAACAGAATTTCATGTTTGTTTACATAGGTTATAGCTGCATATCCCGGTTCCACCCGGGGAATTTCATTTTTCTAATGAAACGGCCGATTTCGTAAAGAACCATTGTAAAGCGAGATCATTACGATTTTTATAGCAAAGAATATCAGCTGAAGTTATGCAATTTTAATATGGACAGGTGTTCGCACCTGGTATGGATTTCTATAAAGAACAAACAGAATTTCATGTTTGTTTACATAGGTTATAGCTGCATATCCCGGTTCCACCCGGGGAATTTCATTTTTCTAATGAAACGGCCGATTTCGTAAAGAACCATTGTAAAGCGAGATCATTACGATTTTTATAGCAAAGAATATCAGCTGAAGTTATGCAATTTTAATATGGACAGGTGTTCGCACCTGGTATGGATTTCTATAAAGAACAAACAGAATTTCATGTTTGTTTACATAGGTTATAGCTGCATATCCCGGTTCCACCCGGGGAATTTCATTTTTCTAATGAAACGGCCGATTTCGTAAAGAACCATTGTAAAGCAAGATCATTACGATTTTTATAGCAAAGAATATCAGCTGAAGTTATGCAATTTTAATATGGACAGGTGTTCGCACCTGGTATGGATTTCTATAAAGAACAAACAGAATTTCATGTTTGTTTACATAGGTTATAGCTGCATATCCCGGTTCCACCCGGGGAATTTCATTTTTCTAATGAAACGGCCGATTTCGTAAAGAACCATTGTAAAGCGAGATCATTACGATTTTTATAGCAAAGAATATCAGCTGAAGTTATGCAATTTTAATATGGACAGGTGTTCGCACCTGGTATGGATTTCTATAAAGAACAAACAGAATTTCATGTTTGTTTACATAGGTTATAGCTGCATATCCCGGTTCCACCCGGGGAATTTCATTTTTCTAATGAAACGGCCGATTTCGTAAAGAACCATTGTAAAGCGAGATCATTACGATTTTTATAGCAAAGAATATCAGCTGAAGTTATGCAATTTTAATATGGACAGGTGTTCGCACCTGGTATGGATTTCTATAAAGAACAAACAGAATTTCATGTTTGTTTACATAGGTTATAGCTGCATATCCCGGTTCCACCCGGGGAATTTCATTTTTCTAATGAAACGGCCGATTTCGTAAAGAACCATTGTAAAGCGAGATCATTACGATTTTTATAGCAAAGAATATCAGCTGAAGTTATGCAATTTTAATATGGACAGGTGTTCGCACCTGGTATGGATTTCTATAAAGAACAAACAGAATTTCATGTTTGTTTACATAGGTTATAGCTGCATATCCCGGTTCCACCCGGGGAATTTCATTTTTCTAATGAAACGGCCGATTTCGTAAAGAACCATTGTAAAGCGAGATCATTACGATTTTTATAGCAAAGAATATCAGCTGAAGTTATGCAATTTTAATATGGACAGGTGTTCGCACCTGGTATGGATTTCTATAAAGAACAAACAGAATTTCATGTTTGTTTACATAGGTTATAGCTGCATATCCCGGTTCCACCCGGGGAATTTCATTTTTCTAATGAAACGGCCGATTTCGTAAAGAACCATTGTAAAGCGAGATCATTACGATTTTTATAGCAAAGAATATCAGCTGAAGTTATGCAATTTTAATATGGACAGGTGTTCGCACCTGGTATGGATTTCTATAAAGAACAAACAGAATTTCATGTTTGTTTACATAGGTTATAGCTGCATATCCCGGTTCCACCCGGGGAATTTCATTTTTCTAATGAAACGGCCGATTTCGTAAAGAACCATTGTAAAGCGAGATCATTACGATTTTTATAGCAAAGAATATCAGCTGAAGTTATGCAATTTTAATATGGACAGGTGTTCGCACCTGGTATGGATTTCTATAAAGAACAAACAGAATTTCATGTTTGTTTACATAGGTTATAGCTGCATATCCCGGTTCCACCCGGGGAATTTCATTTTTCTAATGAAACGGCCGATTTCGTAAAGAACCATTGTAAAGCGAGATCATTACGATTTTTATAGCAAAGAATATCAGCTGAAGTTATGCAATTTTAATATGGACAGGTGTTCGCACCTGGTATGGATTTCTATAAAGAACAAACAGAATTTCATGTTTGTTTACATAGGTTATAGCTGCATATCCCGGTTCCACCCGGGGAATTTCATTTTTCTAATGAAACGGCCGATTTCGTAAAGAACCATTGTAAAGCGAGATCATTACGATTTTTATAGCAAAGAATATCAGCTGAAGTTATGCAATTTTAATATGGACAGGTGTTCGCACCTGGTATGGATTTCTATAAAGAACAAACAGAATTTCATGTTTGTTTACATAGGTTATAGCTGCATTTCCCGGTTCCACCCGGGGAATTTCATTTTTCTAATGAAACGGCCGATTTCGTAAAGAACCATTGTAAAGCGAGATCATTACGATTTTTATAGCAAAGAATATCAGCTGAAGTTGTGCAATTTTAATATGGACAGGTGTTCGCACCTGGTATGGATTTCTATAAAGAACAAACAGAATTTCATGTTTGTTTACATAGGTTATAGCTGCATATCCCGGTTCCACCCGGGGAATTTCATTTTTCTAATGAAACGGCCGATTTCGTAAAGAACCATTGTAAAGCGAGATCATTACGATTTTTATAGCAAAGAATATCAGCTGAAGTTATGCAATTTTAATATGGACAGGTGTTCGCACCTGGTATGGATTTCTATAAAGAACAAACAGAATTTCATGTTTGTTTACATAGGTTATAGCTGCATATCCCGGTTCCACCCGGGGAATTTCATTTTTCTAATGAAACGGCCGATTTCGTAAAGAACCATTGTAAAGCGAGATCATTACGATTTTTATAGCAAAGAATATCAGCTGAAGTTATGCAATTTTAATATGGACAGGTGTTCGCACCTGGTATGGATTTCTATAAAGAACAAACAGAATTTCATGTTTGTTTACATAGGTTATAGCTGCATATCCCGGTTCCACCCGGGGAATTTCATTTTTCTAATGAAACGGCCGATTTCGTAAAGAACCATTGTAAAGCGAGATCATTACGATTTTTATAGCAAAGAATATCAGCTGAAGTTATGCAATTTTAATATGGACAGGTGTTCGCACCTGGTATGGATTTCTATAAAGAACAAACAGAATTTCATGTTTGTTTACATAGGTTATAGCTGCATATCCCGGTTCCACCCGGGGAATTTCATTTTTCTAATGAAACGGCCGATTTCGTAAAGAACCATTGTAAAGCAAGATCATTACGATTTTTATAGCATAGAATATCAGCTGAAGTTATGCAATTTTAATATGGACAGGTGTTCGCACCTGGTATGGATTTCTATAAAGAACAAACAGAATTTCATGTTTGTTTACATAGGTTATAGCTGCATTTCCCGGTTCCACCCGGGGAATTTCATTTTTCTAATGAAACGGCCGATTTCGTAAAGAACCATTGTAAAGCGAGATCATTACGATTTTTATAGCAAAGAATATCAGCTGAAGTTGTGCAATTTTAATATGGACAGGTGTTCGCACCTGGTATGGATTTCTATAAAGAACAAACAGAATTTCATGTTTGTTTACATAGGTTATAGCTGCATTTCCCGGTTCCACCCGGGGAATTTCATTTTTCTAATGAAACGGCCGATTTCGTAAAGAACCATTGTAAAGCGAGATCATTACGATTTTTATAGCAAAGAATATCAGCTGAAGTTATGCAATTTTAATATGGACAGGTGTTCGCACCTGGTATGGATTTCTATAAAGAACAAACAGAATTTCATGTTTGTTTACATAGGTTATAGCTGCATATCCCGGTTCCACCCGGGGAATTTCATTTTTCTAATGAAACGGCCGATTTCGTAAAGAACCATTGTAAAGCGAGATCATTACGATTTTTATAGCAAAGAATATCAGCTGAAGTTATGCAATTTTAATATGGACAGGTGTTCGCACCTGGTATGGATTTCTATAAAGAACAAACAGAATTTCATGTTTGTTTACATAGGTTATAGCTGCATATCCCGGTTCCACCCGGGGAATTTCATTTTTCTAATGAAACGGCCGATTTCGTAAAGAACCATTGTAAAGCGAGATCATTACGATTTTTATAGCAAAGAATATCAGCTGAAGTTATGCAATTTTAATATGGACAGGTGTTCGCACCTGGTATGGATTTCTATAAAGAACAAACAGAATTTCATGTTTGTTTACATAGGTTATAGCTGCATATCCCGGTTCCACCCGGGGAATTTCATTTTTCTAATGAAACGGCCGATTTCGTAAAGAACCATTGTAAAGCGAGATCATTACGATTTTTATAGCAAAGAATATCAGCTGAAGTTATGCAATTTTAATATGGACAGGTGTTCGCACCTGGTATGGATTTCTATAAAGAACAAACAGAATTTCATGTTTGTTTACATAGGTTATAGCTGCATATCCCGGTTCCACCCGGGGAATTTCATTTTTCTAATGAAACGGCCGATTTCGTAAAGAACCATTGTAAAGCGAGATCATTACGATTTTTATAGCAAAGAATATCAGCTGAAGTTATGCAATTTTAATATGGACAGGTGTTCGCACCTGGTATGGATTTCTATAAAGAACAAACAGAATTTCATGTTTGTTTACATAGGTTATAGCTGCATATCCCGGTTCCACCCGGGGAATTTCATTTTTCTAATGAAACGGCCGATTTCGTAAAGAACCATTGTAAAGCGAGATCATTACGATTTTTATAGCAAAGAATATCAGCTGAAGTTATGCAATTTTAATATGGACAGGTGTTCGCACCTGGTATGGATTTCTATAAAGAACAAACAGAATTTCATGTTTGTTTACATAGGTTATAGCTGCATATCCCGGTTCCACCCGGGGAATTTCATTTTTCTAATGAAACGGCCGATTTCGTAAAGAACCATTGTAAAGCGAGATCATTACGATTTTTATAGCAAAGAATATCAGCTGAAGTTATGCAATTTTAATATGGACAGGTGTTCGCACCTGGTATGGATTTCTATAAAGAACAAACAGAATTTCATGTTTGTTTACGTAGGTTATAGCTGCATATCCCGGTTCCACCCGGGGAATTTCATTTTTCTAATGAAACGGCCGATTTCGTAAAGAACCATTGTAAAGCGAGATCATTACGATTTTTATAGCAAAGAATATCAGCTGAAGTTATGCAATTTTAATATGGACAGGTGTTCGCACCTGGTATGGATTTCTATAAAGAACAAACAGAATTTCATGTTTGTTTACATAGGTTATAGCTGCATATCCCGGTTCCACCCGGGGAATTTCATTTTTCTAATGAAACGGCCGATTTCGTAAAGAACCATTGTAAAGCAAGATCATTACGATTTTTATAGCATAGAATATCAGCTGAAGTTATGCAATTTTAATATGGACAGGTGTTCGCACCTGGTATGGATTTCTATAAAGAACAAACAGAATTTCATGTTTGTTTACATAGGTTATAGCTGCATTTCCCGGTTCCACCCGGGGAATTTCATTTTTCTAATGAAACGGCCGATTTCGTAAAGAACCATTGTAAAGCGAGATCATTACGATTTTTATAGCAAAGAATATCAGCTGAAGTTGTGCAATTTTAATATGGACAGGTGTTCGCACCTGGTATGGATTTCTATAAAGAACAAACAGAATTTCATGTTTGTTTACATAGGTTATAGCTGCATATCCCGGTTCCACCCGGGGAATTTCATTTTTCTAATGAAACGGCCGATTTCGTAAAGAACCATTGTAAAGCAAGATCATTACGATTTTTATAGCAAAGAATATCAGCTGAAGTTATGCAATTTTAATATGGACAGGTGTTCGCACCTGGTATGGATTTCTATAAAGAACAAACAGAATTTCATGTTTGTTTACATAGGTTATAGCTGCATTTCCCGGTTCCACCCGGGGAATTTCATTTTTCTAATGAAACGGCCGATTTCGTAAAGAACCATTGTAAAGCGAGATCATTACGATTTTTATAGCAAAGAATATCAGCTGAAGTTATGCAATTTTAATATGGACAGGTGTTCGCACCTGGTATGGATTTCTATAAAGAACAAACAGAATTTCATGTTTGTTTACATAGGTTATAGCTGCATATCCCGGTTCCACCCGGGGAATTTCATTTTTCTAATGAAACGGCCGATTTCGTAAAGAACCATTGTAAAGCAAGATCATTACGATTTTTATAGCAAAGAATATCAGCTGAAGTTATGCAATTTTAATATGGACAGGTGTTCGCACCTGGTATGGATTTCTATAAAGAACAAACAGAATTTCATGTTTGTTTACATAGGTTATAGCTGCATTTCCCGGTTCCACCCGGGGAATTTCATTTTTCTAATGAAACGGCCGATTTCGTAAAGAACCATTGTAAAGCGAGATCATTACGATTTTTATAGCAAAGAATATCAGCTGAAGTTATGCAATTTTAATATGGACAGGTGTTCGCACCTGGTATGGATTTCTATAAAGAACAAACAGAATTTCATGTTTGTTTACATAGGTTATAGCTGCATATCCCGGTTCCACCCGGGGAATTTCATTTTTCTAATGAAACGGCCGATTTCGTAAAGAACCATTGTAAAGCGAGATCATTACGATTTTTATAGCAAAGAATATCAGCTGAAGTTATGCAATTTTAATATGGACAGGTGTTCGCACCTGGTATGGATTTCTATAAAGAACAAACAGAATTTCATGTTTGTTTACATAGGTTATAGCTGCATATCCCGGTTCCACCCGGGGAATTTCATTTTTCTAATGAAACGGCCGATTTCGTAAAGAACCATTGTAAAGCGAGATCATTACGATTTTTATAGCAAAGAATATCAGCTGAAGTTATGCAATTTTAATATGGACAGGTGTTCGCACCTGGTATGGATTTCTATAAAGAACAAACAGAATTTCATGTTTGTTTACATAGGTTATAGCTGCATATCCCGGTTCCACCCGGGGAATTTCATTTTTCTAATGAAACGGCCGATTTCGTAAAGAACCATTGTAAAGCGAGATCATTACGATTTTTATAGCAAAGAATATCAGCTGAAGTTATGCAATTTTAATATGGACAGGTGTTCGCACCTGGTATGGATTTCTATAAAGAACAAACAGAATTTCATGTTTGTTTACATAGGTTATAGCTGCATATCCCGGTTCCACCCGGGGAATTTCATTTTTCTAATGAAACGGCCGATTTCGTAAAGAACCATTGTAAAGCGAGATCATTACGATTTTTATAGCAAAGAATATCAGCTGAAGTTATGCAATTTTAATATGGACAGGTGTTCGCACCTGGTATGGATTTCTATAAAGAACAAACAGAATTTCATGTTTGTTTACATAGGTTATAGCTGCATATCCCGGTTCCACCCGGGGAATTTCATTTTTCTAATGAAACGGCCGATTTCGTAAAGAACCATTGTAAAGCGAGATCATTACGATTTTTATAGCAAAGAATATCAGCTGAAGTTATGCAATTTTAATATGGACAGGTGTTCGCACCTGGTATGGATTTCTATAAAGAACAAACAGAATTTCATGTTTGTTTACATAGGTTATAGCTGCATATCCCGGTTCCACCCGGGGAATTTCATTTTTCTAATGAAACGGCCGATTTCGTAAAGAACCATTGTAAAGCGAGATCATTACGATTTTTATAGCAAAGAATATCAGCTGAAGTTATGCAATTTTAATATGGACAGGTGTTCGCACCTGGTATGGATTTCTATAAAGAACAAACAGAATTTCATGTTTGTTTACATAGGTTATAGCTGCATATCCCGGTTCCACCCGGGGAATTTCATTTTTCTAATGAAACGGCCGATTTCGTAAAGAACCATTGTAAAGCGAGATCATTACGATTTTTATAGCAAAGAATATCAGCTGAAGTTATGCAATTTTAATATGGACAGGTGTTCGCACCTGGTATGGATTTCTATAAAGAACAAACAGAATTTCATGTTTGTTTACATAGGTTATAGCTGCATATCCCGGTTCCACCCGGGGAATTTCATTTTTCTAATGAAACGGCCGATTTCGTAAAGAACCATTGTAAAGCGAGATCATTACGATTTTTATAGCAAAGAATATCAGCTGAAGTTATGCAATTTTAATATGGACAGGTGTTCGCACCTGGTATGGATTTCTATAAAGAACAAACAGAATTTCATGTTTGTTTACATAGGTTATAGCTGCATATCCCGGTTCCACCCGGGGAATTTCATTTTTCTAATGAAACGGCCGATTTCGTAAAGAACCATTGTAAAGCGAGATCATTACGATTTTTATAGCAAAGAATATCAGCTGAAGTTATGCAATTTTAATATGGACAGGTGTTCGCACCTGGTATGGATTTCTATAAAGAACAAACAGAATTTCATGTTTGTTTACATAGGTTATAGCTGCATATCCCGGTTCCACCCGGGGAATTTCATTTTTCTAATGAAACGGCCGATTTCGTAAAGAACCATTGTAAAGCGAGATCATTACGATTTTTATAGCAAAGAATATCAGCTGAAGTTATGCAATTTTAATATGGACAGGTGTTCGCACCTGGTATGGATTTCTATAAAGAACAAACAGAATTTCATGTTTGTTTACATAGGTTATAGCTGCATATCCCGGTTCCACCCGGGGAATTTCATTTTTCTAATGAAACGGCCGATTTCGTAAAGAACCATTGTAAAGCGAGATCATTACGATTTTTATAGCAAAGAATATCAGCTGAAGTTATGCAATTTTAATATGGACAGGTGTTCGCACCTGGTATGGATTTCTATAAAGAACAAACAGAATTTCATGTTTGTTTACATAGGTTATAGCTGCATATCCCGGTTCCACCCGGGGAATTTCATTTTTCTAATGAAACGGCCGATTTCGTAAAGAACCATTGTAAAGCGAGATCATTACGATTTTTATAGCAAAGAATATCAGCTGAAGTTATGCAATTTTAATATGGACAGGTGTTCGCACCTGGTATGGATTTCTATAAAGAACAAACAGAATTTCATGTTTGTTTACATAGGTTATAGCTGCATATCCCGGTTCCACCCGGGGAATTTCATTTTTCTAATGAAACGGCCGATTTCGTAAAGAACCATTGTAAAGCGAGATCATTACGATTTTTATAGCAAAGAATATCAGCTGAAGTTATGCAATTTTAATATGGACAGGTGTTCGCACCTGGTATGGATTTCTATAAAGAACAAACAGAATTTCATGTTTGTTTACATAGGTTATAGCTGCATATCCCGGTTCCACCCGGGGAATTTCATTTTTCTAATGAAACGGCCGATTTCGTAAAGAACCATTGTAAAGCGAGATCATTACGATTTTTATAGCAAAGAATATCAGCTGAAGTTATGCAATTTTAATATGGACAGGTGTTCGCACCTGGTATGGATTTCTATAAAGAACAAACAGAATTTCATGTTTGTTTACATAGGTTATAGCTGCATATCCCGGTTCCACCCGGGGAATTTCATTTTTCTAATGAAACGGCCGATTTCGTAAAGAACCATTGTAAAGCGAGATCATTACGATTTTTATAGCAAAGAATATCAGCTGAAGTTATGCAATTTTAATATGGACAGGTGTTCGCTCCTAGTATCAAAGAACCACTGAGCGAAATTTGGAGAATTTAGGACAAACGGTATGGATTTCTTTAAAGAACAAACAAACAGAATTTCGTCTTTATTTATATAGATTTCTTTGACGTTATTTAAAAACATACGTCTATTTTAAGAGGAAAAAAAATATATCAAGGAGGTTACCTACCCAATACCTCCTAGATTTAAAGAAATGTTGAAGTTGTTTTTGTTAATAATGAATCTGGTATAACTGAGTCGTGTTCTTAAATCGGAAGAAGAGGTATTGAAGACATTCCAAAGGTTGGGAATATCGCATAAAACACGGAAATGTAGAAGAGGATGACACTTTATGAAGCTTGCTTTTCACCAAAGATCTCCAGCATTTAATTGCAGTTTGAGAAGTTGCAGATGCAGTATTTTAAACTATCATTTTTGTTTACATTTTAATATTTTTAAATACGTTACTTCAATCATCTATTCTAATTTAATATTAAGATAAATAACTCTTTTAGAAATAAGTACCTAACTGGTGAGGGTAAAGTAAAAAAGACCCGAATTATTTTCGTTCATCATTTCCTTGGGTCCTCGCGCAATTTTTTTTATATACTTATCCGGGAACACCCTGCAATAAATATTTTTAAATACATGCATATTAATCCTTTTTGTAATAATTTAAGAGATCGTTTATTTCATATCAAACGCCTGTAAATATAATCAATAACATTCTACCATCTAAAAACCAAAAAAAAAAAAAATAAAGAAAAATAAGCAATCTGTAAAAGAAATAAATAAACGAAATCAAAGTGGCGGTTGTTTTCTCAGGCGATAAAGCTTTCATTAAATTTCACAGCTGACCAGATCGGAGCCGTATCATCGCCGAAGCAGAACTAACTAGGAGGCAGTTGTTGCCTTTGCTCCCCCCCCCCCCTTCTCGAGTTCAAAGGAAACGTCAACAGTTCATGGGAGTGTCCCCGGGACAAATTTTAGGCTATTTTTTTTATTTTTAATAATGGACTCTGATCGGTGATTTTTTTTTTTTTTTTGTTGCTTTCAGAACATGGGAGATAGAACACATCAATAATCAAAGGTGTACGAGTATTCCATGGGATTCTTGTTTAACCTGATTTAAAACCGGCTGACGAAGAGTATTTTTAGTGCGAATGGAAGTGAAAAATCGATCTTTTTTATTTGTTTATTTATTTAACTCCATTTATACTATGATGCTACAATGGAGATCTTAAATCTGGTATAATTACGTTAGGATCTTTAACGGGTAGCTGACATCGTGTAGGCTCGGAACCTCCATTTTACATTCCCTCCGAAAGAATGCATAATCCACGGATTTTTACTCTTTTCTTTGCCCTAAGCATAAAATACTAAGGCGTCCAGGCCGTTATCAATAGATTTTAAATTCTGGACTACATTAATGAACCCAGTAGTGAGGGGCACTGATACTATTAAAGTTCTACTATTTCAATATAAAATCCGCTATTTTTTAAATAATCTTTAAATATTTTAAAAGTCCAACAATAAAAATGGAATGTATTTAAATATTTAATAGTAATTTACAACGTCACTATGTGCAAATGCGTATTTTGTAATTGTATTTGATTACTCATGAAATGTAAAAAAAAAATGCATGAACATGTCCAAGAAATACTTCTGAGGAAAACCATACTTAGTTTTATTTTTTAAATACAAACTTATACAGTGGCGGTCCCAGGTGGGGGGGATATTGAGGATCAATCCCCCCCCCCCGAAATTTCGACGGAAAAAAAATTAGTGTGATGAATTAAAAAAATTAATTACGCATCTAACTTTTACAAGTTTACTAGGGAAGTTTAGTTTAATTTTGACTAGAATTTTTTATACAGAATTTTGTATGTGAACTTAAAGTATAAGCATAAGCAAATAAAGTGTGCTATTTTTTTTTCCTACCGACCAATCCCCCCCGTCTCCCCCCCCGGTTTTTTTCTGGAACCGCGCCTGAACTTATAGGACTACGTATAAGAACTACATCGATAAGGGTACTTCCTTACAAACGAATACCTTATTAGTTGTCGCAAGCGATGCCGTTGCTGAACTAGAACTACAAAAATTATTTGTTTTGTTTGTTTATTTAACGTCACTTTACGCCACTTAGGCTAATCGGAAGATGCTACAGTTGGAGTCCTAAATTTTGAATATTCGTGCATAGTTAGAATCTTTACCGAGTACCTTTATCACAGGCTCGGGACATCAATCTTACGTCGCTATCCGAAGGACGCTAAAGCAAATGACGTTTTACTCATTTTAAAAGTGTCTAAAGTCACAAGGCCGGTATCGGTAGTTGTTCAGGCAAGTTAGGTTTTAATAATAAAAACCTTTCGCTTCCCTGATGAAGAAAGTATGGCCGGTGCTCAATGCTCTTAGTTTTGTTGGTTAATGTATTAAAAGTTTTATATAATAAAAGAATAAGGTGAATGATATTTAACATAAAGTTTACCTTTGTAATTTAGAAAATAATAGCATAATAAAAAAGGAGAACAAAATAATATGAATGAAAGGAAATAAAGAAAATTCTCTGATATCTAAAGCTTAAACTATAATTTATTAAATACAAATAATTTATTAAACAAGACTGAAACTAAAATGATTGAATGAAAATGAAACAAAACTTATAAACTATTATAGACAAAAATATGCTTTAATCGAATGGCCATTGATGAACTAAAGAGTAGAGTAATAAACAAATGATTAATAACTATAATACAAAGATATATATAATAACTGAATTCAGCAATTTGATTTAATGTTAAAAGGTAAAGTTCAATGTTTAGAGAATGTTATTTAAAGTTGAAGGTTAAACAAAATTTAAAGTTCAGAAATCATATAAAAAATAATATTGGAGTTATTTTACTTTAAATGTCCATCCATCCATGGGAACTTAATCTTCCTCTTCGCTCAGTCTTCTAAAATAATGTCTGCAAATGTGCACAATACACAACTGAACACCCTGGGTGAACGAGAATGTAATAAATGTTTTTAAAGAATGTTTTAAGCGTGAGGAGTAATGCTTACTCAGCTGGCGAGAATCCAAAGCTGACTGACTTGAAGCGTCTTTTGTTTGTCTCAGAACGTCTTCGACCAATCACAGACGCCCACGCACAAAACACTAAACTAATGCTAATTAAATACTTAATATAGATTGGTATGATATTCAATGTTAAATTTGATTAATAAATTAACGACAACATATTAGTTACTGAATTTAAAACGTATTAATTATTGAATTTAGAATTAATTTAAAAATGCTGAACTAAAAATTAAACTAAAGAATTATATAAAATAAAAAAATGGGTTCCCTGAACAATAGTTTTTGAATTTCATTATAAAATCAGAACTTTATTAATGAACCTTATCAAGAAAAGCTCATTATGACAAACATACTAAGTTGTTCACTTAAAAACAAACTTATAGGGCTAGGTAAACCAACTACACATATACGTTCCTCAGTATGGTTTTGTATGAATATTTAACATCAATTTATGCCGCAATGGCTAATCCGATATTGCTACTACGGTGGGAGACCTAAATTTTGCCTATTCAGGTATAATTAGGATAGGGATACTAAGCGAATACTGACATCGCATAGGCTCAGGACCTCCATTTTACGTCCTATCCGAAGTATGGCATAGCCAATGACGTCTTACTCTCTTTTAAAGTCTCTAAAGCCACCTGGCCGGTATCGATAGCTCTTTAAGTGATCATAAATTCGAGGCTTGAGTGACGAACATTTCGCAGAAAAAGCCGTACAATTTAAAAAAAAAATTCTTGTTTATTGAATTGTATAAAAATTCATATAATATGCATATACCAATGCATTCTAAAAAAAATAATATACTATTCCGATTTAGTCTTTTGTTTTTTTTTATTAATTATGTTGATTAAAGTATGGTGTTAGGGTCATCTTTGGTGTAATAGTTAACATAGCAACCTACAATACTAAAGGGTTCGCGTCCCGCGGTGGCCCTAGGATTTTTTAAAGGGATTCAAAAATCCTTGGTTTTGCCGTCCCTCGGATAGGACTTAAAATGGAGGTCCCGAACGTTTACGCTGTCAGGTACTCGTTAGCATAGATTCCTATCCTAATTATACCTGGATAGGCAAAATTTAGGACTCTCACTGTAGCATCATCCGATTAACAACCTATTTCGCGGATAATCGAGAGTTTACTGTAACTAATAAAGATAACTTATATAGATCAATATTTCCAAAAATGTTCAAGAGGGAGGAATTTTTTAGAAAATGAGGAATTAAAAAAATATATATCCTCTAAGGTGGTACTTTAATAAATCTAACAAAAGATTATGGGTGCTTAAACTCGAGCTAAAAATATAATTTAGCAGTTGTCGAATGTTAGCTGGCATCCCCCATATCGGCATCTGATTTATAAGGTCAAGTTTCTGCTTGTAATCTATTTGTATGAAAAGGAATGACCAGATGGGGTGTTTGCGAATAAGGGGAGAGATAAAACAAATCGGGCCCTCCCTTTAGACCAAGGTGACATAAATTACTATTTAGAGCCTCCTGTTTTCAGTAGCTGGCCAACCCTAAAAGGGGATTTAATAACGCAAACACCATCCTCGACATCCGGAGTCCATGCTTTTTTTTTCTTTTTGTTTGAAACCTGAAAGAGGTTTGTTTCAATTAGTAGATAGGAAGGAGTTGGAGATTTTCATACTCGACATAAGTTATGAGGTTTATGAAGTTAACGCTCGGCAATTCATCTTGGAAAGGGTCCGAACGGTTTTTGTCTGGGGGGGGGGAGACGCTTGGAGCAGGTAATTCAAAATGGACCCTTTAATACTTGTAAAATATAAACATTTATCGAGCTATCATTAGCTTATTTCTATTCATTTATTTATAACGAGAAGACACTTTTCTTTGGCTTAGTAGCTTTGATGCTTTGAATTAATTATAAATATCGTATTCTTTTTAATTCAGTCATTCACTGATAAAGATAAAAACATTTTAGCTAATCTAAAAACTAACGGGGTTCATAATAGAACTTTATGCCAAATTTAAAATTGTTTGGTAAAGAATTTAGAAGGTTTAAAGTTTTTATTTTTTACATCTCATATCTGACTATAGTAACTATTAATGATCCATTCATTTAGCACTTACTGGATTATTTCAGCAGATTAAATATAAATATCACACATTTAAAAGGAACTAATGAAGAATATAATTGGAATAGGGTTTAGTACAATCTATATAGACAGTTAGCAAAAATGTACCAAATTAATCTTTTGCCATAATAAATAAACGATAAATACTCAGTTTGATCAAAATCTTTAAAGCCGTTTTCGAGTAAATAAAAAAAAACACGTGAAGATGATACAAAATTTATTAAGTAAAGTCCCCCCTCCGGTTAATCAATTTTGATGAAATTTTTACAGTCATATCTCGGGCATATTAATACATCAAATACTCAGTTTAATCGAAATCGTTAGAGCCGTTTTTGAGAAAATCGAAAACAACCTAAAAAGTTATTAAGTGAAGTACCCCCTCCCTTTAATTAATTTTGATGAAATTTATGCTGTCACATCGCGGGCATACACCTACACTAAATCCCCAATTTCAGGATCGCACGGTTTATAGTTTTTGAGCTAGTCTGTTCACACACACACACACACACACACACACACACACACACACACACACACACACACACACACACACACAAACACACACACACACACACACACACACACACACACACACTCACACACACACACACACACACACACACACGCACGCACGCACGCACGCACGCACGCACGCACACACACACACACATACACACACACAGACCATTTCGCGGGACTTGGTCATTTCGACTCAGGGGACCCCAAAACGTGTATTTCCGTTGATAACCGGAAGTCGAAATTTTTCACGATCGCAATACTTCCACTTACTATATATTTCATATATAGGTAAGTGAAAGTAAAAAAAAGTAGTGATTAAACAACCATCATTGGTTAGAAGTTCCAGCGAAAAAGGGGCAGACATAAAAGTGATCGGTATCAAACTGACTGCCGCGATAGGATAGAAGCAACAGGGTTTGGAGCTCATTTTATGGTGAACTTATTTTTACGAAGGATATTATTATTAATATCTGGTCTAATAAAACCACTTGTCTAATTCAAAAATATTTCTTGGTTGAGAGAATTATGTTCGTAATTCCTTTCGATGAATTTTTGACTTAACCAATAATTCAATTTTTAGAACTTAATGGCGAAGTACTAGGAATAATACCCTTCGAAATAAAAAATTATTCAGAAAAATAAATTGCTAAACACCGTTGCTTCAATTCTAGTAGCCTTTATGATATCAATCATTTTTATGGTTGCCAAATTTTTGCTGAGGGGACTTTCATACAATGAGGTTGTTTTCTAGGCGATATCAAGTTCTTTTTTTGCAGTTTTTATTGATAGAGGAAAATTTTAATGAAATTTAAACATTGAAATTTAACATCATTAAACATTGAAGTTCCCACCATAAATGGCATTCTATGTGATTCTTAGCTTTTGTAGTAGATTTTTATTGAAAATTTCTTATAAAATTTAAATAAAAGAAATTGAATTTTTTCCCATTCAAAAGAACTAAATTTTCATTATTACTATGTATCTAATTTATAAAAAAACTATTGTTAATCCATGTTTAATGAAATAACAACTTCCACTATTTGTTTTTATTTTTCATTTTCAACGTTTCGGGGCACCCGTCCCATCTTCAGGAAAAACAACTAGAAACATTTATCTACATAAATCACAGCAATCTAAATAATTTTTTTACAATAATATATCACATCGTTAATATTATTTTTTTTAATAGTTTTTATATAATTTAATTATAAATTACCTTAAAATTCCTTTTCATGCTTTATTGCACTCTGCGGGTGCCCCGAAACGTTGAAAATGAAAAATAAATAGAAAAATAAAAACAAATAGTGGAAGTTGTTATTTCATTAAACATGGATTTAAAATAATAATTAAAAACTTCCGGAAAAATCAAAAAAATAAATGAAAAAAAAACTATTTTATCTGCCTAATAATGATAGTGTTATGCCAAAAAAAAAAAAAAAAAAAAAAAAAATGCTGTCAAATTTTCATGGAATCATAAATTGTAAATACGTATAATCATCAAATACATTTTATTATTTTTAAAACTTCAGGAGGCTTCAGTGAGCTTTTAAATAATATAAAGTGTTGTTTAATTCTTTAATCTTAGATGGAGCGACGAATAAAAAGCCAAATAAATCATAAAACGATGAAAAGGTAACGTTTAAAAATGGTATTTTTTATACATTTTTGGCTATATATGTATAATTAAGTAGCTTTGGTTATAGCGTCGCTATTTTTTTCCTTCATCAGTCATATGACGAGACACTGCCTTTATGACAAAAAAACAACAATACTATTGTTGCAGAAACATAATACAACAGGCATAGGGACCCCTCCCCCCCCCCCCCCTACATTGAAAAATGACGGCCGAAGTGGCTAACGATATAATGCGGTGCGGTTCAATATCTCATCAGCGGTGCGGTAGAAAAAGCAATGTTTATGTCTTCATCGTGAACGGACGTTGATGAACGAGGCGAGAGATCATTAAAGGGAGAGCCGGAGGAATCGATACTAGGAGACATCCGCTGATGGATTGCCCTCTTGGAAAAACCGCACAATTACAATAGACTCCATCACCTAACATCTCTCTTCTTCCTCGTCTCCATTTTGTGTCTTCCGCCATCTTCTTTTTCTCTTTCCGTTATTATCTCCCGTTTCTTTTAGAATCACCGCCCATTCCTCACAAAAAAATAAAAAATTCGACAGGTATCACTAGAACGGCGCACAGTGGTCCGAAATAGGTGGTTTGGCGAAAAAAATACATAGCACACGATATATTATTTTTTATTTTTCATCGGTCATGTATAAATAAAGACACAGTAATATCTGATATATGCATGATTTCTTAAAACAAATGTAATTCCTCACAAACTTTATTCAATTAATAGAGATGAGAGATGGTCAACTGTTCTTCAATTACGATAGGTTAAATAATGGTCAGGATTTTCAGTTACAATGATATTTATTATGGCAAGCCAACGTTTCGATCCAACTTGTGGATCTTCATCAGGGCTAAAAGAAAACAAATATATGATATCTATGATAGAGGGTGACAATAAATGGATACATTACAGAACTGATAATAATATAAAAGATGGTGTATACATAAATATTAAAATAAGAGGCTGGTTAACAAGATAAAATAGAATCCAACGCTTTTGAAGTGAAAGGCACATGACAACTGAGGGGACGAAAATTTTTAAAAACTATCAAAATAGACGGTACTGTATACAAATAGTTATGGTAAATATCAGATTCTATTTTATCTTGTTAACCAGCCTCTTATTTTAATATTCATGTATACACCATCTTTTATATTATTATCAGTTCTGTAATGCATCCATTTATCGTCACCCTCTATCATAGATACTCATATATTCGTTTTCTTTTAGCCCTGATGAAGATCCACAAGTTGGATCGAAACGTTGGCTTACCATAATAAATATCATTGTAACTGAAAATCCTGACCATTATTTAACCTATCGTTATTCAATTAATAGTAAAAGATTTTTTACTTCAGAATGAAAATCCAATCTGCCTTTAGTTGCAGGCTCCTTGTGAAATTTAGTAATGTAGGGAATTCAACGTCAAAAGGAGCATATGGAAAACATCCTCATTTTTCGAAATTCTCCTACATTTTCTTGATTTGCTGTGACGATAATCTTTGTTGCACGCTTTTTGTGCTTCTTCAGTGAACATCCCTATCTACCAACTGAAAGTATTCTGCTTCCGTGCCAAAGAAACATATGCACAGTATTAGACATGTTGTGCCATCTATATAAATTTACAAATAAAGTAGCAGTTTTCTGAACATAATTATCAAATTTTGATGGATCTACAGCAGTACCACTGTTGATAACGTCCGGGATAACTCCAGAGCCGTTCTTCATTAACTCCATTTATATTATCTGTAGTAGGTGGATCCTGGAAAAATCGTCGTGAGATACTCCCATCATTGGTTGCACCCCTACCTTGCTTAACCATGTCAACATTAAGTCTCAACATAACTCTAAACCTGATTTGAATTACTTGTTTGATGTCCTTGGATGTTCTCCATTCTTAAAACGGTGATCTATTTACAATTTTCAAAACTCACTCCATAAATTTAATTCTTGCGAGTAGAGGAGATAGGCCGAGTTGAATTGCTTCTTTGGATTCTGGTAGATTTCCTTATACTTCTAATCCGTTCTACTGAGAAGGTATGGATATTGCATATTGCACACAGAGCCATGGAGAACCATTCATAATGAGTTCTAAAAGGTATATTTTGAAGAATAACAGTGGGTCCAGTTAATAAAAGTTGATATTTAGAGTTTACTTTTTAAACTTCTTCGCGAATTGTGTTTGGTGTTTCTTTCATAAATTCAAATTTAATATGTCTGCAATATCTTGTACTACAGGAACAAAATAATATGAATGAAAGGAAATAAAGAAAATCTGATATTTAAAGCTTAAACTATAATTTATTAAATACAAATAATTTATTAAACAAGAATGAAACTAAAATGATTGAATGAAAATGAAACACAACTTATAAACTATTATAGACAAAAATATGCTTTAATCGAATGGCCATTGATGAACTAAAGAGTAAAGTAATAAACAAACGACTAATAACTCTAATACACAGATAGATATAATAATTGAATTCAGCAATTTGATTTAATGTTAAAAGGCAAAGTTCAATGTTTAGAGAATGTTATTTAAAGTTGCAGGTTAAACAAAATTTAAAGTTCAGACATTATATAAAAAATAATATTGGAGTTATTTTACTTTAAATGTCCATCCATCCATGGGAACTTAATCTTCCTCTTCGCTCAGTCTTCTAAAATAATGTCTGCAAATGTGCACAATACACAACTGAACACCCTGGGTGAACGAGATAGTAATAAATGTTTTTAAAGAATGTTTTAAGCGTGAGGTGTACTCGGCTGGCGAGAATCCACAGCTGACTCGCTTGGTGAAGCGTGTTTTGTTTGTTTCAGAGCGTCTTCGACCAATCAAAAACGCCCACGCACATAAAACTAAACTAATGCTAATTAAATACTTCATATAGATTGGTATGATTTTCAATGTTAAATTTGATTAATAAATTAACGACAATATATATTATTATACATTATATTACTGAATTTACAACTTATGAATTATTGAATTTAGAATTAATTTAAAAATGCTGAAATAAAAAAATTAAACTAAAGAATTATATAAAATGAAAATGGGTTCCCTGAACATCCGGTATGTTCAAGCAGTGATTGTTAACCAACTTCGGCAAAACTCTCAGTGATTTCAATATTTTCAGGATAACATTCCATTTTGGCTTCCAGTAATGAATTGTAGATGAGAACCTTTCTACCGTACAGTAACAAGAGACTGAGAAAAATAAATAAATATTAATGACTGGAGGAATTAGTGCCTCAGTTACGTATTATTACACTCGAAAAATATGTGTTTATATGTGACGAATACTTTTGTCTGTTATGTAATGTAAAATTCACCACCACCTTTCCTACTCATGGGGATTTAATAGTCAACTATTAAGCATTCAAAATATGAAGTTCATTTGTTTTTTCGAAAATGTCAAAAAACTGATTTTTTTCGCCTCGTGGACCACCGTGCGGCGCTCTTGCCACTGAAGCCAACAATCACAAATGTAAAAGTCCTAACACCCTCTCTCGAACGATGTTCGGCTAATTTAAATAAGACTCGAACTCGAACTGGTACTTTATCTGTTCGCCTGTGTGTTCGGGGATAGCGCTAGTGTCGCTTTGGAGTTAGTTAAGATAAGCTTCTATCTCTTCTTTTAGCATTTTTCTGACTTGTTTTTATGCATAATAAGTTAAAACAAAAGTCAGAACAACCGCTAGTTCCAAGTCAGCCGCCTTTGTAATGAAAATTATTGCATTAAGGTGCATAGCTGCGGTCAGACATCATTGTTTACTCGATTTCACGTTTCAGTGTAAATAGCTGTTCGTAGTATGCCGTTAAGGATTATCTGTTTAAGGGTAAGATTCCCACAGTGTAAAGGCCCCTTCAAAACTCTATATCTTAAACGTTACACAGATTCTCCAGGAAAATGCTAACTTTTCAGGAGAATCGTTTTTTTGAAAAGATCATAATTTGCCTTTTCATTAAACTAACTTATTGATTGTTTAATTGAGAAATTGATGTGTTTTGTTAATTTGAATTTCTCAAAGTCACACATTTTTCCACATTCATTTCTTATTTTTTTTTTTATTTGCTCTCTAAATAACATTCATTATTAAATAAAAGTGTTTACTTGCGATGAATCGGCAATGCAAGCATAATACTCCAAGTCGTCTGATTTTATAATTCTCTATGGAGTTGTTGAAAACTTCATTTAGTTACCATGAAACAAAAATTTTCCATTTAATGAACAGAAAGGCTTTAATTATAAACAATTATTATTTGGACCAATTTTGATGAAATTTCGGCTCTCGCATCGCGGGAATATACATACATCAAATACCCAGTTTGATCAAAATCGTTGGTACTTGTTAATAATGGTGAAGCCAGCTATTTTCTAGTAATATATTAAAATAATCGGTACTTTCCTATTTGATAGCCTCCAGTGATTCAGTATATGTTACTGTTACTTAATAACAGATTACTTCACAGGGTCATCATAACCTTCCCTTTAAAGTTTACAAACATATGTTTTTTCTAAACCCTTACTTCAATGTTAATTTCACTGATAAATATTTATTATTACTACACTTTTAATAAATTAATGATTAAATTAAAAAAAACAACAACATTTTATTGAAAATTACAAACAAAAGTTATGGTTTAAATACTTATTTCATCATTATTTTGGGAGGCGAAAAGTTTTTAATTGCTTCCAAAATGGCCGAAAAATGTTCTTGTTTTGTACAATGCCTCCATTCAAATTCAGCTAGTAAAAGTACATAAATGTACATTTTATTGAAAATTACAAACAAAAACACTTCTGGCCATTTCTGCAAATTCTTTCTGATGGTAGTATTCCCACTTTTTGTAAATATTTAATTGCTTGGTGTTCGGAATTAGGTAAATCCCACAATATCATCTTGGAGATATTACACACAACAATTAGATTAGAGATCACAAAAATAATAAATGAATATCAGATAGGTTAGAAGGAACCATCTGGTATTAAATTAATAGTGATTTCATAAAAGTAACAGTTACATAATCTAAATCACTGGAGGCTATCAAATAGGAAAGTACCAAATAATCATAATAAAAAAACACATGTCTTTATATAAACATATCTATTTATTATTAATTTCTAACTAAAACTCTTTAATATCTACCAAAATTTGAGAAAATGCGTCTTTTTCTTTTATTTGAGTATAATCATAATAAAATATCTAAACACAAACTTCTCTTAAATAATTGTTCCAATTAACTGTTGTTGGTTGAGACATGCCTAAATGCTTAGAACAATATTTTATACTAGTTAATTCCTCACACCATGAATAAATAAAAAGCAGAGCATTTTCGAATTGTAATTTAGACCAATCGAACCAACTATCTGTCCTTAACGAAATATTTTTTCTACAACTTCTTTTGTTGCACTTTCAGTAAATGCGATTATCAAAATATAAAACCATTTCATGGTTCTGTGAACATACCTTAATCCTTGGCAAGAGTTCATTTTCTTGTAGGAACTTCACTGCTGTATATTCATCGTGAACTTCTCAAAAAATCTTTTTGATCGTGTACATTTTTAATCTTGTAAGTATAACTAAATATTATTATTTGCAATACAAATCAATTAACATGTGATTTATTTTATTTTGATTATTTTAATATATAATCTTTTAAGAAAATAGCTGGCTCCACCATTATTAACAAGTACCAAATCGTTAAAGCGTTTTTTGAGTAAATAAAAAAAAAACATGTGAAAATGAGACCACATTTATTAAGTAAAGTGCCCCCTCCAATTGATCAATTTCGATGAAATTTTGACTGTCACATCGCGGGCATATACACACACCAAATACCCAATTTCAGTTTTGTACTGTTTATAGTTTTTGAGCTACTCTGTTTTCACACCAACACACACACACAGACCATTTCTCGGGACTTGGTTATTTGCACTCAGGGGACCCCAAAACGTGTATTTCCGTTGAAAACCGGAAGTCGAAATTTTTCACGATCGCAATACTTTCCCTTACTATATATTTCATATATAGGTAAGTGATTATTGAAAGATTGTCAATTATCAATCTATCTATAAGAAATAACATGATCTTCCTTTATAATTAATATAAAAATTTTTTCATTACACTGCACGGAATGTAACTACTTTCGATGCATGCAAACAGTACAGAAAACAGCTGTTTCCCGTATACTTCTAAAAGTGCACCGAAAATTTGCACGCGCAGGGAAATTTATAAGTGCACCGAAAATTTTCGGCGTACTTGTTATTTCGTTTCCCGGCCACCAGTAGCGCTTGCTGATTGTATTAAGAACAGCTGTTTAATGAAAAATTGAAATCAAGAAAACTGAAAATTCACCGATTACAATTAGTTTTTGTGTCATAAATATTTTCAAAAGTTGTCAGTTTACTTAGTGCTTTGAAGAAATGGCATTACCAGATGAATTAATGAAGAAAGCAGCAGAAGTATCAGATGGTTTACTTCCAAACAAGTCTCGCGTAAGATACCTAGAGGAGTACGAAAAGTTTTGTCAAGAAAAGCTGTTGAATGAACGAAAATATTGAAATTCCGCACAATGAAAGAGCAGGAAAGTGTCAAGAAATACACAAAAATACAACTAAAAATTTACACTTACAACAAAATAAATTAGCAAATAAAATCATAAATATAAGCATCAATCAAAACTGTACAGTAAATATTAATTTCAATTTCTAAAATTCTTAGAACCCTTATTTATTTCAGTATTTTATTTAATTTGTATTCAGCTTTTGTTTATTGATCAATAAACGAATCAAACAGTATACTAGTGTTTGAAATTATAATTTAAGTTAATTAATCATGTTAGTTTGAGATTTCTGTTATACTGCCAGTTTGCAGTGTAATGAAAAATATCGTTCATAACACGTACCAAAAGTGCTTTTCCCGAGCTTACTCAAACTACTCCCGTACTCGGCTTCGCCTCGTACGTGAAACACGAATTCCCGTGTTCGGCTACGCCTCACACGTGAAATTCCGTAGCGCACGGGTAAAGGCCACTTTCGGTACTAGTAATGAAATATACTATTCATATATAGTTTTTCATTTCAGTAGGTGTTTTTTTTAACCGACTTCGAACGAAAGAGGAGGTTACTCAATTCGATACGTATGTGACTTTTTTTTTTTTTTTTGTGCCTTTTTTTTTTTTTTTTTTTTCTATGTATGTTCACCGATTACTCAGAGATGGGTGGACCAATTGGAACGAAACCTTTTGTATCTTGTAGAGTATTTTCCCAAGGTGGTCCCATTTAAACCTTTTTGGGGTTCCTAATTTATTAAGGAAGTTATCAGGAAAATACATGAAAATAATTATATAATTATCACTCAAATTGTTTACTTATTGGAAAAACATATGGCATATATAACATAAGGTATGCTCCAACAAGCTATTAAAACTAATTGATAACTAACAAATCCAAATATTGTATTACTGCTGGATGAATCAAATGGGAAAACCAACCAATCAAATTCAGAATCAAAAGAGTGGGGGAAGAACATGAGCAGTCTGTTAGTTATCGATGTGTTTTACGTGCTTGTTGGAACAAACCTATACATAACCTTAACTAATTTTTCAACATTAGATTTAAATGAAGATATAAATATCAGCAGAATATAATACCGCTGTCGTTTTCTGTAGCGATATTAGCATAAATAATAGATAGATGTATATTCACCGATAAGAGTAAACCTTCTTAATTTAGATCTAATCAACGGTTGGACACCATAATCATAAGACAACAAAATTCGTGGAATTCCAAGAAAGACTGAGTATTGGTAATCGTTTTAAAGCAGAATTTAAGACTTCTTCAAGTTCCCGAAGGATCGTTTAAATTTAAAATCGTAGCTATTATTGATTTAAATTAGATTTTGATTTCTATCTTACACATACACACTACGGATACACTCGGTTACTGTTGAATATCTTGCCGGAGGTCTTGTGCCGATCCTTTATGGGTGACACTTCAGTTATGTTATCCGGATTACTAGTATCGGTTTTTAAATTTGTTTCTACAACTATCGAGGCTTTTGCTGGTGTTTATCCATCAATAAAAATTACAAAATAAAACTTGATAACTACCCGAAATTAACCTCATTGTATGAAAGTCCCCTCAGCAAAAATTTGGCAGTTATGGAAATGATTGTTAAAAATGATGATAAATGCTACGCCACTAGAATTGAAGCAACATTGTTTAGCAATTTATTTTCTGAATAATGTTTTATTACGAAGGATATAATTCATAGTACCTCGGTAATAATCTTAGTCAAAAATTCATCGAAAGGAATTACGAACATAATTGAATCAACCTTTGGAATTAAGTCAGTAGTCTAATACGGAGAATAATAATATCCTTCGTAATAATAAATTAAACATATGTGAGTCCCAAACCCTGTTGCTTCTATCCTAACGGGGCAGTCTTATTGATATCGATAAATTTTATGGTTGCCCCATTTTTGCTGGGACTTCTATCCAATGATGTAATCCAATGAAGTCGTGTATAATATCGCCATAGTTTTCAGAAGGATATTCAAGCAATCAAAATTTAAAAATTACTTTCAAATTTACTATAGGTCATATTAGCATCCTTATTGATTCTCCATTAACGATATCTTGTCTAAAACCGGCTAAAATCTTGACTGATCAGTGACGCATCTACTTCATCTCGGAATGGCCGGATTTATGTATTTATGTATATTTAACTGAACACATCTCGGAACACTGATTCTCTACGTAAATGACAAGTACTGACGACATTTAGCAAAGGAAAAATATTGTCATTGTGGAAAAACATTTTTATGTGTTCCCTTCCCAATTGAACATTGACCTTTTTAAAAAAAAAAAATCCATTTATAATCATAAAACGTAGTGTGTTGAAAGTTGTATAATACACGCACCGCTTTCCCACTTTTCTGTGTGTATTCATAAAATTGAAAAGGTAAAGTGTATTTCATAATAATTTTATATAATTATTGTATAATAAAAAGACCTGGGAAAGACAAACGTGGTAGAGCGTAAAAAGATTTCGAAATTTTTAAACCAACGTTTATTTTATCAACGACTAATTAATTACCAACGAAATTTTTAAACCAACGTACGGTTTTCTACATTTGTTATCTTCTCCAACTAAAAATTGTGAAATAAAAAACATTTTATAAAAAAATATTAAACCGACTTCGAAACCTAGGAACCAGTAAAAATAAATTCACTGAAAAGTATGAAATAATTACGTTCTGATTTTTATGAATACACAGCAAAATTGAAAATGGTATAAAAAGTAGAAAAGTGCAATAAGACGAATAATTTTATTTTGATTTGTACAAATACACACTAATTGTTAATAAAAATTATTAAATTTAAATATTAAATACTATGTTCAATACAACACAATCTTTTCGGAGGCGGCGCAAAATTTAAAAATTTTTACACTAGACATTATGAAAATCTTCTAAATGAATCTTCTCTTCCCAGCTATTGATTTCAATGCCTACTAATGGAATTGTATCAGTAACATGTTATTTCTATTTTGCGCCGCCTCCGAAAAGATTGTGTTGTATTGAACATAGTATTTAATATTTAAATTTAATAATTTTTATTAACAATTAGTGTGTATTTGTACAAATCAAAATAAAATTATTCGTCTTATTGCACTTTTCTACTTTTTATACCATTTTCAATTTTGCTGTGTATTCATAAAAATCAGAACGTAATTATTTCATACTTTTCAGTGAATTTATTTTTACTGGTTCCTAGGTTTCGAAGTCGGTTTAATATTTTTTTATAAAATGTTTTTTATTTACTTTAAATTATTATTTACTAAGTTGTCTTTACACTGTGAAACTCAACCTCGAACACTGTTCCGCTAATCTTAAATGACGTGAACTTTTCCCAAATTCCAACAACTTTTTTTAGGAGTATTATTTTGGACTTTTGGAATTGTTTTTGACGATTGATCCATATACGATCGCATGAATCTTCAACGAAGGTATATTTTATTCTTTATTTCTTTATGTTAGGCATATCGATACCTTCTGCAGTTTTCCATCCTGCCAAACAACCCGGAATATTAACGACCTCCATGATTTATAAGGAAATGTCGACCGCAAACATCGGAAGAATCGATTGTACGTTATGTAGGGGACACAAAGAGGTGACATTATTACCGGTACCTGTCCCTCATCTTATTTATTGCCACGTCACCCCTCATGGGAATTATCATTGCTACCTGTTGGTACCGCCCTTGCTAGGACAAGGAGCCATCATAAAGGTATCGCCATCATTATCATGTAAATGTATCCGCTCTACAATCGAGTCCTCGCACCATATCAAAACTCTTATTGCAGTATATTTCTAAATCGATTGTATAATAGATGGGCGTGGAACGGTTGCTTTTATTGTATCCATTTAACCAGGGATGTACCTTTAAGCTTAGTACGCCATTAATCTTTATATTTTACTGAAAAGAATTTAAATTATGTTAATAATTCACAATTCCCGCTTGGAACTCAAAGGCTATACGCACATTGAGACAATCGCGACGCAGAGCAGTTTTTGTAATACATGTAGTAGAAAACAACAAAGCAGAAAAAAAAATAATCGACTATTAATGAAATTAGATCCCTTAAAAAAAGAAATAAGCCATAATGAATCGAAAAGTACTAAGAAATTTCAAGTTTTGCATTGCAGATACATTATAACTTATTCATATAACTTATTTATTTATTAGGAGATATTCAAATATAGGCATATAAATGTGGAAAAGTGTGGCGTTCACATATTATCGAATCATGTCGATTTCTAATCTATGTAAGTTCGTAAATGAATGTTGTGTGTTGCGCGCATCGCACCAAATTTTTACTTTCACTTACCTATATATGAAATATATACTAAGGAAAAGTATTGCGAACGTGAAAAATTTTGACTTCCGGTTTTTAACGGAAAAGCACGTTTTAGGGTCCCCTGAGTCCAAATAACCAAGTCCTGCGAAATGGTCTGTGTGTGTGTATGTGAACAGACTAACTCAGAAACTATAAATCCTGCCAACCTGAAATTTGGTATTTAGTGGTTGTATATGCCCGCGATGTGACAGCAAAAATTTATTAAAATTGGTCAAACGGAGGGGGTACTTTATTTAATAACTTTTTACGTTTTTTTTTTACTTTCTCAAAAACGGCTCTAACGATAACGATTTTGATTAAACTGAGTATTTGATGTATTAATATGCCCGAGATATGACTGCAAAAATTTCATCAAAATTGATCAACCGGAGGGGGGACTTTACTTAATAAATTTTGTATCATTTTCACGTGTTTTTTTATTTATTCTCAAACGGCTTTAACGGTTTTGATCAAACTGGGCATTTGATGTATGTATATGCCAAAGACGTGATAGCCAATATTTCAACAAAATTGATCAACCGGAGGGGGGACTTTACTTAATAAATTTTGTATCATTTTCACGTGTTTTTTTTTATTTACTCAAAAACGGCTTTAACGATTTTTATCAAATTCGTCAAGTTTAATGAAAATTAGGTGTTCTTTAATATCAGGTGAGCTTTATCATTATTAAAATGTTCTGAGAGGACTTAAATGGGATAGGGGCCTTTTTTGTTTGTTTGTTTTTTTGTTTCCTATAAAGTACCTTTGTTTTTGTTTATGTGGAGAAATTAACTGTCTCTCGTTACGCCTAAAAATAAGAAATGGCTAAATATGAGATATGATAAAAATAAAGAAAACATACAGAGAAGAAAAATATTCAGTCAACTCATAAAACTCGTTGGGCCCACGCATGCGGAGTACGCCTTTAATGACAGACCATTGTTCATAATTAAAGCCCTTCTGTTCATTTGAGAAATGGCAATTAACAAAACGCATTAATTTCTAATCTAAGTTAGTTGGTAAGTGAAAGTCGTGTGTTGCGCGCACGCACCAGATTTTTTTTACATTATAGAGTATGCTACAGCATACTCGTAATAAGCATTTGCAAGATCCACAATAGGTGTAGTTATTTATCTAATAGTAGATGACACTGAATTAATATAATACGATAACAATGGAAAAATTCTTTGGAACGAACGAGGCTAAAAATCCCTCTTGGTCCACAAGATGTCAGGGAGGACGACTATTAAGCAAAGAGGTAGGTAAGATAAAGGAAAAGGGTTGTGAAGGAGACGATTAGAGCTATCCAAGAGGCAGCGGCTATCTAGGAGCTCCTGGCACAGTATCTACATACACTCACAGATAGCGCTTCGGTTTATTACACTGTCGATTTATCCCTAGCTCTTTCTTCTGGCCCGAACACCCGTCTTAAATTCTCTCTGCTCTTATCTCTTTGGAATATTTACACCGAAGAATTCACGTGTTCCTCACTATCTCTAACGGCCAGGCCAGCTGATTCTCTTTTGGGGAAGGTTTACAAAAATAAGTTGGTTTAAAATCTTATACCCTAGGACCTTATCTATGTAAGAAATGCGTTAAACATTATTTTAAGCATCATGAGCGACCGCGAGGAGCAATTTTCCAAAAAAAAATTTTGTTTCATTGTGCCCCATGCCCGGGGTACTTTGAAACAACTGAAAAAAAAATACCATAATTAACGAAAAAGCTTTATTCGGCTGCCGGTCGGTTTTTCGCTCTCATGGTTTAGGATAGCTACGAAATTCTTCAAGAGAGAGGAAAGTTTGACTTGGTTGTCAGATAGGAAAGTACTCATAAATTAATGAAGTGTTTTTGGTGTTCCGCTCTCTATTTCGGAGCATCCTGTAAGGAAATTACAATGAATGAGGCACGATGAAACACTCGTGAGGCTCCATAAAACATTTCAATGTGACCAGAACGCCCCTGTTTCAAGTAACCCCATACGAGCCATTTTGATGTCTTTCACTTCCTACGATGAACGTAAAGAGGTATGAAAGCCAACGTCAGACAAAATCTTAAGAGATACATGCATAATGAAATTTATGAATGTTGCTTAGGTGCCTGCGATCAGACATCGTTGTTCGTTCTGACTTATTATGGATAAAAGCTAAGTCAGAAAAATGCTAAAAGAAAATGTAGAAGCTTATAGGCGGGCGCAATCGACTATAGGGTGCGCTAGTAGTTTTGCAAAATGTCGGAAAGAACGGGGATAGACATAGTTGATGTGATAGAGATAACTGGTAATTTTATAAGACCATTAATTGAAGGGCATGCTATCCTTGATGCAAACCACATAATTGCATGTGGAATAATATCTAGAAGTAAAAAAACAGTTATTTTACAAGCCTTGTGCCTTCAAACTAGCAATCTTAAAGGACTGCCCCATCAAATAAAAGTGGAAATCAAATTTATTAATAATAATAAACAATTTTCTTGTCATTGTACGTGTAAAGCAGGTAGCTCTGGTAAATGCAACCACATCATTGTAACTTTACTTTTCGTTTTTCGATTAGTAATAACATTAATTACCTATTCATACAATCATTGTTATGACAGCTTAGATTCTTTGTCATATTATTTATTTATTTGTCAAAACTTTCAGGTTTCGCATTGAAAACTTGGAACAATTAAGCACAACGGATGTAAGACAAAAATAGGGAAAATTAAAATAGAAAAACAAATATGGCACTATGGTCCCAATGTTATTTGCCTAAAACTAACATTTTAGAATAATAAAATGTCAAATACTAATATTTACCTGGATAAATATAGTCACTTTCTTTAAAATGAAGACTACATATCGTCATATGTTTCGAAACAGGCTTATCTATTCTTAATTATACAATACACTCTTTAAGAAGCCTTTTTATTTTTTGGAAACACATGGAATGACACATCTTTTGATTTTTTAATTGAACACTGAGGGACCGAGCAATACCTAATAGACATTTTTTAAATGATTTTTTGCTCAATCGGGTTTTAATTATGGAAAAATAAATTAAAAACCCTATGAATCCCAGGTAATGGCCCGGCTTTTATCCCCGTTTCTCTAGTTCCTGAAAAGAAGCAGCACCGTCGCTTGCGCCCGCCTATATGTATTAACTAACTCAAAAAAGACACTAGCGCGATCTCCGAACACACAGATTAAGTACCCGTAACAGAACACAGGCGAAACAGATAAATTACCTCATCAAGTTCGTGTTTTATTTAACTTAGCCGAACAATGAACAATGTAGCTGTTCGAGGGTTTGATTCGCACAGTGCAGAGGCACCTTAATAAATTAACAAGAGCACGTCCAAGATGTCGGCCGGCGTGAGTAAACAACAAGGTATTCCGATCACGCCCTACACGATATCCACGATTCAGTTCGAGTTAACCGAGAGTTCCCGAGATCCGATGTCTGCTTTATCCACATTTTTGGAGGGGAATTCATTCGTTGCTTACTTTTATTAGGTTATTATATAGGTTAGGCCTGATGCAGCTACACAGTCTGTACCTATATCCAAATGGCATATTTATATAACGAATTTCCAACAGCTCGTCGAAACTTTGAAGTATTGATCGAAAAATGATTGATATATACGGGTAACTTTTAATTGGGTTAGGGCAGAATAACATTAACAAATATAGACATTTAATTAAATTAACATTGCGCAGAGGCAATATCGTAACCAATGAAGGTCTACTGAAGTGCGATTATTGCTAGTTGAAACGTATTTAATTAAATTAATTCTATTTAGTGGATTATAATACAGTTATCTGATAATTATTGTTAAATTGCTTTTAATAGATACAATTTCTTAAACCTTATACTCCCTTTCTTCAATCTAATAAATCTTGTACAGTTTGTTCTTTTTCCTATGGAGTCAAATAATTTAAAATCATCATTAAATCATTTTTAAAAATAACCATTTTGGCAATTTAAATACATTTTTCTTGAAATAACCAAAAAAAAAAATAATAATCTGCTGGTTAAGAATACTCGGATTCTTATATTATTAATTATTTGTACCGTGTGCATTTAACTATATTTAACTCGATCCCATTTAATAATTTAAACAGGAAAATAACATATTTTTAAAAAACAAACAAATAAATATACAAAACAAAAGATTAAATTTATTTCTTAAATATTGCTATGGCCTCTTTAGTTTAAAATTTAAAATTTTATGCAACCATTATGACCCTAGGTATGTCTATGGTTATAATATTATTGAGCGCCTGGCTTTTTAGCCATATTTTTAAATTTAAAGTAAAGGTAAAAGGAAATAACATACCCAGGTGTATATAACCTAAGTAAAAAATCTGGTGCGTGCGCGCAACACACAACTTTCACTTACCAACTTACTTAGATTAGAAATTGACTTGTTTTGCTAATTAACATTTCCCAAAGTCACACATTTTTCTACATTCATATCTTATTTTTGTTAATCGTTAAAGCCGTTTTTGAGTAAATAAAAAAACCCGTGAAAATGATACAAAATTTATTAAGTAAAGTCCCCCCTCCCGTAGATCAATTTTGATGAAATTTTTACAGTCACATCTCGGGCATATAAATACATCAAATACCAAGTTTGATCAAAATCGTTAAAACCGTTTTTGAGTAAATAAAAAAAACACGTGAAAATGATACAAAATTTATTAAGTAAAGTCCCCCCTCCGGTTAATCAATTTTGATGAAATTTTCACAGTCATATTTCGGGCATATAAATCGATCAAATACTCAGTTTAATCAAAATCGTTAGAGCCGTTTTTGAGAAAATCGAAAAAAACGTAAAAAGTTATTAAATAAAGTACCCCCTCCCTTTGAGCAATTTTGATGAAATTTTTGCTGTCACATCGCGGGCATATACCTACACTAAATACCCAATTTCAGGTTCCCACGGTTTATAGTTTTTGAGCTAGTCTGTTCACATACACACACACACACACACACACACACACACAGACACACACACACACAGACCATTTGGCGGGACTTGGTCATTTGGACTCAGGGGACCCCAAAACGTGTATTTCCGTTGAAAACCGGAAGTCGAAAATTTTCACGATCGCAATACTTCCACTTACTATATATTTCATATATAGGTAAGTGAAAGTAAAAAAGCTCCATGCAATGCTCAGGGAGATAGGGCTGGTTCTTTCAATAAGCGGAAAATACTATTTACATGCAATCTATTTACATAAATATATGCAGTTAAAATTATTATAGAATCAGAAAATTAAGAAACAAAGACAATAATAATAACCTAAACATATTTACAAAACTTAAAACTAGGGAATACAATTATATTTAAACTATATATACTCAACCGATTTACGTGCATAGTGCTAGAGTCCATAACAGTCCATAACATCAATATAAAGGTATTAACTTAAGATAAATCGTACAGCAGAACATGCTAGCATGCCTCTAAACTCACTCCAAAATTACTGATGTTTTTTACTTTCACTTACCTATATATGAAATATATAGTAAGTGGAAGTATTGCGATCGTGAAAATTTTCGACTTCCGGTTTTCAACGGAAATACACGTTTTGGGGTCCCCTGAGTCGAAATGACCAAGTCCCGCGAAATGGTCTGTGTGTGTGTGTGTGTGTCTGTGTGTCTGTGTGTGAACAGACTAGCTCAAAAACTATAAACCGTGCGATCATGAAATTAGGTATTTAGTGTAGGTATATGCCCGCGATGTGACAGCATAAATTTCATCAAAATTACTTAAAGGGAGGGGGTACTTTACTTAATAACTTTTTAGGTTTTTTTCGATTTTCTCAAAAACGGCTCTAACGATTTTGATTAAACTGAGTATTTTATGTACTTATGTGCCCGAGATATGACTGTAAAAATTTCATCAAAATTGATTAACCGGAGGGGGGACTTTACTTAATAAATTTTGTAACATTTTCACGTGTTTTTTTTAATTTACTCTAAATCGGCTTTAACGATTTTGATCAAACTTGGTATTTGATGTATGTACATGCCCGAGATATGACTGTTAAAATTTCATCAAAATTGATTAACCGGAGGGGAGACTTTACTTAATAAATTTTGTATCATTTTCACGTGTTTTTTTTATTTACTCAAAAACGGCTTTGAAGATTTTGATCAAACTGGGTATTTGATGTATTTATATGCCCGAGATATGATTTTTAAAATTTCATCAAAATTGATTAACCGGAGGGGGCACTTTACTTAATAAATTTTGTATCATTTTCACGTGTTTTTTTTATTTACTCAAAAACGGCTTCCAAGATTGTGACCAAACTGGGTATTTGATGTAGGTATATGCCCAATTATGTGATAGCCAACATTTCATCAAAATTGATCAACCGAAGGGGGGACTTTACTTAATAAATTTTGTATCATTTTCACGGGGTTTTTTATTTACTCAAAAACGGCTTTAACGATTAATAAAAATAAGATATGAATGTAGAAAAATGTGTGACTTTGGGAAATGATATTTTGCAAAACACGTCAATTTCTAATCTAAGTAAGTTGGTAAGTGAAAGTTGTGTGTTGCGCGCACGCACCAGATTTTTTTTATTTCAGTCTGTTATTAAAGCGTTGCCATGGTAACTAGCAGTGTTGGTCACACCATCACAGGAAATTTTCCTAAATTGATATAGTACTTCTGCTGATATCTACTGTTGTACTTTAATTATATTAAAGAAACATTTATTTGTACATTATGTTGGTTGTTCCCATTATTGAGGCGGTGAGGTCGGTTATCTGGACTACATCTGCTCGCGAACTGCTCGGTTAACCCGAACTTAATCGTGGATATCGTGTAGGGCGTGATCGGAATACCTTGTTGTTTACTGACGGCGGCCGCCATCTTGCTCATCCGAAGTAATACCAACATTTCTTAATTTGAAGTTCGGAGTCATATTATTTTTATCATACTTTTATAGGAAAATGTAATATACTGCCAATTTTAAGGAACAGGATTCTACAATAATAATAAAATAACAGAGGAAGCGTGCGATATACTCGTAGGGCAGTTATGCCAAGGCTAAATATTTTTACTAACCGGCTTCCAGTCCTCCCCCCCCCCCCTACTTGTCGGGAAGCAGTAAATATTTCGGTTCCTGGATGTTTTTCTTTCCCCAATGGTACCAGCTGATCTGGGACCCCGAGCCGAGGTACAATGGCTTCCCAGCAGCTGGTTTTACGTTACCTGCCAGGTGTCCTAATTCCTCCTAATTGCCTCAATACCCGACAAAGGAAAGTCAATTCGTCAGTCGATAGTTCTGATTTATCGACATCTGCCCTTGTTGGCAATTATATGGGCGGATACCTCTCCACGCTGCCGTCCCCCCCCCCCCCTCCCCATGATCTTCTTCTACTTATCCTCCCTTTGTCGTCTTGGAGGGTTCTTTTTATATGTCACTGAACCCGGCCACACTTTGCTCTGACACACTGGTACTAAATTTTAGGAAAGTAAATATATGTGCAGTAGAATACCGATAATTTATATATCCCTGGAATTCGTATGGATTCGCTAGTCTCATGATATTCTCCATCCAATTCGTATAAAACAATGCAATATGGTCCCCTCATATTCGTCTATAAAGTATTTTTAAGAACTATCTAATATTTTGAAAAAACAAAACATAACAAAAAATCAATAGTTAGACTGTACAATGTATTTATCTCAAGGTCTAACCTAGGAGGAACAGACACTACTCAGAAAGATTATTTGCAACTCATTGGATCACCAATAGTCACCACTAATATGAGTGATTTTATAAGAGTTACAGGAAAGAAAGGTGAAGCACACTAAAGCATTACATTGGGATAGACAATAATAAATTAACTCTTCATAATTTATTTTGTACATTTTTTACATTTATTTGCATATTTTCATCAAATAAACATTTACCTGTGATTTATAATACCTGTGATTATAATGACACTAGCTGTATATACCGGTTTCACCCGGAGAATATCATTTTTTAAATCTATAAAATCTATAAAGTGAGACTTTTATCGACTCAAACGGTCGATTTCGTAAAAACCATTGTAAATTTGACCAATTTAAGTTATGCAATTTTAATATGGACAGGTTTTCGCACCTGGTATTAAAGAACCACTGAGCGAAATTTGGAGAATTTAGGACAAACGGTAGAGTTTTTTTTATAAAGAACAAACATAATTTCATCTTTATTTCCCGGTTTCACCCGGAAATTTCATTTTTCTAATTCAAAAAACCAATGTAATGCGAGATCATTACGATTTTTATAACAATAAAGAATATCAGCTGAAGATCGGCTGAGGTTATGCAATTTTAATATGGACAGGTGTTCGCACCTGATCTCTTTATGGATTTCTATAAAGAACAAACAGAATTTCATCTTTATTTACATAGATTATAGCTGCATATCCCGGCTTCACCCGGGGAATTTCATTTTTCTAATGAAACGGTCGATTTCGTATAACAATAAAGAATATCAGCTGAAGATCGGCTGAAGTTATGCAATTTTAATATGGACAGGTGTTCGCACCTGGTATCAAAGAACCACTGAACGAAATTTAGAGAATTTAGGACAAACGGTATGGATTTCTATAAAGAACAAACAAACAGAATTTCATCTTTATTTATATAGATTAAATGAACAAAATAATACTATCATCACAATATTTGAATCTTTTCTATAACTGATTCCTCTTTTTCTTTCTTTTTATTTACTTTGTTATACAGTTGGTTTCTTTTTTTTTTTTTTAATTACAAATAAGTAGTATAATATATCTATAACAGATAAAAAAATAGACAGACAAAAAAGTAACTTAAAATTTCACAGTATTAATACTATGTAAATAAAACCTTATAGGTAGCATCTAAAACAAAAAAATAAAATTACAAACCTAAAGCAAAGAGATCACAACATTTACAAGGAAAGTAAATAATAAGTAACCTATCAATTCCACTCAGCTTTTAATAATTTTCAACAAAAGTTAGACTCTATACAAAGTATCTCAGCATTATTACAGTACCAGATGCATATGAGATGAATATGGGGCAAAGGTGCCCAAAGCTCCTATTGTAGACATGTAAGGTATGGACAAATATATGGACTGTTGGAGTGTCTTACTTTGATTAAAACAAAAAAATCTGGTGCGATGAACGCAAAATACAATTTTCCCTTACCAACTCACTTAGATTAGAAATTGTCGTGTTTTGTTAAAAGTCATTCCTCTAAGACAGACATTTTTCCACATTCATTTATTTATTTTTGTTTCTATTTTCTCTCAAAAGTGCACTAATTTTTTTTATTATCAAATAAAAGTTTCTACTTCTGATAATGCGGCTTTACAAGCAAAGCGTCTGATTTTATCTACCATTTAGTTACCATGAAACAAATAATCGGCATTAAATGAACTGAAAGTCTAATTATAAATAAACAATGTTGACATTAAAGGAGCACTGCGCATGCGTGGGTTCAAGCTTGAATGTTTTTCTTTTTTCTCCTCTATATGTATGTTAACTTGATTTTTTTTCTACTTTTTAGGCGTAACGAGAGACAGTTAATTTCTCCATATAAACAAAAACAGAGGTACTTTATAGGAAAACAAAAAAAAAGACCCTTCCCCATTTAAGCACCCTCAGAACATTTTAATAATGATAATGCTTACCTGATATTAAAGAATACTTGATTCTCATTAAACATGATGAGTTTGATCATAATCATTAAAGCCGTTTTTGAGAAAAAGGAAAAAAAACAACAACGTAAAAATGGGAAACCAAGTTATGAAATAAAGTACGCCCTCAGTTGGACCAATTTTGATGAAATTTCAGCTGTCGCATCGCGGGCATAGAAATACATCAAATACCGAGTTTAATCAAACTCGTTAGAGACGTTTTTAAGAAAATCGAAAAAAAAAACTTAAAAAATAGACAAAATTCATTAAATAAAGTATTCCCTCCGGTTGACCAATTTTGATGAAATTTTTGCTGTCATATCGCAGGTTTATAAATACACCAAATGCCCAAATACCCAATTTCAGGTTCGTATGGTTTATAGTTTTTGAGCTTGTCTGTAAACACACACACACACGCGCACACACCATTTCGCGGCCCTTGGTTATTTGGACTCAAGGGACCCCAAAACCTGTAATTCCGTTGAAAACCGGAAATAGTAATATTGTTCACGATCGCAATACTTTCCTTAACTAGGGTAAACCGTACAGTTATTGACACCCTTCATAATACATTTCTGTGGTGAAATTAAAAAAATACTTTTTATGGAGGGATCAAATTGGAACTTCTTATAGCTAATATTTATCTATCCTTATACAGACTCAAGAGGCTTTTTGGGGTCAAAAGTTCAATAGTTTTACCATATGGCATTCTTTGTTGTTAAAATCGCAAAAACTAGTTATTGACACACTGTGGATTTAATTGTTAAATCTTCTCTATGGTTAGTTTGTCTTACTTCATAGATGACTTAGAGGACCCATCAAATATTAGATTCATGCATATCTTAAAATTAGAACTTGTTTACTTATTTCTTTAAGTTAAAATTGGGGTGTCAATAACTGTACAGATTGGTATGGTTTACCCTATATATTTCATTTATAGGTAAGAGTAAAAACATTATCGTTGTGTCTGAAACCTTCAAGAAGAGAAAATATATTGTATGCCTATGAGCAGTAAACAAAAGCCCTTCAAGATGGGTAAATACCCAGAACTAGAACGTTTGAGACTATAGTTGAAAGAACTTGTTGATCGAAGGTCGTATAGGAAAAAGCAAAAAGGTTTGAAAAAAACAAAACACATTGACAACTCTTTCAAATGAACTTATAATATTTTATTTTATTTTTTAAGCTATTGTATAAGAGGGACAATGGTAATAAATACCTAATTCCAATTGGAAGCCAGCACAGTGGCGTATCCAGAAATTTTCTGAGGGGGTGCGCACTTTTTTTTTTACATTTCATGAGTGACGAAGGCCCTGTTATGAAGGAATTTAAAATACATATTAGTACATAATGACCTTGTAAATTACTGTAAATGTTTAAATACAATTCATTTTCAATTAGTGGACTTGAAAAATGACTAAATATAGCCCTTTTTATATAGAAATAGTAATACTTTATGAGTGTCCTCACCTTTCAGGGGGGGGGGGGGCCATGTTTTTATAAAAAAAAATGTTTTTATAAAAAAAAATAATTTATAGGACGATATAAATTATCAATCGCATTCAGGTAATTTTTAATGTTTTTATTGAATTTGGTGTGTAATTAATTATTTTTTTAGTCTATTGAGTAATTTATTACTATCGTAATTAAGTTGATATTAAAAAAACATGGATGTTATGATTAAATTATTATGAGTTTTTTTTAGAGAAATATTTGGACATTATCTGTTCAAAACTAAATGTTGTTCCTTGAAGCACTGAAGATGGCTGAATGGCCGAAATTTATGCTGTTATAAAATATATGTAATTTGTTGAAAGTAAATAGCTGGTCGCCTTTTAATCAATTAATTTTGAAAAATAAATGAAATCGAGAAACAGAAACAATTAATAAAAATTGTATGAACAAATAATTTTTCACGGTCTATGCACCTATTTTATTAATCCCAATACCAATAATTCTTAAATGTCGTCACCTATGTATGTATCAATGAATATTACGACTAGATTAATTATAATAATATCATTAAATGTAATAAAAATCATAAATAACTAAGAAAAATTATTGTACTAACATTAATACCAAAGTAAAGTCCTTAGGTAACCAAGTTTCCGTGGTGTAGCGGTTATCACATCTGCCTAACACGCAGAAGGTCCCCAGTTCGATCCTGGGCGGAAACAATTTTTTTTATTTTTATAAAATTATTTTTCATATTTAAATTGATATATATCAAATGCCTGAAAATTAAAAAAATATTTAAGTTTTTTAAATTTAAGAAAAACGATTTCCAAAATTAATTAAGGAAATGTAATTTTAAGGATTAGTGTTTTGGAAAAAAATCAAATATTTTTACAACCAAATCATTTTTTTTTTATATTAATATTATTAACAAATGGTACACCCAGCTTAAGTTGAAAAAAATATATATATAAGATGAAAAAAAAAAAAACAGCCTTGTAACATCCAAAAATTCAAAAGTATTATAATATCCATACAAAAAGTGAAAAAAATTCTTGAAATGGAGCATTTTTGGTGTTTGTTTCGCATTATATATATGTTTATAAAAAGGTTCCTTCAGAATATTTTAAATTAATACCATAAAATTTGCTAGTCCTGGGGGGGGGGGGGGGGGAGTCTGAAGGACTAGGGAGTCCTGAATTTTGCCTATCCATGTATAATTAGGATAGGGATTTTTAACGAGTATCTGACATCGCAAAGGCTCAGGACCTCCATTTTTCGTCCTATCCGAGGGACGGCATGGCCTAGGATTTTTTACTCCCATTAAAAAATCCTAGGGTCATCGCGGAAGCGAACCCTCGACCATTAAAAAATGATGTTATTTGATGTTTCAATTTTTAAAAATCTTATATAAATTTTACAGGATAGGGATATAAACAATTGGTTCTATAAGTGTCTATATGAGAGAATTTTCTTGGAAGATCGATTTTCCATGTTTTCAAACATGAAACAACATGGGAAGTTTTAATTTTTTTATCTCTATCAAGTTTATATCTCTAAAAAGCCTGTTAGCCCGGTAGGATAAAAAATCAATTCCGAGAGCTTTGAAAGTAATAGCAACTGTTTTATTTATTACAATTTATTATTAATTACAAATAGTCTACAATACAAAGTACATTATGGTGATATTTTTTTATAAATTGTTATTATTCTTTATCAATTATTATTATAATTTATCAATAATTATTATTCTCTCTTCTTAATTTTATAAAAAAAAAAAATAAAGGGTGCGATGCACCCAACACACAACTTTCATTTACCAACTTACTTAGATTAGAAATTGAAGTTTTTTTTTAAATGTTATTTCTCAAAGCTTGACATTTTTCTACATCCATTAACTTATTTTTGTTTGTATTTGTATTTGCTCCCTAAAGAACACTATTTTTCTTTATTATTAAATAAAAGTTTTTACTTGTGATAATTCGGCAATGCAACCATAATACTCAAGTCTTCTGATTTTATAATTCTCTACGTACTTTTTGAAAACATTTAGTTACCATGAAACGAATAATTTCCATAAAATGAACAAACTTTAATTACAAACAATGGTCTTTCACTAAAGGTGCTTCATAGGAAAACAAAAATGGCGCCTTCCACATTTAAGCCCCCTCACAACATTTTAATAATGATAAAGCTTACTTGATATTAAAGAAGACTTGATTTTCATTAAGCATAACGAATTTGATCAAAATCATTAAAGACGTTTTTGAGATAATAAAAAAAAAAGGTAAAATTTGGAAAAAAAGTTATGAAATAAAGTGCCCCGTCCGTTTGACCAATTTTGATGTAATTTTTGCTGTGATATCGGGGGCATATACATACATCAAATACCCAATTTCAGTTTATAGTTTTTGAGCTAGTCTGTTCACACACACACACATATTTAAGTAAAGGAAAGTAAAATATTAATTCGAGAGTTAGTTTATTCTCGTTATCGAAAAAATTGTTGTTGTTGAAAAAAAGTTTATTAAATAAAGTGCCACCTCCTTTTGATGAAATTTTCGCTGTTATATCGTGGGCAAATACTTAAATCAAATACCCATTTTTACTTTCACTTACCTATATATGAAATATATAGTAAGTAGAAGTATTACTTTCACTTACCTATATATGAAATATATAGTAAGTGGAAGTATTGCGATCGTGAAAAAATTCGACTTCCGGTTTTCAAAGGAAATACACGTTTTGGGGTCCCCTGAGTCGAAATGACCAAGTCCCACGAAATGGTCTGTGTGTGTGTGTGTATGTGAACAGACTAGCTCAAAAACTATAAACTGTGCGATCCTGAAATTGGGTATTTAGAGTAGATATATGCCCGCGATGTGACAGCATAAATTTCATCAAAATTACTTAAAGGGAGGGGGTACTTTACTTAATAACTTTTTAGGTTTTTTTCGATTTTCTAAAAAACGGCTCTAACGATTTTGATTAAACTGAGTATTCCATCTATTTATATGCCCGAGATATGACTGTAAAAATTTTATCAAAATTGATTAACCGGAGGGGGGACTTTACTTAATAAATTTTGTAACATTTTCACGTGTTTTTTTTATTTACTCTAAATCGGCTTTAACGATTTTGATCAAACTGGGTATTTGATGTATTTATATGCCCGAGATATGACTGTAAAAATTTCATCAAAATTGATTAACCGGAGGGGGGACTTTACTTAATAAATTTTGTAACATTTTCACGTGTTTTTTTGATTTTCTCAAAAACGGCTCAAACGATTTTGATTAAACTTAGTATTTGATCTATTTATATGCCTGAGGTATGTCTGTAAAAATTTCATCAAAATTGATCAACCGCAGGGGGCACTTTAATTAATAAATTTTGTATAATTTTTACGTGCTTTTTTTATTTACTCAAAAACGGCTTTAACGATTTTGATCAAACTGGGTATTTGATGTATTTATATGCCCGAGATATGACTGTAAAAATTTCATCAAAATTGATTAACCGGAGGGGGGACTTTACTTAATAAATTTTGTAACATTTTCACGTGTTTTTTTGATTTTCTCAAAAACGGCTCTAACGATTTTGATTAAACTTAGTATTTGATCTATTTATATGCCCGAGGTATGTCTGTAAAAATTTCATCAAAATTGATCAACCGCAGGGGGCACTTTAATTAATAAATTTTGTATCATTTTTACGTGCTTTTTTTATTTACTCAAAAACGGCTCTAACGATTTTGATTAAACTGAGTATTTCATCTATTTATATGCCCGAGATATGACTGTAAAAATTTCATCAAAATTGATTAACCGGAGGGGGGACTTTACTTAATAAATTTTGTAACATTTTCACGTGTTTTTTTTATTTATTCTAAATCGGCTTTAACGATTTTGATCAAACTGGGTATTTGATGTATTTATATGCCCGAGATATGACTGTAAAAATTTCATCAAAATTGATTAACCGGAGGGGGGACTTTACTTAATAAATTTTGTAACATTTACACGTGTTTTTTTGATTTTCTAAAAACGGCTTTCACGATTGTGACCAAACTGGGTATTTGATGTATGTATATGCCAAATATGTGATAGCCAACATTTCATCAAAATTGATCAACCGAACTTAGTAGGGGGACTTTACTTAATAAATTTTGTATCATTTTCACGGGGTTTTTTATTTACTGAAAAACGGCTTTAACGATTAATAAAAATAAGATATGAATGTAGAAAAATGTGTGACTTTGGGAAATGATATTTAACAAAACACGTCAATTTCTTATCTAAGTAAGTTGGTAAGTGAAAGTTGTGTGTTGCGCGCACGCACCAGATTTTTATCAATATCGTTTGAGCCGTATTTGAAAAAATCGAAAAAACCTGAAAAGTTATTAAAAAAAGCATCCACTCGATTTGACCGATTTTGATGAAATTTTTGCTGTCACATCGCAGGTATATACATATGCCAAATACCTAATTTCAGATTCGTACGGTTTAAATTTTTTGAGGTAGTATGGTCACACACAGACCGTTTCGCGGGACTTGGTTATTTGGACTCAGGAGACCCCAAAGCGTATATTTCCGTTGAAAACCGGAAGTATAAATTGTTCACGATAGCAATGCTTTCCCTTACTAAATATTTCATATATAGGTAAGTGAAAGTAAAAAAAAAAAATTATAATTAATCATTTATTTTTTCGCTAATTTTAAATACACCTAATATAGATCTGTAGGGATAGTTTTGATGGGTGAAGATGCAAATGCAGGAAAATGATGCAAAATTCCACAAAAAGAAGATGAACTGAATATAATATTTAAGTTATTTAGTTTAGTCAATATATACGTTAAATAAAGTAATGCGTTAAAAGATTTTAAGAGGTATTTTTTACCTTTTTCTTAATTGTGTATTCAGTGGATAATCGGGGAATTTTTTACACACACACATATTTATTTTTAATTTATAATTCTCTCACAGTTCTAATACTCTCGGTAATCAGGGGTAGGGTCGTTAGAATATAATTTGCGTGGCAGTGGAGATTAAGTTGGCATTGTATAGAGAACTGCCGTAGAGCGGCAACTCGGCGAGCACGTATCCGGCCTAATCCCGAAATGTCTGGACCCATTTTCCCGCCCTATTCCCTCCTAATCCCTCAGTCCAGAATTTTTACAGGATCCATTACGAAACGGATGATTTTTTAACCCTTTTTGCAAAAAAAAAAAAAATAAATAAAGTTTTTATCCAACCGATGGGTTGCTGGCCTATGGAAGCAAGTACCACGGTTTGATCCGAACAGTTTTGGCGGGATTACCTTACTCCCGGTTTTGCGAGTAACTGCCTTATGAATTATTTAAAGTGCGGTCAACGAGAGGAATGGCTAGGTTGTACCGGGCTAATGTGCAACGAATTGTATCAACTGAGTTGGATTAGTTTCTACCATGCAGATTGGATTTTTTTTTTAGGGTGATTGGTTCTCTCTGAACAACACGTTTGGATTTTTTTTTTTTTTTCAGTTGAAAGATTTGAATATATATTTTTTCTTTGAGGATGTGTACTGAATGCCGGTTTATAAATGATACAAAATTAACAGAAACAACGATAATTCAATTTTGACTCAAGGCTGATTTAATATAATTCCTCCAAGCATCAGGTTCGCTTCGAAGCTCACATTATACTTAAATGTAATAATCAATATATATTATAAAGCAAAGTGTACAATGTGCGTGCCGATAAGGCTCAAAAACGACTTCACCTACGATTAAGTAATTTATGTGGTCGTTTAGCCATATAACCCCTAACGGAGAAGAAGGTTCCCGTTTTTCTCTTAAGGGTGTAAAATTGAAAATAAAAGGACTTGAATTTTAAACCTCTCGCACCATTTAATTAGCCTCTCTGAGATTGAGATACGAGTTTATGAATGAAAAATTTAGTTCGAGCTTCAGGCTACCAGGAAGCGCTAGAGTGCGTTTCACTCAATGTTTATTGTTCATTCATCCAGTGAGGTTATAAAGGTTATATATTTTTTCAGCTGTTCTTTTTAAATTACTAAAAAATTAAGCGATAATAATTAGTTTATCCTTTCCTTTCAAAATAAAATAATGATTCAACATCTCTGCAATCCATTAGAAAACCAACTGGATTCATAAAAAAATTAATTTTCTCATAAGAAAGCTAATTGATCAACACATTACGTTTAATCAGTATATAATATATACTTAACTAAATTTAATGCAATATGAGTGAACATTTCTTAATAGTACAGTGATCGAATAAAAAGACACATAAAAAAAGTTTGAAGTGTTCTTATTGTAGTTATGAAAAAGAAGTTGTTTTGATTACTATGTATGATAGGCATTCCAGTTGAAAAATGACTAACTCCAAATACAGCATTTTTTCAATAAGATTTTATCATCCCTCTTGGTTCTTCAAAAAGAAATATGGTGAAAAAATTGTGCCTTCATGAAATTTTGCGTTTCACTTTGTAATAGTAATAAGATTCGAGTTCTGCAGAGTCAAATTACGGGGGATATCTTAAGGGAGATTGAAATAGAAGAAAGGTCTTAAAAAAAAGTTTCTAAGAATCTTCGGATCATCACAGTATTCGGCGCTTAAGTTATACTCGAAATATAATATCTTTAACTGAGATATTAGATTTTCAACTACAATCTAATAAGTTATTATCTGCGAATATAATATACTTATACGATTCAGAATTACAGAAACCATAAAACACGATGCATAACTCGACAAAGTTGCATTAAAATTAATTGTTCGTTAACCATTTTCAACCCCCTATAAAGTATATAGGGTTCCTTATTTGGGCGGACTCTGCAGTTCTCGAATCTTAATATTGATACCAAGTTTACCGATACCGAAGTTTCAAGAAGTTGCTAATTTTGTTCCCTATTTCCTTTAATTTTAAAGTTTTTCTGGTATTAAAGCTACCACACAACTACCGGAGCGAAGCCGGGCACCCCAGCTAGTAATACTCGTAATAATAAAGGCTTGTTTGTTTGTTTGTCTTAACGTCACTTTATGCCATTAAGGCTTATCGGACGATGCTACAGTGTGAGTCCTAAATTTTGCCTATCCAGGTATAATTAGGATAGGGATCGTTAACGAGTACCTGGCATCGTACAGGCTCGGGGCCTTCATTTTACGTCTTATCCGAGGGACGGCATAGAAAAGGATTTTTTACTTCTATTAAAAAATCCTAGGGCCACCGCTGAGCGGAAACCCGCGACCTTTAGTAATAATAAACGCTTAACGACAGCACAGCTCGATCCCTACACACCTCCATCCACCGACAACCGTCGGTATTATGACATAATAAATATATATGGGAATATTGCCCTCTTTTCGAAAGCCGTTTCTACAACTTACGGCTCGGAATTACCATTTTTGCCGATATTTGACTATGTTTAGGTCAGGCGTAAGTTGGGGCCGTGGCTTGACGTGATGTGAGGTGAGGTGATCCAGGAAAGCAGGGCTGCGTTTAGGTGGTGTTAATTAAGCCGACTGCATGCAAGTGGTGTGAAAGTTGGGACGTGATTCTATTGAAAACTGAGGCAGAGTTCGTAAATGTTCAATATTTATATTAGAGTTCCGATGATTTCGAAGATCAATTAATAACAACATTATTTCACGAGATACTTGCTTAAAGTCGAAAGGTAAGAAGACACACGGAGAATTCATCCTCAAAGACGAGTTTTCTAATTTTTATTTGTATTTGACTTTTAAAGAGTCAGGATAACAGCCGCTAGGTGTTTCATTGTACCTAGGTTTTTCATGCTGCAGGTTTCCGTTTGTAAGTTTCAACAGTGAATAAAGTAAATCGAAAGTTGGATCCGATGACAAATCTGAAGAGAAATCATTACGTGAATGTCACCAAATAAAATGTTCGTTTTGTGATCCGTCTTAGGGACATTGTCTTAGCGTCTAAATCAGCCTTTACAGGAGAACCTAGCTAATCAGAATCCTCTAGTCCGACCCTCCGGGTAGTCCGACTGTCCCTTCATCCTCACTGAGCACTAAATATTCCTGGAACACCGGAACATTCTTAAATATATATGTCCAAAAGCAATCTTTTAGATTTCTTTCGAACTTATCTAAGCTATCCTTCTGATCCTGATCCAACATATCAGTGGTCTGGTGACACTTTACGCAACTGCATTACATATTTATTAAGTACAGATAGTCTTTTATATATCTATTGTTTTAAACTGGTAATAACGTTGAAGGAAAATATTAGAGTCTTTGAGCAACTCAAGAAAGGTGAGTTTTTGAGTTGAAAATAGTATTTATCATTGCATGTATTTCGGTGGTATCACATGTATGACCCGTTCACAATGTTATATATTAAGTATCATAAATACATATCGCACATCTGCAAGAAGATCGTTACAACTAAAAAACATCTGGTGCGTGCGCGCAACACACAACTTTCACTTACCAACTTACTTAGATTAGAAATTGACGTGTTTTGCTAAATATCAGTTCCCAAAGTCACACATTTTTCTACATCCATATCTTATTTTTGTTAATCGTTAAAGCCGTTTTTGAGTAAATAAAAAACCCCGTGAAAATGATACAAAATTTATTAAGTAAAGTCCCCCCTTCGGTTGATCAATTTTGATGAAATGTTGGCTATCACATATTTGGCATATACATACATCAAATACCCAGTTGGATCAAAATCTTTAAAACCGTTTTTGAGTAAATAAAAAAAACACGTGAAAATGATACAAAATTTATTGAGTAAAGTCCACCTTCCGGTTAATCAATTTTGATGAAATTTTAACAGTCATATCTCGGGCATATACACACATCAAATACCCAGTTTGATCAAAATCGTTAAAGCCAATTTAGAGTAAATAAAAAAACACGTGAAAATGATACACAATTTATTAAGTAAAGTCCCCCCTCCGGTTAATCAATTTTGATGAAATTTTTACAGTCATATCTCGGGCATATGAATACATCAAATACTCAGTTTAATCAAAATCGTTAGAGCCGTTTTTGAGAAAATCGAAAAAAACCTAAAAAGTTAATAAGTAAAGTACCCCCTCCCTTTAAGTAATTTTGATGAAATGTTTGCTGTCACATCGCGGGCATACACCTACACTAAATACCCAATTTCAGGATCGCACGGTTTATAGTTTTAAAGCTAGTCTGTTCACACACACACACACACAGACACACCCTACTACTATATATTTCATATATAGGTAAGTGAAAGTAAAAAATTTCTTTTTTGGATAATCACTTGTGAAGTTTATCTACATTCTCAATTTTACTATGTACCTACAAAAAGCGACGAGTGAAAATAGTCTTTGTTCACAAATAGTCTATAATTGGGGAATTTAGTTCCCCTAGTAAATTGTACAGGCTTGGAACCTCCACTATACGTCCTATCCGAGAGATGGCATAGCTAAGAATTTTTTTACTCCCTTTAAAAAACCATAGGGCCACCTTCGGACAACCCGCGACCTTTAGTATTGTAGGCTGTTATGCTAGCCGCTACCTCAGTACATTGGACTAATCTTTAGATCCATGTTACAGCAAAACTCATCTCATATGACAAGCTAACTATATAAAAAGCCATGCCTGTTTTTGTAATTATAGTAAACTTGTATTTGGTGTAGCAATCCTTTAAGATGGCTAGTTTGGAGGTGCAATGATTATACATGAACATTTTTTTTCAAGTTAGGACACTATACCACCTACCACTATACCACCTATGTAATTATTTGTTTATCATAAAAAATAGCCCGTCCTTCAATTAAATGTATTTTAAAATGTACAATTTCCTTAAGCCTATCAATTAAATCTATCCCTGTTCCCTCCACCATTTTGTAAATCTACTAGCGCACTCTATTGTCCATGGGCGTTACCAGCACCAAATTATTGGGGGGGGGGGGCTAAATATTCGCCTAGATAGGGTAGGTAGAAATTAGAGGGGCTAAAAGTTGAAATAATAAGTCCTATAAATTACTGTTGGGACACTTAATTTATCCTATAAACGATATATTTTAGAGGTATTTATAGTATCTTAAATCTTATCAATTTATGCCTCCATTAGGATCCACGTAGTTGCTACATGTGAAGGATGTGGACCGAAATTCTTGATTGAATTTTATCCAAGTTCTCCTTCTGATCCTGATCCAACATATTTCACTGCTTTCTACCAACTTCTATTGGGTTCATGGAGTTGAGGGAAAGTAAGATCAAGTTGTCAACTGTTCGGTTAAAAAAAAAAATGGAGACTTATTCCGGAGATCCAACTAAGTTAAAGAATTCATAAAATAATACAGCTCATTCTGAAATAAAAATTATATAATTCATCAAACATACAATATGCCTGACGATGCAAATAAAAAGCGACGCGGTGCCCATTTGTGAAAATAAGGTATCAGATGGAGGAATAGAATATAATCAATAGAGTTAGATGCATTTAACTAATATTTTAGTTAAATATATATAGTGTTAAATTTGATTGGTTACACTCGCAGAAGTTCGCAAAATCGTATTTTTATTTAATTTTATACATTGGGGGGGTGCGTCCCCCCTGTACCCCCCTGCGGTATTTTCGATTTCGACCACGGATCCACTGCTTTAAGCGGACAATGAATGTTGCCAATATAAGAGGAAGATAGCTTTCGTTATATGGCGCCCGCAAATTAATCAGAACTCAACTGACTACAGGACAACAAACAATCCTGAATGACCCGTTCGGGTTTTGATTTACGCTGGCGGTCGTATTTCGATCACACAAGGAATATTTTTCCGTCGTGTTTTCGACGGGGATTGATTTAGGTGACAGTGGAGGGGATTAATTCGGATTTATTGTGAGGGATCAGGGCGGCATTGTAAATACAGTCTACGAGTGGCAGTGGATAGTGTTGGATTTATGCAGCAGTGGCCAACAACCGGAAAACATCCATTAGAAGAATGTGCCTCATAGTCTGTAAACCATTCATTGAAACAAGAGATAACTTCATTGCAATCGTTTTAATTTTCTGCGGTGTTGTGATGAGCCATGGAAAAAGCGGTAAACATTGGATTGAGTCCCGGTCCCGTGTAATCGACTGCTATCTCGTTCGTTCCCTTCCACAAAAATATTGCTGTCAGTAAACAATTTTGAAAACAACACTCTAACAATAAAGTTATTTTCGATAGCAAAATAAATAGTTAGATTAAAAATGTTTTACTTTCACTTACCTATATATGAAATATATAGTAAGGTAAAGTGTAAAGGTATATAGTAATGCGATCGTGAAAAATGTGTGGGTGTGTGTATGTGAACAGACTATCCCAAAAACTATAAACCGTATGAACCTGAAATTGAATAATTTATGTATGTATATGCTCGCGATGTGACAGCAAGAAGTTCATCAAAATTGGTCAAATAGAGGGGGCACTTTATTTCACAACTTTTGACGTTTTTTTCGAATTTCTCAAAAACGGCTATAACGATTTTGATAAAACTGGGTATTTGATGTATCTATATGCCCGCGATACGACAGTAAAAATTTCATCAAAATTGGTCAAACGGAGGGGGTACGTTATTTAATAACTTTTTTTTTTCCGATTTTTACGTTTTTTTCGATTTTTTAAAAAATAGTTTAACGATTTTGATTAAACTCGTCATGTTTAACGACAATGTCTCTGTGCATACCTCTCGCCAAAAGATTGCCACGTTTGACACCTTGGGCTTTGATGTGATCAACCATCCACCCTACAGCCAAGATCTAGCCCCTAGTGACTACTTTCTATCACAAACCTCAATCCTCAAGCTCAGTGGGAGGCGATTCAGCTTTCAGCTTTAAGGATGGGGAGTGACTGGCGTATCTGTGACTTTGTCACTGTGACTTACCGGTCACCAGTAGTCACTGTGACCAAAATTTACAAGACACAGTGACTTCAGTCACTGTAAGGTCACAGTCTCTGGAAGATTTGTCACTCCAAGAATTCACAGGGACTCTACTTGTCAGTGACTTGGATCACTCTTCACTTCACTGTGACTTGGGTCACTCTTCACTTCACTGTGACTTGGTTCACTCTTCACTTCTCTGTGACTTGGGTCACTGTTCACTTCACTGTGACCGACGCCGCTGATCTCCCACTATACCTCCCTTCCTGCCACTGTTCTCAGCAATTTGGGAAACTTCCCGGTTACATAAAAAACAAACCCACTTTAATAAAAAAACCTGTAGTCTTTCCTACCTAAAATTCACAACTTACTTTTACTTAGGCATAATCAACTCTCTTATCTTCGATTAAAAAAAAAAAAATTATTTTATTGCTAAGTTTATAATTCGACCGCTTACTTTTTAGTTAATTATAACTGAATCTTTTTTTATTTTTATTTTTACCATCAAATGAATAAAATATTTTTTTAAGGGCAAAGATTATTCAAAACAAATACAACTTATATTTTTTACAATAAAAAAATATACATTTACAACTATCATACACAACGTAAAATTGTGCCTTTTTCAATATAAAATAAAAAATATATTCGATGTAAAGTAAATATTTGTAATATTTATACAAAATGTAATCTTTTATTTATTTATTTATTTACTCCCTTCCATGCCTCACAGGCAATACGGGTTAGCAGTAGTGGGGAGTTACGCATGACCGCGCAACAACCCACTACTGCTAGTGATCCATTTATTTTGAGCTTCGACTTCTACTGCTGTCCCTAGGAGCCGAAAGGTCTCTTCTGTTTCTAAGGCTGTCTTCTTGGCCCAGTTCCTCTTCTCCGGGCTCCTATGTTGAAGTGGGCCGGACCCAACGCCGTTTTCCATCCTGAGATGAATTCCTTGAACCGCGGGAAATTCTCTTCACTCACCAGCTGGGGAAACTCTTCCTCAGTGAGGACGAAAAGTCCCGTGGCTCTCAGCATCCTGGCCCTTATTCCATCGAATGCAGTGCAGGTCGTGACCACGTGCTCAACAGTCTCTGGGACACCACAGGTAGAGCAGTGGGGGTCTATGTTCTGGCCAAGCCGATGGAGATGGGCTCTAAAACCCCCATGCCCCGTGAGGAATTGTGAAACCCAATAGTCCGGGAGGACCCATTTAGCCAACAGCCGGGATTTAACTGTAGGAAAGTATTTCCTGAGGGTGCTCCCTTTCTGGGAGGTTGCCCACCGTCGGCTCCACTCCTCAATCGTATCCTCCCGAATTAGCTGCTTCCATTTGTTAGGGTTTGCAACAATCCTCGTCCTTAGAGCGTCCGAAAGTCCTGCTGAGCCTTCATGTCTATAAGCGTATTTAGTCACTTTTTCTCGCAGGAGGAGGTCGAGAGGAACCACCCCCGCTAGAACCTGCACTGCTTCATGCGAAGTTGACCTATAAGCTCTGGTGGCGCGAAGCAGAGCCGTCCTCTGAATTGATGCCAGCCTATTCCTCTGTCTCTGGTTGAGGTCCCGATACCAAAACTGGGAGGCGTACCGGAGAATACCCTCTACGACTCCTTTATAGATAGTAATGGTAGCCGGGAACCTAAGGCCCCAGAAAGCACCTCCTATGCGACTAAGATTATTTACGGTTTGGGCCACCCTATCAGACAAGTATTCCAAGTGAGGCGTCACATTCAAGCCTACGCCTAACCTAACGCCTAGGTAGGTTACCACCTCCCTTGGACGTATCCTCTGGCCTTCCATGTCCATGGTTATTGGGTGAGCCCTATCTGTCTTGCCCTTAAGCAGTATAGCCTTGGTTTTGGCGGCGGCCATCTTCATTTTCTTACCCTCACACCATCTGGCTACTAGGCTGGCACATCTTTCAGCTTCTCTCTTGACTCCGGCTCTGCTATCGGACGCCACAACAGCAGCAAGGTCATCTACATAGGCGGTGGCAGAGATCCGCTGAGCCTCTAATACTTCCAGCAACTCATCAAATACAAGTTTCCATAGGGCCGGACCGAGTACGGATCCTTGGGGACATCCTCGCTCTATGGAAGCTTCCACCTCATAGTAGTTTCCTCTAATCCTTACTATTCTGTCCTGTAGGTAACTTTTTACAAGAGAATATAAGTTGCTGGGAGCATCGAATCTCTGCAGCTGTTGGAGCACGCTGGGCCACCAGACGCTGTCGAAAGCGGAGGAGATATCGAATAGCAGTAGCATCACATAGCGCTCCGCCCGCTCCTCAACGTCTGTGCGCACTCTGAGTAAAGCATCAGCGGTACCTCTGCCCCTTGTCGAACCGTATTGCCGTGGGTGGCTTGCCCTATTAAGCACAGGGCGAAAACTATTCATCATGAGGGTCTCCAGGACCTTGCTCATCACAGGGAGGAGAGATATGGGCCGGTAGGAGTTAGGAAGTTCCTTATCTCTATTTCCTCCCTTGTAGAGCAGTCTCAGATCGGCGATCTTCCATCTTTTTGGAAAGTATCCCGTATCTAGGCATTTGTTAAAAATCTCTAACAAAGCATTTTCAATGTAGGGGAGACTATTCCTTAAAATCGCCGCATCAATAGCATCAAGGCCTGGAGAACGGTTAGGTTTCTGCCTATCCACGGCAATACGAAGATCATGAATGTCCCATGGTGGGCACAAGTCCGTTCCTGGCGGGTATACCGTGGTTCGTCTCACAAAACTGTCGTTTTCATTGTCCTGGATTGGATCATCCCTGGGGTAAATCGCTGAAAGGAACATATTTGCCGTTTCTTCAAGGGTAGTGGCATGTGCATCTTGATACTTTAAGGCTGCAATAGTTTGCAGAGGAGTCAAGTTTGCAGGCAAAGATTATTCAAAACAAATACAACTTATATTTTTTACAATAAAAAAATATACATTTACAACTATCATACACAACGTAAAATTGTGCCTTTTTCAATATAAAATAAAAAATATATTCGATGTAAAGTAAATATTTGTAATATTTATACAAAATGTAATCTATATAGTATCAATTGTTTTACGATAACGGAACATTATGGGGTTAAAATCACAAATTTTCGGATAGAGCAAATATTTGCGTAGCCCCTAGAAGCGCGGGGCCACCAGGGGTAAGTACATGAATTCATGTGATATAAACCATTATTTAGATTTGTTTTTCTTCGTATTACATTAGACCTTGCATTTTGAAAACTGTTTTATCAGTGCAGTTTAATTAAATTAATAAATTACAAAGTTAACGTTTTCTGATAAGTTAATGAGAATTTGAGAATCTTATTCATTGATGCTAAAACTCTCCAATTATAACCTTAGAGCGAGGTTACCATTCACTGTTCACGTCATTCCTTCAACAGTGACAAAGTCACTGGTATTTGTCACTGTGACTTTTAAGGAGCAGTCACTGGTCACTGCAGTGACAGAAAATATCTGTCACACCCCATCACTATTCCGCTTATATATACATGTCTAGAGTAGGATTTCAAGGCATTTGCTCCTTTTGAAATATTTTTAAACAATTATTATCTGAAGAAAATATTCCAAAAAGTTAAAAAAAAATTATTTAGTCTAATTCAAGGCCTAAAGCCAGCATGAATGATAACTATTAGTGTCTTTTGTAATGTTGTATATAAACAATTTGTAGAAGAATTTAATTTAACAAATAAACATTTATTATGTTCTCGTTAATTATCTTAGTAAACAGCTTTAGTCGAACTTGTAAAGTTTACAATATTTCAAGGTGCAACCTTCATTCATTGAAGACTACATAGTCGTGAAAAAAAAAAAAAAAAAATCTGTGGCAGTGGTACCTTTATCCAGCTAACTACAATAAATAGGTGAACCGTTTCCGTTTCCTAGGAACTTCCTCCCTCAGCGGGAGAGCTCGAGTACAAAGAAGTGCTAGGTCGTAAATTAGCGACTGTGCTGCCACCTAGGAACCAGCTGTCCAGTTAGGGGCCGCACTAAATCAAACTGTAACAGTTTATGAGCCAGGGGGTTCTTTTGACCTAGTCCATCGCAATCAAATGAGGAGCGTGTCGGTCAAGTGATGTGGACTTAAAGCCCGGGGCAAATCGTGGGATCTGTTATTATTAGGCAGTTGAGAGGGACTCACACAAGAAATAACATTTAAGATTTTCAAATTTTGCCTATCCAGGATAATTAGATTAGAATAGAATCTTTAACGAGTACCTGTCATGGTACTCTCTGACATGGACCTCCATTTAACGTCCTATCCGAGGGACGGTATAGCCGAGGATTTTTTATTCCCATTACAAAATCCTAGGACCATCGCGGGACGCGAAATTCAGGTTCAAATAGAAATAAACAGAGAAATTCTTAAAACACTAGTCCCGGAGCATTTAAAAAAATTTGAGGCTGAAATTAAGGCCGAAATGCTAAACGGCGTTAAAATGAGTAAATTCCACATATGTATTTTATAAAAAAATAGATTTAGATCAGGCTAAACATTATATTAGCACAAAACAAAGCACCGAGTTTATATAAAAAATCATTAATATTCAGAGCAAGAGGCGAATTGCTGGGACTAAATTACCAACCATGGGGGAGCGACAGGATATTTACTTATGTCATGTTTAACTTAAACACTCCTGAGAATGACTATTACTTTTTGGGAATATGTCCTATTTAGAAAGAGTTTAGGAAGGAATACATGGGTAAGGAGAAATTAACTTTATAAGAAGTATTAAATATAATGAAAGGGCCAAACTGGGTAAAACTGTCCGCTTACTTATGTAATGAATGAGTGAATGAATCTTTATGCTTTTAAGAGAATTGTTTTAGCAAGAAGTTGGCCAATATTTACATGGCACATATTAGATATTTACAAAGTAATTATTCACAAATTTAACAACAATAATGAAGTATATACAAATATTCTTACTTTCACTTAAGTGGAAGTAAAGCGATCGTGAAAAATTTCGACTTCCGGTTTTCAACGGAAATACACGTTTTGGGGTCCCCTGAGTCCAAATAACCAAGTCCCGCGAAATGGTCTGTGTGTGTGTCTGTGTGTCTGTGACTAGCTCAAAAACTATAAATCGTGCAAATCTGAAATTGGGTATTTAGAATATGTATAAGCCCGAGATGTGACAGCAAAAATTTCATCAAATTTGCTCAAAGGGAGGGGGTACTTTATTTAATAACTTTTTAAGTTTTTTTCGATTTTCTCAAAAACGGCTCTAACGATTTTGATTAAACTGAGTATTTGATCTATTTATATGCCTGTAAAAATTTCATCAAAATTGATCTACGGGAGGGGGGACTTTACTTAATAAATTTTGTATCACTTTCAGGTGTTTTTTTTATTTACTCCAAAACGGTTTTAACGATTTTGATCAAACTGGGTATTTGATGTATGTATATGCCAAAGATGCGATAGCCAACATTACATCAAAACTGATCAACCGGAGAGGGGACTTTACTTAATAAATTTTGTATAATTTTCACGTGTTTTTTTTATTTACTCAAAAAAGGCTTTAACGATTTTGGTATTTGATGTCTGTATATGCCAAAGATGTGATAGCCAACATTTCATCAAAATTGGTAAAACGGAGCAGGCAATTTCAATTTTTTATATAATTTCATATTGTTTTTTTTGTTTCCCATAAACTATCTTTGTTTTTGTTTATATGGAGAAATTAACTGTCTCTCGTTACGCCTAAAAATAAGAAATGGCTAAATATGAGATAAGATAAAAATAAAGAAAACATAAAGAGAAGAAAAAACTAAAAATATTCAGTCAACTCATAAAACTCGTTGAGCCCACGCATGTGGAGTACGCCTTTAATGACAGACCATTGTTCATAATTAAAGCCGTTCTGTTTATTTGAGAAGTGGCAATTAACAAAACGCATTAATTTCTAATCTTAGTAAGTTGGTAAGTGAAAGTTGTGTGTTGGGCGCACGCACCAGATTTTTTTTTCATTTTATAAATGTTAAAAACCATAATTTTTTTTTAAAAATAATTTGTGACGAGATTGGGTCCATTAGTTCAATAGAATTTTCCTCATCCTTAGCTGTGTATAGTAAATTGAAACAATCTTTTGATTTTTTCTTCCTTGATTCCGTCTGCTATTATTGGAGAGTGCGCTAGGTTTTCAAATATGGAGAGATTTTCTGTGATGATTTGGTTGAGATAAATTTTCCTGGAATCTCGTAGGATTGGGCATTGAAGAAGCATGTGTGCAATAGTGACTTCGTCTGTTTTGTAAAGTGGACATTCCTTATCAATGTTAAATATCTTTACATATCTCTGGTTGTAAATTCTGCTGTTGTGGATGCCGGTCAGGCGGAGTTGTGCTATTATTCTCAAGTTGTCGATGTGGGTCCTGGTTAGTATATATGGTTCTGTAGTTCCTAAGGAGCTGATGTGTCTATAGAGTGGGTTAAAAGAACTATTTAAGACAGATTCTATGTCCTTGCTGATTAGGTGATTTTTAAGTTTTTCCACAAGGCAGTTTAATTCTGGTGTGGCTAGTTGAGGTTTGCACCAGCTTTCCCCTCCTCCAAGCATTTGAAGTGACTCATGAAGCTTAATTGCCCAGTTGAGAGGTAATACATAATTTACTGATAGTGTTTGTAGTTTTAAGTAGCACAGTTTCGCTAGGCATGTTAAGGACGCGTTGCCACCAGGTGAGCATTCGTTTAAATACTCTAAGGTATGTATGACCCAGTCCGGTTTCCAATCTTACATAGCTATCTAGTGTATTGAGAGGGAGGAGTCGAAGCCGCTTGAAGAACATTAGTTGCCCTCTTTCAATATTCTCTATGTATGATGGCCCCATAATTTCTGAAAGGTGGAGGAGGGTACTTTCTTTTGGAGCTTCAAAAAGTTTTTCTTTAGTCTCCCATCAGTCTGACTTGCAGGCCGACAGAGTCTTCAGGACAGCTTGATTTGCAATAGAACATTTTTTTATAAAGTGTCCACTTGCTAGGTGAAACTTTGCAGAAGAGGAGAATGGGACTCCCAAATATGTAAATTTATTGACAATTTCCAGTTTTCCCTTTTGATATATATAATGTCTTGGTGCTTTCCTATTTTTCCACCCTTGTGGAATGGAAGGATGACCGTCTTATTTACATTAACCAAAAGATTTACTTTAAATTGGGTGTCTTTCCATGTGTCTGAGATGATTACCAAATCATCTGCATAAAGTAGGGTAGAAAGTTCGTATGTTTCATTAATTGGAAGACCTTCTACTTCACTGCTTTCTAAGAAGTTTTGCATATCTGATATATAGAGCAGGAATAGTAGGGGGCTTAGGTTATCACCCTGTAGTACACCCTCTGTGACAGGTATTTCCCTGGAGACCTTGTATAACAAATGTGGCTGTCTTGTACATGTTCATCAGCAGGCGTAGAATTTTGCCTTTTAGTCCAATATCATAGAGCATTTGCCACAGCATTCGATGGTCAACTGAATCAAACGCCCGTTTGAAATCGACGAACCTGGCAATCACTTTTCGTCTTTACGTCTGCTTACTTATGTAATTGTAAAATACAGATAATCTCTATTACAGAATTTTAATTTTTAATCGAAAAATAAATTATAGACAACTCGCCAGAGGGCTTACTGCTGTAGTCTATGCATTAAAGATTTTTGTTTGTTATAAATTTTGTATATATTTAAATAAGAGCGTTATTCATTCATTAATTCAAAGACTGTCCGTTTCCTTATTAGAGTAATTACTATATCAAAAGCTCCATCCTCGCAAGGTAGAACGCCTACAATAGATAACGTCGGATGATCCTGGGAGGTCCTGAATGCCCGAAGAGGTCCTCATACAAGAAATATGGCCGATCCTCGGGCGATTTAGTACTGCGACATTAGCGTACTTAGTAGCCGGATCCAGAGACCACGGAGTAAGTTATTGTGGCCGGCGAGCCATTGACGTTGACATTATAAAGTCCCTGAGAGACAGCTGATATATATATCCCGTAGCTAGTAACAATATCTAGATACACCTCCCAGATTAATAGGGCCTCCGCTAATTGCGGTTCGTTAGTGTCCCTTATGCGATTATCATCGGGAGTAACAGATATATTGCCGGCTTTGACAAATGTGGAGCCACTTATGCCCCTCTGTTGCATGCATATATTGCATTGTCCTGTTCCTCGATTGCTTTCTTACGACTATGTCCAGCTCTGGATTCTCATACTGCTCATGACTAACTAGTCTATTCTGGGCTTTAAGGGCATGAAATGGAATGAAAATTTTTACTTTATTCTTGGACATTAGTCCCCTGAGAATAACATAATTGACGGCAGGATTTGCTTGGCTTTATTACTAGGGACAACCAAACGTTTCAAGTATGAGATTAAGGCTTGGACTAGGAAAATCCTTGTTTTTCCCATGACAAATTATGTGTCGCCTTTTCACGTGTGGGGAAAACATCGAATCTATTTGAAGAGTCCACGGAAGTAAGGGGGAGAGTCAATTTTTTCCCGAAATGTAGTTATTTACGTATAATTGTTCGTCTAGTTGAGTAGAATATGTTGGTGAAAAGAAGAAAAGATGTAAACAATGAAAATTTTAACCCATCTAAATTCTTTACCAAACAATTTTAAATATGGCGTAGTGTTCTATTTCAAATCCCGTTGGTTTTAGATTAGCTGAAACATTTTTATTATTCTAATAAAATTCAACACATTATAGATACATATTATAGATACAGCAAAACGTGGTAGAGTCTTCTTGAATATATATTTTATATAGAAGCTCACAGAGTTGGTCAGTCCGACCAATCTCAGCAGGAGTTCCACAAGGGTCAATACTTGCTCCGTTACTATACATTATACACACATATGACACACCTACAAGCTCTGAGACTTCAACGTACGCGAATGATATAGCAATTTTAACAATACATTTAACAATTTTCACAATTCATAAAAATCCCAGACAGACATCTCTAGATTTGCAAAACGACTTATTATATTTACTAACTTAAAACTTAAATTACAATGAAATAAAATAAAAAATATGACATTTGAAGCTTTTAGAGAAGAGAAGACGTTCGAATCTGTAGACAAGTTCAGCTATTTAGGTTCCACAATTAATAGGAAATTGAAATTAAAGAGGAGGGCTAAGTTAAAGGCGGAAACTTTTTTTTTGTTTGTTTTACGTCACTAAGGCTAATCAGACGACGCTACAGTGGAAGTCCTAATTTTTTCCTATCCAGGTTAATTATAGGGATCTTTAACGAGTACCTGACATCGTACAGGCAAGGGACCTGTATTTTACGTCCTGTCCGAGGGACGGCATAGCCAAGGATTTCTTACTCCCTTTAAAAAATCCTTGGGCTACTGCGGGATGGAAACCTGACCTTTTGTATTGTAGGTTGCCATGCTAACCATTATACCACAGATGACACCGGGAACTCCTTGTTATTTTTTGGTTGCAAAATTACTTAGCCCATACCTCCCGTTTGGAAACTTAAAAACCAAAATTTACATAACTTATACTTCAAATAGCTCCTTACGGATGTGAACCATGGACGCTTACATTAACGGATGAGCAACGCCGTAAGGTTTTTGAAAATAAAGTACTGCATAGAATATCTGTGCCGAATATAAATATCTTCGAAGATAGATATATGTGGAAATTGAAATATTTCTTATTTAATAAAGCCCTCCATGCTTCCCTTGTGCCCTCCCGCCTATGAATACATTTTATGCTCAAAAAAGGTGTGTTTCTGTCATTTTCTATTTCATTGTCAACACGTCAATTTCGTTCTGATTTCTACGTCATCCGTTTTTCAATAGATTTAGTTAAATCTACTTTATAAAAAATATTTCTCATATTTTTTCTTCATCCCATTGCCGAAAATCCAGTAAATGACATTTCTTTTCAGCTGGCTAAGCCCTGTCACATTAGGCCGATTCTTGAAAAGTCATTGTGACCTCTGACTTTCACACTCTTATGGAAATATGGATATGGAAGAGAACTAGACAGCCTTAGCGGAGGACCTTATCAATTTAACGGGTGACTGACTCCAGGTAAGCCCCCATTGACTGGACAATTTTCCAGCCAGCGCTCCTGGAGCCTGGCCCACAATGGACGTTCCATCTTCCACTGTCAGCTGTCATTATGGTCGCCTTCAGCGAGGCTAATAGGTCTATGGGCTATTCTTCTTCTCGGAGGAGTCGAGCAGATGTGAGCTGAATCTGTATCAAGTTTAGTGTTAGGTTCTGATAATTATATAGTAACAGATAGTGTAAATAAATATGAAAAATTTAAAATTTTAAATTCATCATACAGGCTCGGGACCTCCATTTTACGTCCTATCTGGCACAGACAAGGATTTTTTACTCCTATTAAAAAATCCTATGGCCACATCGGGACGCGAACCCGCGACCTTTAGCTAAGCCATATGCTTTGTGTTTTGTTTCACGTCAATTTGGAATATTTTAACCACGAATCATCATCTGCGAGTATATTATTTTTTTTGTCGGTACGCCATAATATCCTTAATACTTCATCAAATTTCATGAATGAGGCATCATTTTAAACCTTTCCTTAACCGCTACACTAAATAAATACACAAACCACTCATTTCGATTGCGAGTTATAAGCGCAAAACCGCGATTTTTGCAAGAAAATTATCGTAGAGGTTTCTAAATGGTGTCAATCTTTTCAGGTTTTCAAGGAGAACATCTTCGGTCATATCCATTTTTCGATTGATCCATTAGTCTGCGAGTTGTAAGCGAAAAACTGCAATTCTCAGCGAAAAAGGTCGCAGGGCTTTTTCAAAGGTGTTATTTTTCCAGTTTGTTAAGACAACAATTTTTGGTTATATGCAATTTACCGATTTTCGCCGTCGCTTGCGAGTTACAAGAAAACCATGCGATTTCAGTCAATAGAATCAGCGCACTCGCTTTCCGCGAAAACAATATGTGTAGTTGAGTATTCCGTCTTCTAACCTGATAAAAAATGATAGGAATTTTTGAGTTTCAAAAAATAAGTAATCTAAAATTTAAAGACATCTTATATTTACTTCAACCCTCACCTATGCCCATGACGCACTAAATACACATTACGATACGATACCAAATATCCGTATATTTGGTAGGTTAAGTAGGTTAGAGCGCGGATGCTTCGCACAGGTCAGCTAGTTTTACTTTATTATATTTGAGATTCGTAATAACTTTCAAACCAAGCAATATATCTCAACAAAAGCATTGCAACTCTACATACATCCAGTGGAAGCTTTATTCAAAAGCAGTATTCTGTATATATTAGGGAGGGCATTTAGCCGAGGACTAGGACGAAGTAAAGGAGTCGAAGAGACCCTATGTAAATAACATTAGCTATAAGGCAGCATGATATATAATGTGGAGGATTTGGCCCGGATAGCTAAGCTAATAAGGATAATGCCCGTTGGGCCGGCTCCAAGAGCATTAGCCAGAACTGCAGCTTTGGAGAACACGAGAGATAATTCAGAGACATATGTGTTGTCCCTCATTATCATCCAACGACCTCTGCTTCTCATAATCCGATTTAGTAATTCGGCGAAAACACATTAACACAAACCCCCCTCCCCCCCTTCCACAAAACTGGGCCTTTTAAAACTTTCCGATAATAGCTTTGTTTTGGTCTCACCCAAGTGTCGACACGGCCTTGCCTAGAAGAAATATCCTCTCGCATCCATTCTGTGGTCGAGGAGGATGGTTTAGATTAAGATCAACATAAATTCATTCTAATAATAATACACACACCCACAACACACAACTTTCACTTACCTACTCACTTTGATTGATGACGAGTTTTGTTAAATGCCATTTCTCAAATCCACACATTTTTCTACATTCATTTACTTATTTTTGTTTGTATATGTTTCATAAAGTATACTAATTTTTAAATATTTTTAAATAACTTATTTTTTGAAGAGAAAAGATTTGGCTCCGCCGGGAGTCGAACCCGGGTCTATCGCGTGACATGCGCGGATGCTAATCACTGCACCACAGAGCTCGGCTTCAAGCAGAGCCAATCCTTCCTCTTCACTGATACCTACTCCCCCTATCTCGCAAAGTTTGTCCAATTTCTGGTATTTATTAACATACGTCAATTTTTACTTTCACTTACCTTTATATGAAATATATAGTAAGTGGAAGTATTGTTACTTTCACTTACCTATATATGAAATATATAGTAAGTGGAAGTATTGCGATCGTGAAAATTTTCGACTTCCGGTTTTCAACGGAAATACACGTTTTGGGACCCCCTGAGTCGAAATAACCAAGTCCCGCGAAATGGTCTGTGTGTGTGTCTGTGTGTGTGTGTGTGTGTGTGTATGTGAACAGACTAGCTCAAAAACTATAAACCGTGGGAAACTGAAATTGGGTATTTAGTGTAGGTATATGCCCGCGATGTGACAGCAAAAATTTCATCAAAATTGCTCAAAGGGAGGGTGTACTTTATTTAATAACTTTTTACGTTTTTTTCGATTTTCTCAAAAACGGCTCTAACGATTTTGATTAAACTGAGTATTTGATCGATTTATATGCCCGAAATATGACTGTAAAAATTTCATCAAAATTGATCTACGGGAGGGGAGACTTTACTTAATAAATTTTGTACCATTTTCACATGTTTTTTTTATTTACTCAAAAACGGTTTTAACGATTTTGATCAAACTTGGTATTTGATGTATTTATATGCCCGAGATATGACTGTAAAAATTTCATCAAAATTGATCTACGGGAGGGGGGACTTTACTTAATAAATTTTGTATCATTTTCACGGGTTTTTTTATTTACTCAAAAACGGCTTTAACGATTAACAAAAATAAGATATGAATGTAGAAAAATGTGTGACTTTGGGAAATGATAATTAGCAAAACACGTCAATTTGTAATCTAAGTAAGTTGGTAAGTGAAAGTTGTGTGTTGCGCGCACGCACCAGATTTTTTAAATTATTTTATATTAATCTAATCTTAATTTGTGGGTGACCACCATTTTTAAATAATTTATTATACATACATATACATACATCAAAAATTAATAAATACATCGGATTTGAACCCGGACTTCCTTTCACTATTAATGCACTCTTGTCAACTCCCCCATATAATTCGAAAATGTTGCAAGATCGGTGGGAAAGGGGTCAGTGAAGAGAAAGGAATGACATGACCGGGATGAGCCTGGTAGCTCAAGTGGCAAGAGCGCATACTAGTGATACTAGTGATAAGGAAATCTGGGTTCAAGTCGCGGCAAAGACCAATCTTTTCTTTTCTTATAAAAAATATTAAAAATTATAATAAATTTCATGTTACCGTGTCAGAAAAACTGTTGAATTGATCTTTATATATATAAAAATCTCGTGTCCCGATTTTTGCCAGAGGTAAAATCAGAAACTACTCAACCGATTTTGATATAATTTGGCTCATTGTATGCAGTTTTTACCAACTTAAAATATTGCAAATTAAATTCTTATTATACAACAAAAAGTGTGATTATTTGCAAGTTCTATAAATTACCAACAGATGGTGGTTTAAGTTGATTAATTGACACAACACTTCATTTTCTTTCGATATTTAGGGAGGGTAAGCATAAATCAATTTTTTCTGGCTTGGACTAGGAAAGTCTGTGTTTTTCCCATGGCAAATTATGTGTCGCCTTTTCACGTGTGGGGAAAAAATCGAATCTTATTTGTTTTAGCAAAAGACAGTTTAACCAAAATCATTGTGCACTTAATAGTATCCACCACCTGATACGATATCTCATTTCATCATGTGTTATATTCTGAATTTAATTAATATGTACTATGGCAAAAGATTATTTAGGTAAATTTTTGCTAACTGTCTATTGTGATTGTACTAAACCCTGTTGCAATTATATTCTTTATTAGTTCCTTTTACGCGTGTCATTCATTAGCACATAATGGTCCAATATAAGATGTAAACAATAAAAACTTTAACCAATCTAAATTCTTTACCAAACAATTTTAAATTTGGCGTAAAGTTCTATTTTAAATCCCGTTGGTTTTTAGATTAGTTGAACTAAAATGTTTTATTTTTATCGGTGATTTTTTATTTGTTTATATAAAAAAAAAATAGGATATAACTAATTGAACGCATTATAGCTACTGAGCCACAGCAACGCATGGTAGGGTCTACTCGTAATAAATATGAAATCATTATTTATAGAATACGTTTTAACATTTTAATTTTATAATTGTTCAGGGAACCCATTTTTTTATTTTATATAATTCTTTAGTTTAATTTTTAGTTCAGCATTTTCAAATTAATTCTAAATTCAATAATTAATAAGTTTTAAATTCAGTAACTAATATGTTGTTGTTAATTTATTAATCAAATTTAACATTGAATATCATACCAATCTATATTAAGTATTTAATTAGCATTAGTTTAGTGTTATGTGCATGGGCGTCTGTGATTGGTCGAAGACGCTCTGAGACAAACAAAAGACGCTTCAAGTCATTCAGCTGTGGATTCTCGCCAGCCGAGTACGCATTACCCCTCACGCTTAAAACATTCTTTAAAAACATTTATTACATTCTCGTTCACCCAGGGTGTTCAGTTGTGTATTGTGCACATTTGCAAACATTATTTTAGAAGACGAGCGAAGAGGAAGATTAAGTTCCCAGCGGGATGGATCTTTAAAGTAAAATACTTCCATCATTGTTTTTTTAATAATGTATGAACGTTGCATTGTGTTTAATCTTCAACTTTGAATAGCATTCTCTAAACATTGAACTTTGCCTTTTAACATTAAATCAAATTGCTGAATTCAGTTATTATATCTATCTATGTATTATAGTTATTAGCCGTTTGTTTATTACTTTACTCTTTAGTTCATCAATGGCCATTTAAATTAGGTGAAACGTTTTTATCTTTAATCGTGAATTTTTATTTGACTGTATAAAAAAGAATAGGATATAATTATTTCAACGCACTGCAACAGCTACTGAGTCACAGTCTGTTCGTAATTTTAAGAAGTTGACGTTGGTCAAGAAACCTTATTAAATTGAAAAAAAAAAATCTCCATTTATTTATTCTAAATATCTATCTACTTCTACTTCTACCCTTGTTGTATTCATAATTTGTCGATCCTGCGATGTAATCCATTAATCCCTTCCACCACCCTCCAACCCCATCCCTGATCGCCGTTGAAGAGTGGCTTCGGAATTGAGGGATTATGTTAACAAACCCCGGCGGACTAGCATCGCCCTCCTTAAATTAATTACGACCGGTCACGTTATTTAGAGCCCTCTCATCTTGTATCTAAACTGATTGCGTGAAAGCTACGTCTCATCGTACTTTACGTCTTTATCATAAGTTCTTACTAAAATGATATAGTGAATAATTATTGTTCAGGCAAGTTAGGTTTTAATAATAAAAATCTGGTGCGTGCTCGCAACACACAACTTTCACTTACCAACTTACTTAGATTAGGAATTAATGCGTTTTGTTAATTGCCACTTTCCAAATGAACAGAATGGCTTTAATTATGAACAATGGTCTGTCATTAAAGGCGTACTCCGCATGCGTGGGCTCAACGAGTTTTATGAGTTGACTGAATATTTTTCTTTTTTTTTTTCCTCTTTATGTTTTCTTTATTTTTATCATATCTCATATTTAGCCATTTCTTATTTTTAGGCGTAACGAGAGACAGTTAATTTCTCCATGTAAACAAAAACAAAGGTACTTTATAAGAAAGAAACAAACAAACAAAAAAGGCCCCCCCCCCAAAAAAAAAAGCCCCCTCAGAACATTTTAATAATGATAAAGCTTACCTGATATTAAATAAAACCTAATTTTTATTAAACATGGCGAATTTGATAAAAATCGTTAAAGCCGTTTTTGAGATAATCGAAGATAAGGTAAAAATTGGAAAAAAGTCATGAAATAAAGTGCCCCCTCAGTTGGACCAATTTTGATGAAATGTTGGCTTTTACATATTTGGTATATAAATACATCAAATACCCAGTTTCTTCAAAATCGTTAAAGCCGTTTTTGAGTAAATAAAAAATATGTACACGTGAAATTGGTACAAAATTTATTAAGTAAAGTCCCTCCTCCGGTTGATCAATTTTAATGAAATTTTTACAGTCGTATCTCGGGCATATACATACATCAAATACCCAGTTTCTTCAAAATCGTTAGAGCCGTTTTTGAGAAAATAAAAAAAAACGTAAAAAGTTATTAAATAAAGTACCCATTCCCTTTGAGCAATTTTGATGAAATTTTTGCTGTCAATTCGCGGGCATATACCTACACTAAATACCCAATTTCAGGTTCCCAAGGTTTATAGTTTTTGAGCTAGTCTGTTCACACACACACACAGACCATTTCGCGGGACTTGGTTATTTCGACTCAGGGGGTCCCAAAACGTGTATTTCCGTTGAAAACCGGAAGTCGAAATTTTTCACGATCGCAATACTTCCACTTACTATATATTTCATATATAGGTATAGCTATAGCTATATATATTTCATATATAGGTAAGTGAAAGTAAAAACCTTTCGCTTCCCTGATGAAGAAAGTATGGCCGGTGCTCAATGCGCATAGTTTTGTTGGTTAATGTATTAAAAGTTTTATATAATAAAAGAATAAGATCAAAGATATTTAACATAAAGTTTACCTGTGTAATTTAGAAAATAATAGCATGATAAAAAAGGAGAACAAAATAATATGAATGAAAGGAAATAAAGAAAATTCTCTGATATTTAAAGCTTAAACTATAATTTATTGAATACAGATAATTTATTAAACAAGAATGAAACTAAAATGATTGAATGAAAATGAAACACAACTTATAAACTATTATAGACAAAAATATGCTTTTATCGAATGGCCATTGATGAACTAAAGAGTAAAGTAATAAACAAACGACTAATAACTATAATACATAGATAGATATAATAACTGAATTCAGCAATTTGATTTAATGTTAAAAGGCAAAGTTCAATGTTTAGAGAATGCTATTCAAAGTTGAAGATTAAACACAATGCAACGTTCATACATTATTAAAAAAAACAATGATGGAAGTATTTTACTTTAAAGGTCCATCCCGCTGGGAACTTAATCTTCCTCTTCGCTCGTCTTCTAAAATAATGTTTGCAAATGTGCACAATACACAACTGAACACCCTGGGTGAACGAGAATGTAATAAATGTTTTTAAAGAATGTTTTAAGCGTGAGGGGTAATGCGTACTCGGCTGGCGAGAATCCACAGCTGACTGACTTGAAGCGTCTTTTGTTTGTCTCAGAGCGTCTTCGACCAATCACAGACGCCCACGCACATAACACTAAACTAATGCTAATTAAATACTTAATATAGATTGGTATGATATTCAATGTTAAATTTGATTAATAAATTAACGACAACATATTAGTTACTGAATTTAAAACTTATTAATTATTGAATTTAGAATTAATTTGAAACAATTATAAACAAATAAAAAATCACCGATAAAGATAAAACATCTTAGTTCAATTAATCTAAAAACCAACGGGATTTAAAATAGAACTTTACGCCAAATTTAAAATCGTTTGGTAAAGAATTTAGATTGGTTAAAGTTTTTGTTGTTTACATCTTATATTGGACCATTACGTGCTAATGAATGACACATGTAAAAGGAAATAATAAAGAATATAATTGGAACAGGGTTAGCAAGACAGTTAGCAAAAATGTACATAATTAATCTTGTGCCACAATACATATTAATTAAATTCAGAATATAACACTCAAGAGATATCGTATCAGGAGGTTATACTAATAAGTGCACACTGATTTTGGTTAACCGGTCTTTTGCTAAAACAAAAAGATTAGATGTTTTGGCCACACATGAAAAGGCGACACATAATTAGCAGATTTTCCTAGTCCAAGCCTCCCTAAATATCGATGAAAATGAAGTATTGTGTCAATAAATCAACATACACCGCTTTCTGTTAGAAATTTGTAGAACTCACAGATACCCACTCTCAATTATAGTACATAGCTAGGTTGCCCGGCTTCGCTCCGGTAGTTGTGTGCTAGTATAACAGAAAAAATTAGCACCTTGAAACTTCGGTTTTAACTTGGCATTAATATTAAGATTCGAGATCTGCAGAGTCCACCCAAATAAGGGACCCTATATACTTTATGGGGGATTGAAAATGGTAAAAAAAAATTAATTTTACGCAAATTAAATATTCCTTTTTATCCTGAAATATAAGGAGTGATACAATATTATTGAAAAAATGCTGAAATTGGAGTTAGCCATTTTGTCAACTGAAAGGCTTATCATACATAGTAATCAAACCAACTTCTTTTTAATAACTACAATAAGAACACTTCAAACTTTTTGTTTTGATTTATATTCAGTCAAGTTATCTCTTTTTTATGTCTATTTTTATTCGCTCACTGTGCTACTAAGAAATGTTCAATCATATCGCATTAAATTTACTTACATATTATATACTGATTAAATGTAATGTGTTGATCAATTAGCCTGTTTATGTAAAAATTAATTTGTTAAGGAATCCAGTTGGTTTTCTAATTCATTGCAGAGATGTAAAATCATTATGTATTTTTTAAACGCAAAGGAGAAGCTACTTATTTACGCTTAATTTTTTTAGAAATTTTGAAAGAACTGTGAAAAAATGTATAACCCTTATGGATGAAAAATATATGACAAACTGAATGAATGGAGAATAAACATTGAGTGAATCGCACCCTAGCGCTTCCTGGTAGTAATAATAACCACCAGATTATTATTTTTTAGTTATTTCAAGAAAAATGCTTTTAATAACCTAAAAGGATATTTTTCTAAAATGATTGTTTGATGATGATTTTAAATGATAGAAAAAAGAACAAGCTATATTATTACATGATTTGTTGTTTGTTTGTTTAAACGTCACTTTATGCCACTAAGGCTAATCGGACGATGCTACAGTGGGAGTCCTAAATTTTGCCTATCCAGGTATAATCAGGATAGGGATCTTTAACGAGTACCTGACATCGTACAGGCTCGGGACCTCTATTTTAACGCCTATCCGAGGGAGGTCATGGCTAAGGATTTTTTATTCCCATTAAAAAATCCTAGGGCCTCCGCTGGGCTCGAACCTGCGACCTTTATTATTGTGGGTTGCCATGCTAACCACTATAACACAGGTGACCCCTAACCACACTCAATTGTAGTATAATAAGCATTTAGTTTGCAAAAAAGAAATAATGAAGTCAATAATCGAGATAAAAACTATCCTATACTATTTTATTAACAATTATTTAAGAATGATTTCATGATATATCCAATAGCTATTCCTCTCTCCCTCTTGCCTTCCCGTTGGTCCAGGCGGCGAATTGAGGATGACAAGGGATTTGATAGCACTCTGTGAGATTAGACCGGATGACAGGCCCGGATGTGGAGGCTGTCGTGGGGTGTCCCTCTTGATACGCTGACCCCCGAAGTAGCAAAATGAAGAAAGGACTTAAATAAATACAGCGATATACTAGTCCTTAATGGATTAGAAACATTAAATGGTATATCCAGAAAACATTGGATATTGTGTTATTGAAAACTGTAAGGATTCGATGGTCAGGCATATATAATCAATATATATTATAAAGCAAAGTGTACAATGTGCGTGCCGATAAAGCTCAAAAACGACTCAACCTACGGTCAAGAAATTTATGTCTTCGTGTGCCCCTATGGCCCCTAACGGTAAAGAAGGTTTCAGTTTTTAAACTTAGAATGTAAAATTGAAGAGAAAAAGGCGAGAATTTTAAGCCTCTCGCACTATGTAATAGCCTACCTTTTCGGGTTAGTGAATGAAAAATTTAGTTCGAGCTGCAGACTACCAGGAAGCGCTAGCGTGCGTTTCACTCAATGGTTATTGTCAATTCATTCGGTTTGTAATGGTTTTATATTTTTGCAACTGTTCTTTTTACATAATTAAAAATTAAGCGAAAATAATTAATTTCTCCTTTGCGTTTCAAAATAAAATAATGTTTTACATCCCTGGTATCAATTAGAAAACCAACTGGATTACTTAACATATTAAATTTTACATAAGTAGTCTAATTGCTAAACACATTACATTCAATCAATATATAATATATAAGTAAATTTAATGCAATATGAGTGACTATTTCTTATTAGTATAGTGAGCGTATAAAAAAAAGAGATAATGAGTGAATATAAATAATAAGGGGGGGGTCGAGCACCCCAGTAGTCGGGGCCTAAGATGTACTCGAAATATAATTTTTTCAACTGAGATATCAGATTTTTCAACTATAATCTAATAACTTATTATTTTTTGGCTGCATGAAATGGGCTTATAGGATTCAGAATCACAGACAGCATCAAAAACGTTGCATAACTCGAAAAAGTTGCAGCCAAATGAATTTTTCATTTACCATTGTCAGCCCCCCATAAAGTTTATAGGGTTCCGTATTTGGGCGGACTCTGCCGATCTCGAATCTTAATACCAAGTTAAAACCGAAGTTTCAAGAAGGTGCTAATTTTGTTCTACATTTCCTTTAATTTTAAAGTTTTTATGTTATTAAAACTACCACATAACTGCCGGAGCGAAGCCGGGCATCCTAGCTAGTATATATTATATAGAAAAGTGTACAATCTGCATGCCAATAAAAATCAAAAAGAATTCAGGTACGATTAAGAAGATTTTAGATGAAAATGTAGCCCTGTAACCCATATCCATGAAGAACGTTTCTGTTTTTATCTTGAGGATAGGAAAGGGGTTTTAGGGCGATAAATATCGATAATGTTTGAAGGTAAAGTCCAATTTTTAGAAAATGTTATTTCAGTTTGAAGATCAAACAAAATTTAATGTTCATACATTGTTAAAAAAATAATATTGGAATTATTTCACTTTAAATGTCCATCCAGCTGGGAACTTAATCTTCCTCTTCGATCCGTCTTCTAAAATAATGTCTGCAAATGTGATCACAATACACAAATGAACACCCTGTGTGAACGAAAGGTCATAAATGTTTTTAAAGAATGTTGAAGCGCGAGAGAGTAATGTGTACTCGGCTGGCGAGGTTCAACAGCTGACTGACCTGATGAAGCGTCTTTTGTTTTTCTCAGAGCTTTGGCTCCAAGCGTCGACGACCAATCACAATCGCCCCCGACAAAAAAGAAGAACAAACTATTATCTTTCCGAGAAAATAAGAGTTAATTTCAAACCCTGACCGAAAAACCTACGGCCAATAAAAGCTATTTTAGTTGCAGTAATCCATTTAACGTGGAATTGGAGAACGCAGAATCCATATTGATAGAGCAGAACCAATCGGTGATAATGCATACAGTCAATAAGAGCACGGAGGTAGGTAATTAAATACAATTAATTAATGTACCAGCAAGGTAGGAGATATTAACTGAATATCAATCGGTATCGGTTTGATAACAGCCAATTTGGAAGGTAATCCTCAAAATAGCGGCAACCGTCGGCCCCAATTTCCCCAGGATCTCGATGAGACGCAGCTTCGGCGATGATGTCATTAATATGGCTGCAGGGTCATCAATTGGTATGACGTAGCGAACTTGTTTTCGATAAGGTAAAATGTCAATCGTGAAGGTACATGTTCGTTTATAATTATTACATTTAACCCGGCGTTGGTCGCGTTGTGAGCATTTTGCTCACACTTGGCGAAAATCTTGTGTATTTCGCTTATTTATTTTTCTTTAATTCTGATATTTTTTCTATTTGTCATTTATACATTAACTCACTTAAGGAAGTTGTTTTTGAAAAAAAAAAATTGCCGCGCTAAACCCCATAAAACGTTTTGTTCGAAAAAACGGGAGCGTGAGCAAAATGCTCCCAGCGCGACCATCCGTGACACAGAACTGAGCCACCGTGCGGGCCGCTCCGAGACCTGCACGGACTTGCCCATCTCCACTGTAATGAGCCCAAATGTTGTCAGTACACGTTTGTATTTCTTTGATAAAATATTGTAACTGTTCTGTTTGTTAGTTTAGTTCGGAAAATGAGTGGAACAAGACGTCCTGCGAAGATATTACGGCTTTTGGAGGATCGTCCGGAAGAAAAAAATGACTAAGTATTTTCGTTTCTTCTCTCCGATTTTTTAGTAAAATCTATTTTACTACTATTAAGCTATTTAATTAGTTTTTATATTTTTGAGTGAAACGGGGTATTTCGTTGTTAGATTGTTATTCATTATTGTTTTCATTAGATTCTTCCTATTCCAATGGTACCAACTTTAGGCGATTTTTTATATTTTTTTTCTACTAATAATTTCCTATTTTTCTTTTTATAATTTTGGTTAATGTATGCTACTGCACTTTTCTTACAATAACTACTTATTTTTTTAACTAAAAATCGTGTTTAATAAAGCATTTATTCTTGTTTACTCTCTTCTATTCATTCCCCTCCTATAAAACAAGTATAATGAATGCATTAAACTGATGAAAACACCTTAAATAGATTAATAATTTATTGATAAACATATTCTAAATTAAAAGAAACAAAAATATGACGAAGAATGCTGCTTAAAAATAATAGAATAGCCAAAAACTGAGGTGTGAGCAATTTGCTCACGCGCGACCAACGGTGTCTCACGGAGGGGCGCGACCAGCGCCGGGTTAATGTAACTGTTATGATAATGGTTGCCATGGCAACAACCATATGTGCCACTACTTGTTTATTCCTAGTTAGTTACGTTTTGCCTATTGAATAAAATGTGTTTTTATAACTTTTAAAGATTGTTTTTTAATTTAACTTATTTATACCTATACATCATTCATGTTTGGGCAAAAGGGGTTCGTAATAGTAACCAGATGTAGAAATATGAATGAGGCAATATTTAAACATCATCTTCCTAACTAGGTAGAAACCAACCGTATGATCGGTGGATCCGCTATGACAAGTACAGTAGGTCAAAAAAGTATAGCCACACTAACGTTTATACTTTCACTTACCTTTACATATATGAAATATATAGTAAGGGAAATATATATTGTGATCGTGAAAAATTTCGACTTCCGGTTTTCAACGGAAATACACGTTTTGGGGTCCCCTGAGGCCGAACAACCAAGTCCCGCGAAATGGTATATGTATGTGAACAGAAACTATTTGTCGTCCGAAACTGAAATTAGGTATTTGAGGAGTATATGTGCCAGCGATATGAAAGTAAAGATTTCGTCTAAATGGAGTAAGCGTAGTTTTCAACACTTTATCCAAACGTCTATTTTTCTATTTACGAATTCTCAAAAAGCGTTCGATTAAACTTTTCATGTTTAATCCTAATGAAGCATTATTAAGTATGAAGTATGGTTTAAATGGCTATAAGGAAAAAATCTTCCTTTAAAATACAATTAAATTTGTTTATTTCGAGTAAATAACTGCCCCTAGTCATACCTAGTTACAAGAAATTTCTAAATATAAAATACGAACGAATTTAATAATCAAATAAAAGAGGAATAAAATTTATGATTTCCCAAATCCCAAAATCCCAATTTAGGATAATATTAGTAGTAATATTTATTATAATGTATCGTTCGAAAGCTTAGAATTTCTTCTTCTTCTTCTGCTTCCTCCTATATGCCTTTCAGCGTGGAGGCGCCTCAGTCCAAGCCAGCCATAATTATGTATCAAGTTTATTAAAATTGAATATCATACAAATCGATATTAAGTAGCCAATTAACCTCCATTCAGTGTTATGTGCGTGGGCGATTGTGATTGGTCGAAGACGCTTGGAGCCAAAGCTCTAGGAAAAACAAAAGACGCTTCATCAGGCCAGCCGAGCACACATTACTCTCTCGCGCTTCAACATGCTTTAAAAACATTTATGACCTTTCGTTCACACATGGTGTTCATTTGTGTATTGTGATCACATTTGCAGACATTATTTTAGAAGACGGATCGAAGAGGAAGATTAAGTACCCAGCTGGATGGACATTTAAAGTAAAATAATTCCAATATTATTTTTTTAACAATGTATGAACATTAAATTTTGTTTGATCTTCAAACTGAAATAACATTTTCTAAAAATTGGACTTTACCTTCTAACATTATCGATATTTATCGCCCTAAAACCCCTTTCCTATCCTTAAGATAAAAACAGAAACGTTCTTCATGGATATGGGTTACAGGGCTACATTTTCATCTAATTTTAGTTTATCTAATCATGGTCTCATCTAGAATTAGATGAGACCATTTTAGCTGTACCGTATATCAGTGATGAGTATGTTCTCAAACACATACACGCATAGACCATTTCGGGGAACTTGGTTTTTTGGACTCAGGGGACCCCAAAACGTGTATTCCCGTTGGATCCATAAATAGAAATTTTTCGCAGGATTCGAACGCGTGTCTCCGCATCGCAGTTGCGGTATAAAATCCTTCATTTCATTCATTTTTTCTTTAGCACAGGGACCCTTTCAGTTACCCTATAAATGACGATGCGGCCATATCAACTCAATCATAAAACCCTCACAATTCCAATTAAACATTTCCGATAGCTTTTAGTCTTCAACCTTTTTATTTATTTTTTTTTTATTTTCTCTTCTCTGATTCGAACCGGAATAAAAAAAACGGGACCCGGGGTCATAAAGCTTAATGAAAAAATAAGGGAACGAAAGGAGGGAGGAGAAATTGCTTTCCAATGGAAAACGACAATAAAAAAGAGCAATGAATGGAAATATTGTGGCATATGGAGCCATTGTATTTCAGTGGAGGGGGGGGGGGGCGGGCGTTCCTTCAGGTGACTGCGATAATTTAGCCCATTTGAAAACTTTACTATTCAGTTCATTATAATCGTTACTTGATGAAATAAAAAAAAAATAAAAAAAGAAGGAATAAATACTGATTTTCATTTTAACAATGCCTAATTTAACTATGATGATACCTGTGTACACTAAGTTAATAATGACCCATTTATTGCATTCCGAAACCTTCAAGCTCACATAAGAAACCTTGAAAAATGGTGTAAAAAGTGGAGAATCAAAATCAATCCCAACAAATCCCATCAAATCACCTTTACTCTCCGAGGCACACAGGGGTATTTGGCCCTAAAAGTTGGCCAAAACCAATTTTTTGAAATTTGAAATTTCCGGTAAATAATGCCTCGAAGTTCAAGAAGAGGACCTGTTGGATCATGTAAGATGATTTTTATCTCTTCCAGGCCCTTAATCCGGCGGCTATTCTTATTCAAATCTGGCCTTATCCTTTAACTCGTCTGTGCTCATAAGTTTACAAAATATATTAATTTTCTTTGTTCTCACTGAAGTATCGGCATTATCATATAATGGATAGTTCGAGGCAAGGTTTGTACTTGTTATCCAGATAGTTATAATTTTTTTGTATTCAATACTAGTATCAATATCTTTTTGTTTTTTGGTAGGTATATTTTAGAGCTAAAAATTAAATTTGAAGGTTAAAAAGTTATACTTCTGGGCATTTCTGTGCAACGAAATATTTTATATGATAATGTATAATTATCGTAGATTGTGTTTCTTGAAAAAAATTCTGCGAATAGCTGCGATTGGGAGACTTATAATTTTTTATTACTAAAATGTCAATTTCATTAAATAATAAAAAAATTCAATTTGGCTATATTTTCATTTATTTTTATTTTAGGATCTTCTGGAAAAATAACTGTAACCTGAATGGAATTATTTGACATGTTTTTAAAGTCAAAACATTAGCTTTTAAAAAAAAAGAAGGAATTTTTGGTTTCTTTTCTCATTAGGAAATATTGTAATAACCTAGAGCATGTGAAAGAGCTAAAACAAAATTATCCATTTTGAGGCATGATTTCCAAGTGAGATAAGCTTCTTCAGGGAAAAGATATGTTTTTGAAACAGCAACAAGAAATGGCTTAGTGAGATGATATCAATCAAAAGCTCAAGATCTGGTGGACACTCTGAAAAATCATTTGTTACTTTAAAATTTACAATGAATACGGAGAAACTTTATCAATGGTATGCTATGACACCATCTGTTCACAAAATTTTAAGGGATGGTTTTGAAGTGATAAAAAGCCCTCTGCTTCATATTGGTCTTTTATCTGAGGAAGCAGCAGAAACCCGAAATAACCATTTCCGGGGTTATATGGTAGAGAAAATAAGACCAGAAAATTCTGGATGTAATTAATAGATTAATATTGACATCAGATCCAGTTATCACAGAAAAAAGGTATCAGGTTTTGTAAGGAAACTTTAGAAATGTTGTCTCCCCCAACCAACATAATCGATAGTGGTGATTCCGAAAGTTCATTAAGTGACGAAGAAAGTGAATAATGAATAATTAAATTTAATATGCATTTTTAAGAAAGGTTGGGGCGTTTCTTCCTGGGATATAAGTTGTGTTTCGAAGAGGTATTAAACAATTCTTTATGAATTAGGAAAACACATTATTTTTTCTTTATAACCATAACTTTTTATTTTCACCTATTTTACACTATTTTCATTTTTAAAAAATAATAGTAATAGATAAATGATCATAAATCTTTAATTAGTTACAAGCATATTTCATGGGTGCAATGCATAAAGAGAAAATAATATGAACATAAATTGTAAACACATGGATGCCTATTTCACAGTCGCTGGAGTTATGTAAAAATTTATTTTATGAAAATTTTTTCCTTAGAGTATTTTTTTAAATGCTAAGAAAACGTTTTAAATGTCTATTACAAATATAGAAGCCATTTTGAGGACTTTTGAATTAATAAAATGGAAGGAAATAGTTTTGGCCAGCTTTTCGGGTCAAATACCCCTGTGTGCGACGTAAACCTACGACCTCCTGTCTTACTGTATCCCTCAATAATTCTCCACTTGTACCTGTTAAACAGATCCGTTAGGACTCCACCTCGACAAACGTCTTACTTGGAATCCCCATACTAGATTGAAACGACAAGAAACCGCTCGACGCTACCGTCTACTAAAATACTTACTGGACGTACGCTGTACGTTACACCCAAAACTACCAATCTACTATAAAAGGCTCCTATATATGAAATTTCTAAGACCTATTTGAGCTTACGGAATCGAGCTTTGGGGCTCCACCAAACCTTCTAACTCCTCTCGTATCCAATCCTTACAGTCCAAAATCCCTTGAAAAATCCTTGATGCTCCCTATTTTGTAACAAAAAAATGCATCCACTGACACCTAAATGTTCCATATGTCGCCGATTTAGCCCGATCCAGATACCAGTCCTTTCATAGTAAACTGAAGACCCATCAGAACCCACTCGTATCCACCCTCGCTTCCTCCTCTATCCCAGATAATCCTCCAAGGCGTATGAAAAGAAGATGGCCTAGAGATCTTTTAAGCTAGACACTAGTTGAGTGCTATCAGAGGATAGTTCCTCTACATGATTATTTAAGACATCTACATTATTTTTTTTTTTTTAGCACATTTACTTAATGTATTATATGTAAATTTCTATAAACCTGTACAAAAACAGGAAGTAAAACTGGTTTGTGAAATGACTCCCCGTAAATTTCGATTGAGAACGAATTCTAATGTATATTTGTTAAAAAAAAAAAAAGTGCTGCGTAGAATATTCGGGCCGAAGAAAGATGAGTCAACAGGAGAATTTAGACGGCTTCACAATGCGGAATTTACCCGGTAAATGTAATCGAGTCTATAGCTGCACGACGGCTTAAGTGGGCATGCAAAATGGCGAGTCTTAGTAGTGAACGAATTCCTAAAAGATTGATAAACGCTTTGCCGACTGGAAAACGACCGAGGGGTAGGCCTAGGCGAAGGTGGGAAGATTCAGTGAAAGCAGATCTTGTGAATTTGGGATTGGACGGTGGTAGGTGGATGGAGGTATGTAGGGACCGATTGGTGGTGTCGGCGTCGGGCCTTCGGGTCCGTTAAGCCTTATTGTATTGTATTGATAATAAAAGACATATGTGCATACTTTTGACATGTTAAATTGGTTTTGTCGTTCAAGCGTTATGTTTTTTTCGCGCAACATAGCATTATCTTTGTACACTTTCGCTTTGTTTTTATTTACTAGTTTTCTTCCACGTACGCATTGAGGAGTGGTCGGATATATTTTCTATATTTTCACCAGCGGTTGAACAAGGAGATTTTGTATCATCAAATCAAGTCCCAATCGGAAATATTTTTTTTTTTTTTTTAACAAATATACATTAGAATTCGTTCTCAATCGAAATTTACGGGGAGTCATTTGACAAACCAGTTTTACTTCCTGTTTTTGTACAGGTTTATAGAAATTTACATATAATACATTAAGTAAATTTGCTAAAAAAAAAAAAATAATGTCTTAAATAATCATGTAGAGGAACTATCCTCTGATAACACTCAACTAGTGTCTAGCTTAAAAGATCTCTAGGCCATCTTCTTTTCATACGCCTTGGAGGATTATCTGGGATAGAGGAGGAAGCGAGGGTGGATACGAGTGGGTTCTGATGGGTCTTCAGTTTACTATGAAAGGACTGGTATCTGGATCGGGCTAAATCGGCGACATATGGAACATTTAGGTGTCAGTGGATGCATTTTTTTGTTACAAAATAGGGAGCATCAAGGATTTTTCAAGGGATTTTGGACTGTAAGGATTGGATACGAGAGGAGTTAGAAGGTTTGGTGGAGCCCCAAAGCTCGATTCCGTAAGCTCAAATAGGTCTTAGAAATTTCATATATAGGAGCCTTTTATAGTAGATTGGTAGTTTTGGGTGTAACGTACAGCGTACGTCCAGTAAGTATTTTAGTAGACGGTAGCGTCGAGCGGTTTCTTGTCGTTTCAATCTAGTATGGGGATTCCAAGTAAGACGTTTGTCGAGGTGGAGTCCTAACGGATCTGTTTAACAGTTACAAGTGGAGAATTATTGAAGGATTGAAGGATTGAAGGACAGGAGGTCGTTGGTTTACGTCGCACACAGGGGTATTTGACCCGAAGAGCTGGCCAAAACTATTTCCTTCAATTTTATTAATTCAAAAGTCCTCAAAATGGCTTCTATATTTGTAATAGACATTAAAAATGTATTTTTAGCAGTTACAAAAAAAAAAAACACCAAAAGGCGTTTTTCATCCCTTACTGTAAGCGGCCATGTTTCACAACCGTAAAGAACAGTTGGAAGAATTATAGTTTTGTAAATCCTAATTTTTAAATTTCCGGATAAAAGGCGTGACCCAAGTAATTTTGCAACCGAGAAATAACAAGCATTTCCCGCCTTTAACCTAGCCTTAATTTCCTCTTCGATTTCATTTTTTCTAGTTACAGTATATCCTAAATATCTAAATTTCTCAACGGCTTCGAATATCTCCTCTTCTACTTCAATATCGCCAAAATTGTCACCGTTTCTACAACTAACCATATGTTTTCTTTTTTCCGTATTTATTTCTAGCCCTACTTCTTTTCCGGCTTCCATCAATGCTTTTGTATTTAGTTCTATCGTTTCCACGTCGTCGCCAAGCAAAACCAAATCATCAGCATAGCCGAGTACGGATATATTTCCCCCCAGATTCAAACCCTTTCCGGTATTTATCACCTCCCTAATGACATATTCTAGAGCTAAATTAAATAAAACAGGGGATAGCGAATCCCCCTGTTTCAAACCAGAGTGAACCTCGAACTTCTCAGAAAAATAACGACCGATTCTTATTTTATTGAACGTTTCCGTCATACACATTTTTACTAATTTAACTTCTTCGGTATTCCTAGTTCAGTCAGGATGTTATACAGTTTATTGCGGTCTATTGAATCATAAGCCTTTTTAAAGTCGACATACAGTTGATGAACAATACCGTTGTATTCTAATTTTTTCTCTAATATTTGACGGAGGGAGAATATTTGGTCTACGGTTGATCGGTTCCGTCTGAAACCACATTGATAGTCTCCGATGATTTCCTCGGCGTATTCGGTTATTCGGCTAGTCAGGATTGACGTAAATATTTTATAGCAGACCGGAAGAAGTGAGATACCATGATAGTTATTAGTGTCTGTCCGCGACCCCTTCTTCGGGTACTTTCTCATACTCCCAGATCTTTTTAATCAAAAAATGTATTTTTGAAATCCCAGCTTCCCCACATGATTTGATTAGTTCGCTAGGAATATTATCCGTCCCCGCTGCTTTATAGGATTTTAATTTTCCGATAGCTATTTCGACTTCCCCTATATTCGGTTCTTCTAATAACGGTTCAGCACTTTGAAATTCCAAAAGTGGTCATAGACGGGCATTTTCTGGATTCAAAATACTATCAAAGTGCGTCTTTTATTATAGAGGCATTATTCGTACGAAATGTATTCAAAGAGGACATCAATGCTATCTTGCAACCTCTGCGTTGCGATCCTTTTAATCCCAAAGCTCTAGTTATTCATTCTATAATTTAATATATTTTTTTTTACTCATCTTTATATCGCGTTTAACGTGATTTGGTGTTCTTCCACGTCGACTCCTTGCTTCTGATAGGCTAAGGAATAGTATTACACCGAAAAAAAAGTTTATTTGTAACCATAAAATTTAAAATAAAAACGCCGTAAAAAGTGCCCACTTTGGTGAGAATGACCCATGTATTCGTAAAACAATAAAGACTTTAGAAATATTTTTTTTTTCTTATGCACATATTGTAATATATTTATAAATTTAGTGTTATAAAAACCTACAAGGAGAGAAAAAGCGGGTCTGAATAGCGGAGTTAAAAAGTCGATATTCCAACCGAGAGTAAAACAGTTAGGGAAAGGCTCGGGGGGGGGGGGGGGGCGGAGCAGTTTTTACTGAGGCTAATGCTACAAACTGATGGCTGTGTATATACAGGTGCTGCTTATGCCCTGACTAATGCCCCCCCTTCTACAATTTCTATTAATAATAAAGTGGGGTATTTTTCCCCCCGCCCCCCCCCCCCCGCAACGGTGCCCGGATTTAGGGATCAGGAACGAGCGCGCAAACTGTGGCTCGTTTGTCAGGAGCGCGAATTTGCTAACACGTTGAAGGATGCTGTTACTCATCCCCTGACAGCAGACATTTTATATGCTAATAAATCCCTTCCCTTTTATAAATGATTTCCTCAGGTACCCTCGATCAACGCTGAGCTGGGAATTTATGTCCAGATGTTCTCGCCGGAGTGCCCCGTCATTCGTCAGCCGATTTGGAAACAGGCAACTTGATTTGCCATGCAAACAGACTTTAGACTAAAATCATAACGGATAATTAGTTATAAAAACAGATTGTTAACAAAAATAAATAGAGAATAATAATAAATTGATCAAAATTTAACTTAAAACTCCGGTCCAAAAATCTAGGAATAGTATTTTTTTTTTTTATTGAAAGAATTAATACATTCTGCCACAATCAAGAGCTGAAAGGACACACTCACTCAATAAATATATACAAATGTACATAATAAAGAAAAAAGTAATAATCTGAAATTCTGAATAAAGATGAAATTCTGTTTATTTGTTTATTCTTTATAGAAATACATACCATTTGTCCTAAATTCTCCAAATTTCGCTCAGTGGTTCTTTCAGACCAGGTGCGAACACCTGTCCATATTAAAATTGCATAACTTCAACCGATCTTCAGCTGATGTTGTTTATTCTCCAAATTTCGCTCAGTGGATCTTTCAGACCCGGTGCGAACACCTGTCCATAATATAACTTCAGCTGATATTCTTTATTGTTATAAAAATCATAATGATCTCACTTTACAATGTTTTTTTACGAAATCGACAGTTTCTTTAGAAAAATGAAATTTTACATAGTATTTTGTGTAGTAATTTCCAAAATGTATGGTTTATAACAATAGTTTGTCTTCCATAATGAAGAGAACATTACACTCTACATCTCAAATGAAAACATTTATTTTTCAGATCTATCAAATGCACATAGATTTATCAAATCATGAAAAATGTATTCTAAGCAAGAATATATGTCGGAGAATATCAAATTTTAGTTAAGTAAGCCTCTTAATGTAAAAGTAGAAACGTTTTTTTAACTTTTTCAATAATTTGAATTTGGAATAAAATTTTTCTTGGCCTGTCACTGTCAAAGAACCTATAGAAGATTTAAATGAAGAATCATAAATTTGATTCTTGCCCATTTCAACCTTATATATTTATTCTTTCAGTTATTTTTCATTTATCGACAATAGACATAACCTTGTAAGTGTTTTGTATGGTCATTTCCAAAATATATGGTTTTTAATCAGGAAAAAACCTACATGTTCAAAAAACATTACAGGTCAAACATCTATTGTAATAATGACAAATTCTATTAGAATATTAATTCTTTAATATCCAAAACGAAAAGGTGATGGAGTATGGAGACGACAGTGTTCCACCAAATTTAAGTAACGTAAAAAAATATATATTGAAAATATATATTATTGAGACTGTAATGGGATACCATTGTTTCATTATAACAAAAACATTTATTTTCAGATCTATCGAATGCACATAGATTTATCAAATCATGAAAAATGTATTCCAAGCAGGAATATATGTCGGAGAATATCAAATTTGAGTTAAGTAAACCTCTTAAAAGTAGAAACGTCTTTTCAACTTTTCTTATAATTTGAATTTGTGAACATGTCGGTTTTCTCAAATGATCGATTCAATTGTGATGATGAGCTGAGTAGGAAATGAGCTATTGAGCGAACTGACTCCATTGAGCAGGAGCCTTCCTATGAATGAGTGGATTGAGTCATTGTGATCCATTGAGGAGGTCCGTCGGCTAGCTGCTACCTGGCTGGGCTACCTTAGCAGCACACCTGTCTCCTCCATTCATCCCGGTTCTGACTTTGGAACTCCTTTATGTCCGGGCAGGAAGTCGGGGCCTTTGCCGAGGCTATTCCCAATGTTTGTTGCTTTAACTCCTCACACCTTACAGTAAAATAACAAAAAAAAATATAAAAAAATCTGGTGCGATGCGCAAAACACCCGACTCTCACTTACCAACCTGCTTGGAGTAGAAATTGAAGTTTTTTGAAAAAATATGTAAAAGCCATTCAGCAACTTCACACATTTATTTAATTATTTTTTTTTTTTCTCCAAAATTTATGAATCATTGCAATCGAAAACTTGAAACTGTATTGAAAATTTGAAAGTTCTCAGGAATTTTCGATTCATTATTCTTTGCTTCTTTTTCATGTACCGTAAAATGAAGTGACTTTGTGACTAGTGGGTTGACTTTGTGACAAGCCTATTTTTCTATAGTTTTTGAAGTTCCCACCTTAAAAAGAATCAGGTTAGGCAATTCAGTGTACCTTTCAGGTAGTCAGTAATGTGCTGCGACCTACTGGCCACATATAACTTCTTTCATTCCATTTACCATGGTGCTTTATTTCATATATGTTTGATTGTTTTCATTTAGTTGAAACCTTGATATAAAGCACCATAGTAAATGGAATGAAAGAAGTTATATGTGGCCAATAGGTTGCAGCACATTACTGACCAACTGACAAGTACACTGAATTGCCTAACCTGATTCTTTTTAAGGAGGGAACTTCAAAAACTGTAGAAAAATAGGCTTGTCATAAAGTTACCCCATTAGTCACAAAGTCACCTCATTTTACGGTATTTATTATTTGTTTATTTTAATTTAAAAAAAATTTAATGTCATACATGGTCGAGTTTTTTTACTGTTTTTTTTTTTTTTGTTTTTTTTGCTGCCAGTTGCTTTATGAAAATATATGGTGGAGGAGAATCGATAGAAGGTGTATTTACGGCTCGTATTAAATTAATACTTAATTTTAAACTGTTTGTCTCTCATGCCTTTCCGAAAACCGAAAACGATTACTACCTCTCTAAAACCACATCATATTGCATTCAGAAATCTGTTATGGAACCAAAGTTTATAAATTTAAATATAATTAATTTAGCAATATCTTGTTCCATATTTTGTTCACACCGTATACTCTTTAACACGTTTATGATCCTCACCCATTGACGGCTGAGCTTAAGGGCGGATTCACACTATCGCTCCGCTCCCGCTCCACTCCCGGTCCGCTCAAATATTCTAAAGAGAAATAGACAGAGAATTCCACTATCGGTACCGCTCCAGTCTCGCTCCACTCCCGGTCCGCTCTCACTCTACCCCATTCACACTAGCGCTCCGCTCCCGCTCCGCTCCAGGTCCGGCCTCACTGGCAAAATATTCTAAAGAGGAATAGAGAGAGGTTAATCACAATATTGGCCCAGGTCCGGCCTCGCTCCGCTCCCGCTCCACTCTCGCTCCACTCACCTAAAGTCTTTTCATATTCACATTATATAATTTTACACCGTTCACGATTGAAGCCATTAATAATCGAAACCGTCTGAATTTGGATTTTAATTAATAATTAACTTTCAGTTATTAAAGTATTTATTTATTCATCAATTTTACGGCCAAAAAAGTTCAACTTTAAAATATATATATAATTAATTAAATATATATATATATATATATATAATATAATTAAATTTATATATTTATAATACATATATATATAATTGAATTTTTTTTCCGAATGTATTCGGATACGCTTGAAATGATTTAAAAAAAAAAAAAATCACCAACGATACGCGCGGTTTTTCGACGTGAAAAATTCATGTTATGTTTGAGATATATTTTGCTATGAATTATTGTACTCGTAAAAAATGGTCACCGACTTATTTTTTGACAACATACTCATTGCTATTATAAAATAATGTTTAATTTGAAACGAATAAAAATGCAGTACCTTATGAAAAATGTCAGATCATTAGCAAAAAAATATATTAAAGCAAAAAATAATTAAAATATTAATCAGGAAAAGAAGAGAACACAATCGGTAAATTTGTAGCATTTACCAATTTCAACTTGAAATTTTCAAGCGTATTGGAATACATCCCGAAAAAAAATTAAATTATTTCTTCACCATTAATTAAATTAATGTATAATTATTATTATTAATTATCATTGTGTGGCAATATATTCTTCTTATTATATTTTTTGATACTATTATATTCTTCATCAAGAAAAGTACACTTACTAGCTATTTCTACAAACGAAAAATTGATTTTTTTTTTTTTTGGCCGTAAAATTGAAGAATAAATGATAACTGAAAGTTAATCATTAATTAAAATCCGAATACAGACAACTTCGATTATTAATGGCTTTAATAGCTTAAACCTTTCAAAATTGAACGGTGTAAAATTATATAGTGTGAATATGGTAAGACATTAGGAGAGCGGACCGGGAGTGGAGCGGGAGCGGAGCGCTAGTGTGAATGGGGTAGAGCGAAAGCGGACCGGGAGCGGAGCGAGAGTGGAGCGGGCGCGAAACCGATAGTGTGAATAGGCCCTAATGCTTTTCGCTCTATGGGACGGGATCTATTCCAGGGCATTATGCAGTATTGACAATCCAACAATAATAACATAAACAATACAATCCTACCTAATACTCAACAGTCGTGGAAAGTTTTGTAATTGACTGAAGTGTCCTGTGTGATGCCGCTAAATCGCGCAACCAGTGGTAAACGCCACCGTGAACGTGTTAAATAATTTGAGCTTAAATATAATAATGCACTTATTAAATTAAATAAGTTAATTAAATAATGTATTTGCTCACCAAAGTTAAGAATTTTTTTTTATGTTATTCAGTGTTTTTATTCGTGATACTACATACAACACTTTGGCGACTCTTTGCCATCAACAGAACGCCTTCACTTATAAACAATGGACTTTCATTATAGGCGTACTGCGCATGCGTGGATTCAACGTGGTTTATGATGCGGGCAAGACACGACTTTCACTTACAAACCTACTTGGAGTAGAAACCAACGTTATCAAATAAAATATTTAAACGCAATCTAGAAATACACCCTTTTCCTTGAATAATTGAGAGCCTTGAATCAATTATTATACCTAAATATGTTGAAAATATATATTTTTTTATTTTTAAATATTTAATTCATGATTTTCAAATAGTTTTTTTAGAAGAGAAAAGATTCGATACAGCTGGGAATCGAACCCTATAATATACCCAGGCATTCTGGTTACATTATACCTAAATATTTAAACTGTGTGTATATTACTATAAAATTATCAATTTTATATAATCATTTGTATAATAAAATAATTTATATATGGTCGGTATAAAACCTCAGTGAACCAAGCGCCAAACCACTTTAATGAGGTTTTAATCTTTATTTTTACTTTCACTTACCTATATATGAAATATATAGTAAGTGGAAGTATTGCGATCGTGAAAAATTTCGACTTCCGGTTTTCAACGGAAACACACGTTTTGGGGTCCCCTGAGTCCAAATAACCAAGTCCCGCGAAATGGTCTGTGTGTGTGTGTGTGTGTCTGTGTGTCTGTGTGTCTGTGTGTCTGTGTGTGAACAGACTAGCTCAAAAACTATAAACCGTGCGGCCCTGAAATTGGGTATTTAGTGTAGGTATATGCCCGCGATGTGACAGCAAAAATTTCATCAAATTTGCTCAAAGGGAGAGGGTACTTTATTTAATAACTTTTTACGTTTTTATCGATTTTCTCGAAAACGGCTCTAACGATTTTGATTAAACTGAGTATTTGATGCATTAATATGCCCGAGATTTGACTGCAAAAATTTCATCAAAATTGATCAACCTGAGGGGGTACTTTACTTAATAAATTGTGTCCCACTTTTACGTGTTTTTTTTATTTACTCAAAAACGGGTTTAACGATTTTGATCAAACTTGGTATTTGATGTATTTATATGCCCGAGATATGACTGTAAACATTTCATCAAAATTAATCTACGGGAGGGGGGACTTTACTTAATAAATTTTGTATCATTTTCACAGGGTTTTTTATTTACTCAAAAACGGCTTTAACGATTAACAAAAATAAGATATGAATGTAGAAAAATGTGTGACTTTGGGAAATGATTATTAGCAAAACACGTCAATTTCTAATCTAAGTATGTTGGTAAGTGAAAGTTGTGTGTTGCGCGCACGCACCAGATTTTTTTAATCAAGCTTCTTTACATTTGAATAATGTTAAAGGCAAAGAGAAATATGTTGTAATTCAAAATCAGTAAAATAACTCTGTTTGACAAAATTAAAATTTAACTTTTGCGATTGGTTCACTTTTGAGTTACACCGACCATATAATAATAATAATTTGTTTGTTTAATTAACGTCAATTTATTCCACTAAGGCTAAATTTAATTTAAAAGTGGGAGTCCTAAATTTTTCCTATCCGCCAATATCAGGGTAGGGATCTTTAACGAGTACTAGAGATCGTACAGGCCTCCATTTCACATCCTATCCGAGCATACCCAAGTATTATTTACTCCCTTTAAAAAATCCTTGGGCCACCGCGACCTTTTGTATTGTAGGCTGTCATGCTAACCACTACACCACAGATGAACCCGAAATAATAATCTATATAAATAAAGATGAAATCTGTTTGTTTGTTTGTTTGTTCTTTATAGAAATCCATACCGTTTGTCCTAAATTCTCCAAATTTCGCTTAGTAGTTCTTTCAGACCAGATGCAAACACCTGTCCATATTAAAATTGCATAACTTCAGCCGATCTCTGGGTATATTCTTTATTGTTGTAATAACCGTTTTGATCTAGCTTTACATTGGTTTTTACAAAATCGACCGGTTCTTTAGAAAAATGAAATTCCCCGTGTGAAACCGGGATATACAGCTATAATCTATGTATATAAAGATGTAATTCTGTTTGTTCTTTATAGAAATCCATACCGTTTGTCCTAAATTCTCCAAATTTCGCTTAGTAGTTCTTTCAGACCAGATGCGAACACCTGTCCATATTAAAATTGCATAACTTCAGCCGATCTCTGGGTATATTCTTTATTGTTATAATAATCGTTTTGATCTCGCTTTACATTGGTTTTTACAAAATCGTCCGTTTCTTTAGAAAAATGAAATTCCCCGTTTGAAACCGGGATATACAGCTATAATCTATGTATATAAAGATGTAATTCTGTTTGTTCTTTATAGAAATCCATACCGTGTCCTAAATTCTCCAAATTTCGCTCAGTGGTTATTTGATACCAGGTGCGAACACCTGTCCATATTAAAATTGCATAACTTCAGCCGATCTCTGGGTATATTCTTTATTGTTATAATAATCGTTTTGATCTCGCTTTACATTGGTTTTTACGAAATCGACCGTATGAGTCGATAAAAGTCTCCGGGTGAAACCGGGATATACAGCTGGTTTTATATAAATATAAAACTGTTGACTGTTCCTGCCCAATATACTCAGCATACAGAACCCACTTCCTACCAGATTTCTGCAACTTGTTGACCCAACAGTTTTTCGAAACATTAAAGTTTACTGACGTTTTCACAGTTCATGCACTGGTGGTACGGTTCACAATCAGATGCTTGAACTTAAGAAAAGTTATATTAGATGAATGCTGAGGAATGTAAATCTAGTCATTTAAAACTATGTACATCCTAACTATTGCTGTCGCAGTTAAAAAAAATTACGATAACTTTGACTAAGTAATCAATATATATTATAAAGCAAAGTGTACAATGTGCGTGCCGAAAAGGCTCAAAAACGACTCAACGTAGGATTAAGGAAGTTATGTCTTTGTTTAGCCATTTGACCCCTTACGGAGAAGTAGATTTCCCTTTTTCTTTTAAGAGTGTAAAATTGAAGAGAAAAGGACTGGAATTTTAAGCCTCTCGCACCATTTAATTAGCCTCTCTGAGATTGAGATACGAGTTCATGAATGAAAAATTTAGTTCGAGCTCCAGGCTACCAGGAAGCGCTAGGGTGCGTTTCACTCAATGTTTATTGTCCATTCATTCGATATGTAACCGTTCTATATTTTTTCAGCTGTTCTTTTTAAATTACTAAAAATTAAGAGAAAATAATTAGTTTGCGTTTCAAAATAAAAAAAGTACTTTACATCTCAGCAATCAATTAGAAAACCAACTGGATTCCTTAAAAAAATTGTTTTCTCATAAGAAGGCTAATATATGATCAGCACATTACATTTAATCTATTTATAATATATACTTAAATAAATTTAATGCAATATGAGTGAACATTTCTTAGTAGTACAGTGAGCGAATAAAATTAGACATAAAAAAAGAATGAAAAGAATGAATTGACTAAATATAAATCTTAAATAAAAATTTTGAAGTGTTCTTACTGTATTTATGAAAAAGAAGTTAGTTTGGTTACTACGTATGATGAGCATTCCAGTTGACAAAACGACTAACTCCAATAACAGCATTCAAGATTTTATCATCCCTCATAGTTCAAGATAAAAAGAAATATGATGAAAAAATTGTGCCTTCAAGAAATTTTTGTTTGCACTTTGTAATAGTGGTAAGATTCGAGATATGCAGAAACCGTTCAAATTACGGGGGGATATCTTAAGGGAGGTTGAAATGGAAGAAAAATCTTTAAAAAAAGTTTCTATGAATCTTCGGTAGTTTCTATACTTTTGGATCAAATAGGACCACCATACAGGGTTCCTTATTTGGGTGGACTCTGCAGATCTCAAGTCTGCAGAATATTGATACCAAGTTAAAACGAAAGTTTCAAGAAGGTGCTAATTTTGTTCAATATTTCCTTTAATTTTAAAGTGTTTCTGTTATTAAAACCAGCACACAACTACCGGAGCGAAGCCGGGCACCCTAGCTAGTGTCGTTATAACCTTGGTATCGATTCTTGATTTTTTTATCATTTATAATAACGCAGTGGTGATTATAGATGTATCGCTAGCTAAACCTAGATAATAACACGGTCGGACTCTGCAGATCTCAAGTCTGCAGAATATTGATACCAAGTTAAAAATAAATTTTGAAGAAGGTGCTAATTTTGTTCTATATTTCCTATAATTTTAAGGTTTTTCTGGTATTAAAACTACCACACAACTACCGGAGCGAAGCCGGGCAACCTAGCTAGTGACTTATAACATCAACCTACCGATAGAAATATTGAAAAAAATTCATTTAAAAATAAAACTGAAAGTACTCAAAAGTCCCTTGAATAGTTTGAAGAGTGTTCTAGTATCTCCAGAAATAAGTTTCCGAAAATTCTTCAGTACTGAGCCCTTTTCAGGTGTCATTTCCGTCGGCGTGAAATCAAAAATTAACACAGGTAACTTGGAAGGACCTGACTTCCAGAAATGTCCTTTGTGCCTAATCCTGGACAAAGGACCTCCGGTGCCGTGCAGTCTGGGCCGGCCCCCCGAAGAAATTTACACACCCATTCACTACTAGCCCATTCATGAACCCCATTCCATTGACAATTTGTACCGTAGTACCGCGCACCTTTGTCCGCCCCTTCCCATTATATACCTCAGCTCGTTTATCTTCTCGGATAAAAAAAGAGAGAGATGGATGTTTATTTTTCCATTTGGAGCATTATTTTTGGGCGGAATTCGCAGTCACCTCGCCGAGGGCTATTAAGGTTAATAATCCTGAATGGGAGCATTAGTCCATTCATGGCGTAACTCGATTCTCATGATGACCAGACTGGGCTAGAACGTTCTCACTAAATGTAATCTGGTCCTTGCAATAACTGCCTAGCACAATTCAGATAAAATGTATTTAACAACAATTATTGAGTTTCGGTGCTGCTTTGTTTGTACAAGTTTATACATAACATTAACACTTTAGGTGCGGCGGCGCACAGTGGTCCAACCTGGGAAAAAACCTCATAAATGAAAGTAGCCCAAACCTAATTTTTTCTTGGTTTTCGAATACTTGAATAGTTGTAGAACAATGGAAAGAATATATTTTTTTAACTAGTTCAACATTAAAATGTGTGTGTACCAGTAAAATTGGACTTTTTAATGATTGGAAAATTCGTACTTTTCTACCAACATAAAAAAAAATGTCTACTCTGTATAAGATTAACAATAAAATATTCCCCAATACATCAGGAGTGTGTCATTTATATGTGCACTGTTATGGACTAAACATTTTTGAATAATATCAATAGTAAGAGAAGAAATTAATTTTCGAAATCGTTGCTGAAATAAGTATGATTTTTTGACTTTGTTGTTTATAAAACGCTTGCGTTACGTTGCGTTACGGTAGCAATGGTTTGATATGTAACTGTAGGTAGTGAAGGAACTGTGGTAAAATTTTCAGCGCCAACTTCGGCCAACTTTGGGATTTATAAGGATTTAAACCTTTCGTTACGGTGCGAGTGGCAAAGGCGGATGACCTTGTGGAGGAATTATTAGTTAAGAAAAATCATACTATAGGTCTCTAAGGGAGGGGGACTGACTTACAATTAAAATAAAATAAGTCACACGTTATTTTCATTTTATTTCTAAAATACTAAAATAAAATAAAATTATTTTAATTTTAATTCTAAAATACTAAAATAAAAAAAATTATTTTATTTTGTATTTTAAATAATCAAATAAACTAAAACTACAAATAGGTTGTTTGAAGTTGCACAGTTTCTTTATAGTGTATGGTGGTCGTTTGCACTAGAGCTCTCACCCCTGAAAATTGAGGTGGTACATTTATTTCACATTAATGCTGTAATTGTTGCAAGTTTTTTAAAAATCCTTCACTAACCGCGCATATTCCAGGGATAAATGAAGAATTAATTATGAGATTAAAAACAGTACTAGATGTGAATTTGCTCTCTGTACTCGATTGATTCTGCAGCATTTCGCAAGTATGTAGCGGAAACGGCTGAGATGGCAGTGATTCCGTCCACAAAATTCTTTTCCATGGAGCAGACATAATTGAGTACGCAGCTTTTGTTTTCGGTTCCCTGTCAGAGGAGACTCATGGAGATTAGGAACAAAAATTATAAGCAGTACAGGAAACATCATTCCAGGAAGATATATCAAGTCGCAACAAATGAAGATGTTTTCCACCAATTATTCCACCAAGAGCTAACCAAGGAAGCATACAATTTACTTAAATAAGATTAAATAATTATATCCTACTTGTATTATTGTACATAAAAATTTAAAAAAAAAAAAAAATTGTCTATACAATTTTTTTAATTTTTATTTTCCACATCAAATTTTGGATGCTCTGATTTCGTTGATATTGATTTCATTGGATTCGGCACCTCAAAAAACATATAAGACTATACCAAACACGAATTTTTTATATTTTTGACTTTTTGACCTCAAATTTGGACTTGATCTGGTGGTCCCATTGCACTGATTTTGGTTTCATTAATCATTAAAATAGCACCTCAAAAAATCAATACACGGGAGGTTCCATGCGGCTAACAAAGTTAATATAATAGATATTAGGTTTTTTCCCATTTTTAGCTTTTTTGGACCACTGTGCGGCGTATTTAGGGGTATCCTGAATTGGACGGTATCGGTCCCGGGGGTCAGACTGCGAGTATGAGCCACAGACGATATCGGACTTCGGGGTCCTACGTGAATACTTTGACAAAAGCGTTATCTTTTGATTAAAAGGGAATTAAATGAGCTTCTCAAGGGCATTATCTCTGATTAAGGATTGGAACTAGACATAATATGCGCAGGACAGGCAGATACAGGATTTGCGCCATTCTTTATCGAAAATTAGACCTCGGAATCCGATTCTAAAAAACAACAGAATTTCAGCTGTTAGCAACATTTTCTGCACTAAAATGCAATAAACTCATTAAAAATAGACTAAATTGAGTATTAGAAGTTTTCGGACTTTCGGACATTTTTATGTGAAAATCGGCTGTTAAGAGCCCGGGGACCGATGCCGCACCTAAGGTGTTAATAATAATATTTATTTGTTTTTGGATTTTTACTTTCACTTATCTAAATATGAAATATACAGTAAGGGAAAGTATTGCGATCGTGAAAAATTTCGACGTCCGGTTTTCAACGGGAATACACGTCTCAGGGTCTCCTGAGTCTAAATAACCAAGTTCCGCGAAATGGTCTGTGTGTGTTAATAATTTGTGTATGTGTGTGTGAACAGACAAGCTCAAAAACTATAAACCATACGAACCTGAAATTGGGTAATTGATGTATGTATTTGCCCTCGATGTGACAGCAAAAATGTCATCAAAATTGGTCAAATAAGGGGGGTACGTTATTCTCAAAAATAGCTTTACCGATTTTGATTAAACCAATCATGTTTAATGAGAATCAAGTTTACTTTAATATCAAATAAGCTTTATCATGATTAAAATGTTCTGAGGGGGCTTAAATAGGAAAGGGCCTTTTTATTTTTTCCTATAAACTACCTCTGTTTTGGTTTATATGGAGAAATTATTTGTCCCTCGTTTCGCCTACAAAATAAGAAATGGGTAAATATAAATATGATGAATGAAAAAAATACTGTAGAAAAAAAGAAAAATATTCCGTCAACTCATAAAACAAGTTGAGCCCCCTCATGAGCAGTACACCTTTAATGACTGCAATTGTTTATAATTAAAGACGTTCTGTTCATTTAATGGAAATTATTTGTTTCATGATAACTATATGAAGTTTTCAACAAGTACATAGAGAATTACAAAATTAGACAACTTGAAGTATTATGCTTGCATTGCCAATTATCGGAAGTAAAAACTTTTATTTAATAATAACAAAAATTAGGGTACTTTAGAGAGCAAATATAAACAAAAATAAGTGAATCAATGTGAAAAAATGTCTCACTTTGAGAAATGACATTTATAACAAAATTGGTCAATTTCTGATCAAAGTAAGCCGGTAAGTGAAAGTTGTGTGTGGCGCGCATCGCACAAGATTTTTCCACATACAAATAAAATGTGTATATAATATCATAATATTTTCTAAAAAATTAAGAGTTCTACAATTTTAGTTTCTTCTCATACCCTTTTCAAATTTAAGGCATTTAATTCTCATACCATTTGAAACTACTATAATAATAATTCCAAAATTTCAAAGTTGTTTGCGCATAAAATTTTACGGCATTCGATCTGAGTTGTCAGGCATTCAAATTTGTTGTCTATTCCATTCCAAACCTTTCTTCAAACCAAACACTTTTTTGGACTTCAGCTTCCAGACTGTTGGTTGTAATAATGATTCTGTGCTATTGCATTAGATTAGTGGGTACTTATGTATTAAAAATACGGTCAGATAGGGTGTAGTTGTCACAAAATTATTTTTTTTAATATTTATTTTATTTATTTATTAAATCGTAATTTGCTTTCAGAGAGCACCATAGAGTCTATCGACTATACAAACTTATAGTAATAAATTATTAATTTTTAATATACATAAATATTAAAAATACAAAATATCATTCAAAACTATAAAATTTAAAATTAGGTTAGAATTCAATACGTAAAAACGATTTATTGATTAAAAATATTGAAACATAAAAATAGATTATTAATATAGATTAATTAATAACTGACAAATTGACAATTTCATGTAGGCACTATAAGTATTGTTATATTAAATGTATCCTACCAAATATCGATCTATATTTTAAGATATTGTTCATAAAATAAAACTAAATTCGCAAATCTATTACGTTTTGCATGTATAAAAGACCAGTGTGATAAAACAATTTGGTTACTACAAAAATTATTCCCTCTATTGAACAGAAAGTCTATTTTAAATCTAATAAATAGGAAATTAATTTATTATTCGTATATATTGACCCAATTTGGTCAAGCACCTGTGCAACTAACTACTCAAAGTTCCAAGTAGTACAAAATAAATGATTGAGATTTATAGGGTCCCTTCCTAGGCGTACGCCAATTATACACATGCACGAAGTTTTAGATATACCAAAAATTACAGCAATATGTCCTAAAACTAGCAACTGATTTCATTAATTCCTGTCACAATTAGATCAATAGTTAGTTATTCACATGATAACTCATTTAGCAAAAAACACTAGCACAAACGACTGAAACATGTGGTGCTTTAACATTATAATTTTTAATCTAATGTAAACCGTATTCATTTTTAATTTTAATCCAAAATGTTATTTTATTTTGTGTTACCATACTGTATAGATCGTTTGGTATGTCTAAAAGTGCTCTGTATTCTTCGTATGCACTGCATTCCGTCAAAAAATGCTTCACTGTCAGCGGACAGCCACAAGCCTGACAGTCGGTAGGGTCTTCGCGAGCCATTACGTATCCATGTGTCAAGCGCGTATGACCTATGTGAAGACGCGTCAAGATCACTTCCTCTCTGCGCTTACTCCTGTTAGAGGACTTCCATGGGATCACTTCTCTTTTAATTTCATGTAATTTATTTTCAACTAAGTTCAACCACCTGTTTTCCCAATTTTGTTTTATTTTTTGCTTGTTGAGGGATAAAAAGTCCGCTGCTAGAACCCCTCGATAAGTTAGGGGTGAATTTAGGGGTGTAGGTGCGGGAATAATATTAAAAATCGGTGTAACCGCTCTTACCCACCCCCTTAACCCTATTTTCGGGCTACAGATATCATACCTCGAAAGCATACAAAATGAACGAGAGCGGAGTGTTAGGCAGTCTAAAAATTGCTAATTAAATCGAAAGAGTAGAAAGGACTAATTAGATCGAAATATTAAAAAAAAAAAAAAAAATCGAGCGTAGCCAGGGCTCTAAGGGTAGAAGCTAATTAACGGTGATGGAAATTGGATGAGGCCAAAAATAGGGGGTAGGTGCGGGAATATTATTAAAAATCGGTGTGGGGGGGTGATATGATATTAATCATATCATCTGGTCATCAGATATGATATGATATTAATCATCAAGTTTACTACTAGTATATTAATCTAATTATAAGTTTTTATATTTTGATTGAATTGTAATAACGTCCACAGTTATCTCGTACTTATTAATAGAAGTTTTATTTTAACTCTGTCTAGAATATGGGTTTTTTTCATTTTTTTTTCCTGTTATAATTAGCTTGCTTAATTTTAATATATGAGAAAAAATAAATTTTGTAAGTTAAAAAAGCAAATGCTTGTAAAACTTGTATCTATATTATTTTGTTAATAAAAGTAATTTCATCTCTCTCTCTTACGTTTTGTGGGTTAAAATTTGAAGTCCATTAACAGTTTCCATGCCTTGGTAAAAACTTTCTCTTGGATTATAATAAAGAGGCATATAAGCAATATTTAATGGAGTGTTTCATTATTTTTTAAATTGCACATTTTCCACTCTTTCTGCGGATTAATGATTACAATTTTATTTTACACCGAAATTTTGATTCTGTATTTACCCGAAAGTAGGATCTAATGAACATTAAATTTTTTTTCTAACAGCCTCCAAATTTCTGAATATTCATTACTCTTGTCTAAAATTAAATACACGATTTTTTTACTTTCACTTACCTGTATATGAAATATGTAGTGAGGGAAAGTATTGCGATCGTAAAAAATTTCGACCTACGGTTTTCAAAGGATATGCGCATTTTAGGGACCGAGCTCAATTAACCAAGTCCCGCGACTTGGTGTGTGTGTGTGTGTGAACGGACTTGCTCGAGGACTACAAATCGTACGAACCTGAAACTGGGTACTTGGTGTCTGCATGTGCTCGCGATGTGGCAGCAAAAATTTCATAAAAATTCACCAAACGGAGGGGGCACTTTATTTAATACATTTTGTCTCATTTTTAAAAAATATATTCACATATATTATTCAATATTTAATTATTGTCATATTCGTCCACAGCATATTGCAGGCGAGTCGTACGCAACCGACAGTTTGGTTTTCAATACCTGTGTGATTAGCTATAGAGCTCTGGTCGGCAAAAAGCTTGCGTGTGCTTTGATTGATGCCTGCGGTCGTTAACTGCCCCAAAGAGGACAATCTCAGTCTTCTGCCGAAATAGAAAGCGAATCTGCGCTTTCTGCTTATCAGATGGAAGCATGGATTCTTCTGGATCAAGAACAGCTGTTGCGCTTAGAAATGCTGATTTCATAATCGTTATCATTTGCATACCCCTGAATGTAACACGTAGAAACAAAGAGAATATTACTTTATGGTATGAAAATTATTTATCTTTTTCGACATGTCAGTTGAAGAGAGAAAAAAAAAAAAATTACAGAAAAGTAGGAAAATCATTTAATACCAAAAGAAGCATAAAATCGATTGAATACTAATTTTAATGATAATTTCAGGTTAATCAGAAAGATGGGACTAGGAGAGAATTATTTCATAAATAAAAATAATATTAATAAAAAAATAATTATTATGCAACTAGCTAAACACGCCACCGCTTGCTGTAGAGTCGGGCGATAGTTGATAGTTTAGCACTATCAAGAGACTGATACTATCGCTTAAAAACCATCGATAATTTTTCAATAGCTATAGTTTTTCGACAGCAGTTTCTTTTTTTTTTTTTTTCTAGACCTCTTTAACCAAGAATTTCAGCTAATTTAATTATATACATTCACCTACCTATTACATATTTGAAACTAGCAGGAATATAAATTATAAGATAGATGCAAAACGAATTTATTTGAATTTTATAGAAGTATTTACCTACATGTATACAAGATAAATGAAGAAATAAAATCTTAAGAAAAGAAAAATAACGAAGTAGTTAACTTTGCCTCGGAATTCGTAATATCGAGGAATTAAATAGTGACTTGAGGCAGCATCAACTCTTGCAAAGTTACATATAACAGTACCCTTAAGCTTGAGTTTAATATCAAAATAACTCTACACTGGAAAGAAATGTATATCGATAGTGAGTATCGATAGGCGTGACCTATCGACTTATCGATAGTAACTATCAACTATCGCCTAACCCCCTACTTTGCTGTCGCCTATCCCAATATTAAATTTTAGGGAAATGTATGTATAAATGAATTCCGTCACCTGTGGTATAGCAGTTAGCATGGAAACCTACAATACAAAAGGTCGCTGTTTATGCATTTCGCGTCCCGCGGTGGCCCTAGGATTTTTTAAAGGGTGTAAAAAATCCTAAGCCATTCCGTCCCTCGGATAGGACGTGAATAGAGGTCCCGAGCCTGTACGATATCAGGTACTCGTTAAAGATTCCTATTCTAATTATACCTGGACAGGCGAAAATTTAGGATTCCCACTGTAGCATCGCCCGAATAGCCTTAGTATCATAAAGGGACGTTAAACAAATGACACTGATAAACAAGCCATATATATCTGTCACGACGTTTACTTTTTCTAATGCAGTTTTTCATGCTGATTATAAATCTGAAAACCATTTTGCTCTATCACGTCAGGTTTTCAAGATATCATATATTTTTAAATACCCTTTAGTTTGATTTTTTTTCTTGTTGTTTTTTTAATTTTATTTGTTGTTTATTGCGTCAATACGCTACCAGGGTCTTTGGAGTGCAGCAATGTTGGCTGACTACTGTTGGATGCTTCATAACAAATTTATGTTAATTAGTCCTTTATTCAGCATGTGCTCTACTGCACCTAATCTGCGTGTTGTTTGCCTAGATACAATGTTAAACATATATAAATGGTTAATGTCACATATCTCAAACATGGTGGGTGATAGAGACAAACGGTTTGCATATTTTTAATCAGCATGTCTCAATTGTCTCAAAACATTACAAGATATCCACCGAATTTCTTCTTTCTTTTTTTATCAGTGTAATCAAACTACAATATCCTCTTCGTATTCATAGGGATGTCTGATTTAACGAAGTCCCATCATTAGAAGGTTGTTTTTTCCATGTAAGTTAGTCCCTTCCGGTATATTATGGAAGCTTTCGAGGTATGATAACCAAGTGCAAGGAGAGGAGTAGCTAAGCTAATTCTTGATTTCCGATTATTTCTACCATTCCTTTGCCAATAGAAACTGAAAGAATTTGACCTCATTCCTTAAATCAGCTGGTGGTTGCCGACATGCCTGTAAGTTATTAGCGTTAGGCACACAGTAGCAGACAAGGAGAGGCAGGAGCGAGGCAGGACGAGGCACAAAGAGGCACAGAAGTTCCATTCAGTGGCACCATCAATGGAACTCATCAGTCACCTGGATTAGGCCTTTCCTTTCCGCCCGCCATATTGTGCCTCATAATGTCCCTAGCCTTCATTATTCCTCAACGGGAAATTCCTTTGGATCTTTTTTCTTCAATATTTTTTATTTTATTTTATTCTAGCTGTTGAAGGCTGCTGGTGAAGTCATTAAGGATTCTTATGAAGGTATGATGGAAGGTCCGGGAATGAAAACTGTGGTACATGGGCGTCCATATAGGGCAGCCGCCCCCCCCCCTAGAAATTTTGAGAAACGAAAACTAAAAATTAAAAATTTCGTATTCATTTATATATCTTTGTTTGTAAGTTTTAACGTTGCTTAATGCCACTAAGGCTAATCGGACGATGCTACAGTGGGAGTACTTCCCACTTCGGATCTTTAACGAGTACCTGACATCGTACAGGCTCGGGACGCGAACTTGCGACCATTACTATTGTAGGTTTCTATGCTAACCACTACACCACAGGTAACCCCCACCTATATAAGTTAAGATGAAATTGTGTTTCTTTTTTATTTGTTTGTTTGTTCTTTATAGAAATCCATACCGTTTGTCCTGAATTCTCCAGATTTCGCTCAGTGGTTCTTTCATGACCATGTGCGAACACCTGTCCGCGATTCAAACGAAGAGGTTAATCGAAAAAATGTATATGACCGAAAATGTTGTCCTTGAAAACCTAAAAAAATTGACACTGTTCAGGCAAGTTAGGTTTTAATAATAAAAACCTTTCGCTTCCCTGATGATGAAATTATAGCCGGTGCTCAATGCTCCTAGTTTTGTTGGGTAATGTATTAAACAGGTATAAATAATAAATAATATAAATAAATAACAGGAAAAATATTTTACATAAAGTTTAATTTTGAAATTTAGAAAATATTAGCTTAATCAAAAAGAAGAACAAAATAATATGAAAGAAAGGAAATAAAAAAAAAAATCTCTGATATTTAAAGCTTAAACAATAATTTATTAAATACAAATAATTTCTTTAATACGAATGAAACTTGAAAATGAAATACACTATTATACACAAAAGATATGCTTCAATCGAACGGCCATTGTTAAACTATAGAATAAAATAATAAACAAACGGTTAATAATTTAATACTTAGCAATTCAATTTTAATGTTAAAAGGTTAAGTCCAATGTTTAGAGAATGTTATTTAAAGTTGAAGGTTAAAAAAAATTTAAAGTTCGGACATTATATAAAAAATAATATTGGAGTTATTTTACTTTAAATGTCCATACAGCTGGGAACATAATCTTCCTCTTCGATGCTTCTTCTAAAATAATGTCTGCAAATGTGCACAATACACAACTGAACACCCTGGGTGTACGAGAATGTCATAAGATGTTTTTAATAAATGTTTTAAGCGTGAGGAGTAATGCGTACTCGGCTGGCGAGAATCAACAGCTGAATGACTTGGTGAAGCGTCTTTTGTTTGTCTCAGAGCGTCTTCGGCCAATCAAAAACGCCCACGCACATAACACTAAATGAATGTTAATTGGCTATTTAATATACCTTAGTACGGCATATTTAATTAATTTAATTAAATATTAATTATACATTAACGAAAATAAAATAATGAAATGATAATTGTTTTGAAAATGATGAACTAAATATTAAACTAAACAATCTATATAAATAAAGTTGAAATTCTGTTTGTTTGTTTGTTTATTTGTTCTTTAAAGAAATCCATACCGTTTGTCCTAAATTCTCCGAATTTCGCTCAGTGGTTCTTTGATACCAGGTGCGAACACCTGTCCATATTAAAATTGCATAACTTCAGCCAAACTCTGGGTATATTCATTATTGTTTTAAAATTCGTCATGATCTCGCTTTATAATGGGTTTTTTTTTTTTTTACGAAATCGACCGTTTGAGTCGAAAAAACGGCCTAAAAAATCATTTTATAGATTTTGAAGAGGCCAACAAGGCCCGCTAAGACCGACCTTTGGCAGGCGTCGAGTTCTGGGATTTTTAAACCATATGTTTTTTTTTTTAACATTACAATACGTTTATTTACATGTATGGTGAATTTATTTTTTAAAAATGCTTCCTAAGAAGTGAGCTTCAATAGGAGTAGTGAGCTCAAAAGCTAAAAAACAACGTCAAATACGAGACGCTGAAACTCTTGACGAACATCAAAATAGGATTGAACAACAGAGGCTTAGACAGGCAGAATCGCGAGAAACTGAGTCTGCCCAAGAATACGAGGCCCGCCTTGCGCCACAGAGGCTTAGGCAAGCCGATTTGCGAGAAGCTGAAACTGCAGGGCAATATTTCTATTTGTTATTTATAGAATTCCATACCGTTATATCCTAAATTCTCCAAATTTTGCTCAGTGGTTCTTTCATACGAGGTGCGTTAATACCTGTCCATATTAAAATTACATAACTTCAGCTGATATCCTTTATCCTAATAAAAATCTTAATGATCTCGCTTTACTATGTTTTTTTTTACGAAATCGTCCGTTTCATTAGAAAAATGAAATTCCCCGGGTGAAACCGGGACATACAGCTAGTTACATATATAAAATGACAAATGGGTTCCCTGAACAGACACCATTTCGAAACCTCTACCTTTGCGCTTGCTACTCGCAATCGAGGGCGAAATAAGTGATTTGTGTATTTTTCCGGTGTTGAAGAAAGCTTTAAAATGATGCAAAATTCATGAAATTTAATGAAGTATTAAGTAAGTTATGGCGTACCGACAAAAAAAAAAATGTTTTGAATAATAATATAATATATGATAATCTCATTAAAAAACGGTGCTGTCAACCATGTAATTATGAGACAATGGGGTCATGACCTCCCCTTCCCCAAATTTTGTGCTAAATCCACCTCTGTACCGAATGACCTCTGGGGAAGGTGAAGTTAGTCATCTGCTGCGGTATATTGCCATAGCATTTAGAGCACTAGGGTAAATTATTTTTTAAAACTGCTCCCACTACTTCCTGCAGGTGGCACCATTGAGGGAGATGAAAGAGGTCCTGACAAAGGCTCGCCCTTGGAGCTGACTCCCGTATCCGTTGCTCATCCTTCATCCTGGCCGGCGAGGTCGCCTCCTGATCTAGATCCTCCCATCTGTCCTTGGATAAGGTCCCCCATCAAACCTCCATAATGCCTCCTCGTGTTATCATTATTTTCGAATAGCAATAGCAGGCCTGTTGCGAAATCTTTACCGTCCTTCTTCTGATAAGAAGGATTGCTTTTCAAATATATAAAATATTTACACTTGAGATGATTTATAGTCAGGATTTTCAGTCAAATTTTCTTTATTTCGAGAGTCTACGTTTCGATCCAAACACGTGGATCTTCATCAGGGCTTGTTTTGAGTTCAGGGTAATACTGAGACTCCAGTAATACTCACAGTTTGTATCGAAACGTTGGTTCTCCAAATAAGGAAAATTTGACTGAAAATCCTGATTATAAAACATCCTAATCCTAAAGAATAGTTGACAATCAAACACCTATCAATTTAATTTATTTATTGGCTTATGGGACAGCGTAGCCATGGAGTCTGCTCTATGATACTCTAATATAAAAGAAATTTACTGACTAACATAAGCGGGGTTAAACTAAATTTAACTATATCAATCAATCAATCAGTTGGCGCTACAACCCTGTGACGGGTTCTGGCCTCCTCAAAATTTAACTATAGTTCAACTAACAAAATAAACTTACAAAACTGAAATTTTTTATAATTAAAACCATTTATATAAAATAAAATATCATACAAATTTTCTTGAATATACATTTCTTTCAGATACAATGATACAATGTATTTGTTGCCATTCAAAAGGGTACCAAAATATGCACTTTATTAATCAATATATATTATAAAGCAAAGTGTACAATGTGCGTGCCGATAAGTCTCAAAAACGACTCAACGAACGTTTAAGAAAGTTATGTCAGCGTGTTGCTATAAAACCCATAACGGAGAAGAAGGTTTCTGTTTTACTCTTAAGGGTGTAAAATTGAAGAGAAAAGGATTGGAATTTTAAGCCTCTCGCACCATTTAATTAGCCTCTCTGAGATTGAGATACGAGGTTATGAATGAAAAATGTAGTTCGAGCTCCAGACTACCAGGAAGCGCTAGGGTGCGTTACACTCAATGTTTATTGTTCATTCAAAAATTATATATCTTTTCAGCTGTTCTTTTTAAATTACTAAAAAAACAAGCGAAAATAATTAGTTTCACCTTTTCTTTCAAAATAAAATAATGATTTTACATATCTGCAATCAATTAGAAAACCGACTGGATACCTTACAAAATTGATTTTCTCATAAGAAGATTAATTGATTAACATATTACATTTAATCAATATATAACATACACTTAAGTAAATTTAATGCAATATGGATGAACATTTTTTAGTAGTACAGTGAGTGAATAAAAACATACATAAAACAAAAAAGAAGACCTGAATTGACTGATTATAAATCGAAAATAAAAAGTTAAGTTCTCATAAGAAGGTTAATTTATTAACACATTGCATTTAATCAATATATAACAAATACTTAAGTAAATTTAATGCAATATGAGTGAACATTTTTTAGTAGTACAGTGAGTGAATAAAATCATACATAAAACAAAAAAGAAGAGCTGAATTGACTGATTATAAATCGAAAATAAAAAGTTTGATGGTTTTATTACTATGCATGATGTGCATTCCAGTTGACAAAATGAATTTTATCAGTGACAGTAACAGTGACAAAAAAGATTTTATCACCCCTCATAGTTCAGGATAAAAAGAAATATAATGAAAAAATTGTGTCCTCATGATATTTTGGTTTTCACTTTGTAATAGTAGAAAGATTGGAGAGGTGCAGAGCCCGGCCAAATTACGGGGGAGGGGGATATCTTAAGGGAGGTTGAACTGGAAGAAAGGTCTTTAAAAAAAAGTTTCTATGAATCTTCGGTAGTTTCTAAACTTCTGGATCTAATAGGACCATCACATTAGTCGGCGCTTAAGTTGTACTCGAAATATAGTTTTTTTAACAAATAGATTTTTCAACTATAATCTAATAACCTATTACCTGCTGACTGCTTTGAATGGGCTTATAGGATTCAGGATCACAGAAACCATCATAAACGACGCATGACTCGACAAAGTTGCAGCAAAATTAATTGTTCATTCACCATTTTCAACCCCCTTTAAAGTATATAGGGTTCCTTATTTGGGCGGACTCTACAGATCTCGAATCTCAATATTGATACCCTGTTAAAAGTTTCAAGAAAGTGCTAATTGTGTTCTATATTTCCTTCAATTTTAAAGTTTTTCTGTTATTAAAACTACCACACAACTACCCGGAGCGAAGCCGGGCACCCTAGCTAGTATGAACCTAAAGCATACGAAAAATTGACGAGATATCTCGTTCTATAGGTCTCAACAAACTAGAATGTTCTAGAACAAACATTCTAGGGCCAAATGCTTTAGAGGGTTAGTGATTAGGAGGCCACCACACCACTTACAGACTTCTTCAGCCCTTAAAAGATAAACCATATTCTCATAGTACAGTGCCAGGCGACTCACAGTTCGCAGCTTTCGTAAAGTATAAATTTAATAGGTTAATGGTTAAAAAGGTTATTTACTTCAGTAACCTCGTATACCTACCGTAAGTTGCATCAATTGGTGGCAATTTGTTTCCTTTTTCATTCTTGTATAGAACGTGACTGATTTGTAATAGCCAAATTTCGACCTCGGCAGCCCCTCTGATCACATTTGATTATCCAAAAATTGCAATTTTTTTATTTTATTTTCTCCCGTTTCGACCATGAACAAGCTCGTTTTTAAAACATTTTTCCACTGCATTGAATTTCCTACAATTTGAGACAAAACTAGCTCAGTAGACTTAGTAGCTTCTGAGATACAGTTTTTGAAAGTTGGGCCTATATTACAAACTTGAAATTTTTATAGACAAATTTGGAGGTGTATAATAGTCAATCGTTTTTCTTTACGTGAATGAACAAGTTGGATCTTCAGTAATACGGCATTACTCTGGACTCAGAAGCCCTGATGTAGGTTCACATATAGGGATCGAAACGTTGGCTATCCAAAATTATGGTGACCCGAAAATAATTATTTGTTAGTATATATTGTATGAGGGTTGTATATATATATTATATATATTATATATATATATATATATATATATATATATATATATATAAATAAGAATAATTATGTTTGATTGTAATAATTATTGTAATTAGGTGGCCTAGATGAATCATTAAGTTTATATAAATATGTTAAAAAATAACATAGGGCCAAACTTTGTACTTTAAACCTTCGTTATCGGCACTAATTCTAAGAAGGTCCCACTCTTATACAACAGAAAGAGTTCGAATCTTGATGTAGATAGACGTATTTGCTGCCTGTGCTCCTGGCCACTCAGTATATTTATAATATTAGTTATATTTCATTATATGTATAAATCTCTATATATATAAGAGGCTTTGTCCTGACTGACAGAATCAACGCAGAGCAAAAACTACTAATGATAGAAACTTGAAATTCGGAATTTAGATTTTAAACGCGATGTAGGTAACCATTAGGAAAGGAATTTCAAAAATGTAACCCCTAAGGGGCTTAAATGGCGAAATTGTCGTCTAACTCTAGCGGAAATCTAGTGTTGAGATATTAAACCATATGTTTTTTATTTGAATATCGATTTAACGTTACAATATTATTAAAATTAACATTCACATAAAATATGACGACTGATTATTTAAATATTAGTGGTAATCAACTTATGCACACTGTGATTCCCCATGATTGGGGATGGTGCGTGTTTCTTTCGATCTCTTCTCCATATATTTAAGAGGCTTTGTCCTGACTGATAGAATCAATGCAGAGCAAAAACTACTAATGATAGAAACTTTAAGTTCGGAATTTAGATTTTAGGTAACCGCTAAGAAAGGAATTTCAAAAATGTAACCTGTAAAGGGTTTAAATGGCGAAATTGTCATTTAACTCTAACGGACACCCATTTTTGAGATTTTAAACCATTTGTTTTTTTGTTTTGTTTTTTATGTATTAAATAGACAGTATTATTAAAATAGACATTCACATAGAATATGGCTATTGATTAGTTAAATATTAGTGGTAATAAAATTATGCACGCTGTGATTACCATGATTGGGGATGGTGCGTGTTTATTTCGATCTCTATTATGTATTATCGAGAATTCTCAAGAAAAATGTTGTCATTTTCGGCAAATTGTAGTACAACATGTCATCCAAATTGGGACAAATTTTCTGCGTTTACTCAAAATGATTAGCGTAACAATTATTCTGATTCCAGTAGTTATTATACTCATATGACTCAGCATTCAACCCATGCCGGATTTGTGGAACTAACGACAGCTGGGGAATTGTTTCCTTACCTTTTTGAAGTATATCGCAATGATGAGCTTTATGCGGTATTTGGCAATAATTCTAATCCCACGAAAAGACTACGTTTTACTGGTACGCTATGTAATGGCCATTTTGACGTGTGTGAAGCTTTACTACCGCAACTTTCTGAGGAGAAGAAGCAAGTTAAAAGGCGACTTGTCAGGTACAGCAATGACACACGGAAGGAGCAATTAAAATCAGCTAAAAAAAGTTCGGAATTTAGATTTTAAACGCGATGTAGGTAACCACTAAGAAAGGAATTTCAAAAATGTGACCCCTAAGGGGTTTAAATGGCGAAATTGTCGTTTAACTCTAACGGACACCTATTTTTGCACTTCGAGAAAAAATATCTAATTTGGACTCATTTTAAAGATCTTGATACGACGAGTTTAACTCGAAAGCTCTTACGGGGCGTCGAAAACCATGTTTTAAAGCCGAAAAATGAAGCTTTCATGAGGAGTAAGCAATTTTTTGTTTCGGCTGTTTAAGCGAACTCTCCATTGGGCACCTCCCTCTCTTCTACCGAGACGGTAGCTTTCCCCTCCAACATTCCACCTCCCGGAAGCACCGATTCCACTAAATCTCCTTAACATCAGTTAACATATTATATTAAATCAATACCAAGAATGATCACAGAAGTAATTTTAAAGGCTCGCGGGCGAAGCCGCGAGGGGGAATGCTAGTGTATCTATATAATATTACTACAAAAGTCTGTTTTTTTTTTTTGTTATGTTCAATTAATAATAAACTAAATAAGATCCACGGACCTTTCGTAATACGATTATTATAATTACAAAAATCAGGACATAACAAATTAATAAATCATCAAACTGAAAATCCTCACTATTAATGTACTTATTGAAATTTGTATGCTGATTTTCATGTTTGTCTTTTTTATCTTCAATAACGCGTCTAGAAAACATAAACATAATAATAGTAAAGAAAACATCAATTTAACTCTTTGGATGGGAGTGTTAAATGAGGGGTGAAGATTAGGGAGCCACTGTACACGACTAAATGACAGAATATTTTTGCAAGTGATCCGAGGTCGAAAAATTATCAGATAGCATCTTTATCCAGAAGGTTATCTGTTAAAAATAAATTTATACTTCTGTTGTTAATTGTAAAACATAAAATATACAGCCGCATATTCATGAAATGTTAACCAAATAAAAACTATTTAAAATGTGTTGTAAAAATTATCAAAAATAATTTTTGTAAACTAAATGTATTGCGAACCTTACCCACGAACAGCCTGTCTGTAAATAAGACACGAACCCGAACAGGTACCGTGTCTGTTCGCCTGTGTTCGGGGATAGCGCTAGTGTCGCTTTTGAGTTAGTTAAGATAAGCTCCTAGACCTTCTTTTAGCATTTATCTGACGTTGCTTTTATCCATAATAAGTTAGCAGTTGTAGTAGTGGTAGTAAGTAGATCAAAAGTCCGAACAGCCGGTAGTTAAACATCAGCCGTAATTGTAATGAAAATTGCTATATTAAGGTGCCTTTACACCTTACGAACCTCACCTTCGAACAAGTTCGCCTTCGAACCTTGCCGTACAGACGTGAAGCGAACAGCCATTTATACTTCACGTGACGTTAAGCGAACCAATATGGCTTACGCACCCAAAGCTAGCTTATGATGAAGAAAAAATCTCTATTATCAATATATTTTATATTATCAAAAATAAAAAAATAGGAGACGATTTACAACGTTTCACAAATTACACTAGTATCACAAACAACTCCTGTCACTTAAGAAAAGCCAAATCAAAAGTGACACTAGCGCTACCCCCGAACCCTGGCGAACAGATGAAGTACCTAGAACACCCGAACAGTCGACGTGAAGGCTTCACGAAGGTTGTTCGAGGGTGGTGTTCGAAGGTAAAGTTCGTAAGGTGTAAAGGCACCTTGAAGGTGCATAGGTGCGGCCAGACATCATAGTTCGCTCGACTTCACGTATCAGTGTAAACAGCTGTCTGTAGTATGTCGGTACGGCAAGGTTCAGGGTATTATCTACTTCCCAAGATGTTCGACACAGTGTAAACGTATTCCTGCAAAGTCATCCCAAAATGGAGGATTGGAAGAGGGAAGATAATCCCAAGACCCTAGCAGGTAATCCAATATAACAAACAAACAAGGGTTGAGAGGAATGTCATGACAGCGGCTGAGAGTTACTGTCACTGTCAGCTATATATAATCCTGAGGACAGCACCTTACCCTCCACAACACTACTAACTACCTCAAAGCTCTGTTTTCAGCTTCTTATATTCGTTTTATTTATATATAAAATCAATCCTGCAAATTATTATGAGATGGAAATGGTGGGGGTGCGGTCAAATGAAAACTATATGTATGTATATGTGTGTGTTAAATGTTCACTATATGTGAAATAACAGTGTTAATTGTAATAGTGTAAATAATAGTGTTTTCATTTGACCGCACCTCCAACCATTTCCATCTCATATTCTTGTACGGTCAACAAATTTCCTTCATTACTGCAAATTATTAGTTGTCTTCTATGCTTAACTATATTTTTTACTTTAACAAACCTATATATATATAAAACATGTCTGCAAGAATATGGTTACAACTCAAAAAACTGTTGTTTTTTTTATAATCACATGAGAAGTTTCAACTGTATCCTCAATTTTACTATATAAATCTAAACAGAGACTTTATGTAATTTTATGAAATTAATTTAAGTGTTTATATTGCATTTGTGAACCAAAACATATCAATATGAGAAAATCACCGCGTTGCGAAATTACCTTGGTAAAAGCGTCAGGTGACCTAAATTGTTGACCAAATAACGCAAAAACGCCTTCGATCGATTGGTTGGTTGTTGTTCGTATGAAGGCGTAAAACCAGCCGGTCATCAACGCCTTTGTTTAGCATATATATAAATGTTTATTTCATTATTTTTTTCCTTTTTTCTTTGTTATTCTTTAATATTGAAGGTATAACTATAAGAAATAAATTAATAATAATGGATAGATTCAGATTTTTACACAATAACTAGATCGATTCACCTTCACTGTATATTTACAAAAGGTAATTCGCGATAAAAAAAACAAGCAAGCATTAAAAAACTCGACTAATGATGAAGTTAGGACTTTTTTGGGCCCCTTAAAAAAAAGAAATAGACAATAATGAATCGAAAAATACTGATAACTTTCAAGTTTTGCAATACAAATTATAATACTCTATAACGTATGGAGACAAACAAAAATAAGTGAATACAAGTGGAAAAATGTGTTTAGTTAAGGAATGGCTTTTATATATTTATCAAAACACGTCGAATCTATTTTAAGTAGGTTGGTAAGTGAAAGTTGTGTGTTACTCGCATCGCACTAGATTTTTTTTTTTATTCCGTTGATTCCATTGTTATTCATACAAACGTCAAAATAATGTTAAGTTTGCTTCCATATTGACTAATATGGCAGAAGTGACACGAGTGGTACGGAGATGTGAACAAACATAATGGACCATCCCGAGCCTGCGACACTATCAGAATCGGATCATGAGCAGCGGCCGCCGTTCGGTGACAGAGGGCTCAGTGAATATCCAACGAGGCAGAAATGAACAACACACTTCCAAAGAGGTAGTAAACAGAGTGTATGAGGGAGGATTACACGGCAGTTAGTGGGAGTGGTCACGTGGCCGCCACGTGCCTCCTCCTTATCTGACTCCTGCTTCATATGTAGATCCTCCGTCATCAATTATCCTATCGCATCGCAGTATCTGGTCTAAAGTCTTCTCGCTTAGTCTCTGGACAAATAGTCTCCGAGCCATTCCCATCTGGGAAAGTAATGGTGTCAACTTCTTCTCGGCATTTAAACTCATAGTTGAAGAAAACAAATCGTCCACTACCTAAAAATCGATGCGTTTGTTTATATCTATTATGGGCGTCTCCTGCACCAAATACTTGTGGGGCACAGCTAAATATTCTTCTGGATAGGGTAGGTGGATAGGGAAAAAGTAAGTAGGTAAAAGTTGGAATAATAACGCCTAAAACAACTGTTAGGACATTTCATCCCTCCTCCAACGATTTATTTTAAAGATATTTATAGGGGTCACCTGTGGTATAGAGGTGAGCATGGCAATCTACAATACTAAAGGTCGCGAGTTCGCGTCCCACGGTGGCCCTAGGATTTTTTAATGGGAGTAAAAAATTCTAAGCCATGCCGTCCTTCGGATACGACGTAAAATGGAGGTCCCGAGCCTGTACGATGTCAAGTACTCATTAAGGATCCCTATCCTAATTATGCCGGGATAGTTAAAATTTAGGACTCCCACTGTAGCATCGTCCGATTAGCCTAAATAGCATAAAAATGGACGTTAAACAAACAAAAAAACAAAAGAAAAGTACTTATATAGTTACATTAATATTTATAGAACAATTCTGATTATTCATTATATTAAAACTTTTGTTTAGCATTGCCTTTTGGAATTTGAAACCTTTTGGAACTTCAATCATACTACTTATGTTAGAATGAAGCAAAGTTTAGCTACAAGCAACCTCCTTCAAACACATGTTTATTATAGTATATTTCATTACTAGTACCGAAAGTGGCCTTTCCCCGTGCGCTACGGAATTTCACGTGTGAGGGGTAGCCGAGCACTGGAATTCGAGTTTCACGTACGAGGCGAAGCCGAGTACGGGAATAGTTTGAGTAAGCTCGGGAAAAGCACTTTTGGTACGTGTTATGAACGATATTTTTGTATTACACTGCAAACTGCAAATTTCAAACACTAGTATACTGTTTGATTAGTTTATTGATCAACAAACAAAAGCTGAATACAAATTAAATAAAATACTGAAATAAATAAAGGTTCTAACAATTTTAGAAATTGAAATTAATATTTACTGTACAGTTTTGATTGTTGCTTATATTTATGATTTTATTTGCTAATTTATTTTGTAGTAAGTGTAAATTTTTGGTTGTATTATTGTGTATTTCTTGACACTTTCCCGCTCTTTCATTGTGCGGAATTTCAATATTTTCGTTATTTGTTTTCATCATTCCATGATGAAAACATCATTGCATGCTTTCTTCATTAAAGCTCTCTTCTCATTTTAAAGCTGTTGAATGGGGCTTTAATATAGCATGCCACAAGATAGGGGTTACAATTTCAAAAAATAAAAAATTTAAACTAAATTTTGAAATTTAAATTTCTCAAAAAGTGGCAATTTTAAAAATTTCAAAAAATTATCAAAAATAGTTTGCAATGAATTAGTCCAAACAGCAAAATTCTATCATGCGATCTCAATGGGATCAGGAGGTATGGGGTTTCAGAAATACACATGTTTTGGAAATATTGTATCAAATTAGTAAAAAAAAATTTTAATTTCCTATTTTGCTATGCAGTGTGTAGGACACTATTAAATTAATAAAATACAATGATTACTTTATAGTACCACATTTGGAAACCCCTCTTTAAAAGACTGAAGCTGAAGTAACTGAAGCTGATTGGCCTAAAAGTCGAGGGAAATACCCTTTTTTCACAAGGTACATTACACATTTATAGGCAGTGTAGCATCTGAGTTATTCATTTGCTTGTAGGAAATTTATTTGGCGGTTCCTATGATATTTTATCTTTAGAACACAACCTTTTTGATTTTGAACCATTTCTTGACCACTTCAGGTTAGCAGCCTGGGCAAGCCTACAAGGACCAAATTATGGATGCAAGGCAACTGCTTGAATGGTCACATCAGAACATATCTAACATAGACTTTGTATTTATTAACATTGAAGAATAGAATAAAGCTGAAGAACAACTGGCCAATCGCTGCAATACAGTGGTAACTATATCAGACACCCAGAGATTTCATGCCTACATACCTCTCAACTGTGGTACCAAATTTAATGTGAAATTATTTTCTTCTGCAGTTGTTTCAAGTGTATTTCCAGTTGTTAAAGACATACAGCAGATGTTGGTGGGTATGTAACATCAAACTATGGTGACACTTAGTGGTTGAGTTATGTTGTGGATAAAGATGAAGATTCCAGTAAAGTGCAAGTTACATTCCTCCATTCTTCAGGTCTGTCACCCTCATTTATATATAACACTCCACCTGATACACTGTGGATACCTTTTGCAGATATGATATGTAAAGTAAAACCCACCACAGAAACTAACCGAACATACAGTTTACCAAACAGTGAAGTGAACAACAAATGTGTAGGTATCTTCCAACAATTGATGTCTCGATGAACTGATTTGTTAACTTTACTCATAATATTAGACTGTCATAAGTGTCTATATGACCTTTGCAGTATTAAAAAAATGTGAAAATAATAGCCACTGCTTGTTTAATTGTAATGTGTTGCTTGTTTCATTCAATAAACTATTTAAAATTTTCAGAAACGATACTGATTCTGGTATTTTTCACAAAACGTTTATTTCTGAAGCCCTGTATCATCTGATCCCATGTAGATCCCATTATAGAATTTTGTTATTTGGACTAAGTCATTGCAAACTATTTTTGATAATTTTTTGAAATTTTTAAAATTGCCACTTTTTGAGAAATTTAAATTTCAAAATTTAGTTTAAATTTTCAATTTTTTGAAATTGTAACCCCTGTCTTGTGGCATACCATATTAAAGCCCCATTCAACAGCTTTAAAATGAGACCACTCCTAGGTTTATATCACCACTGGTTGCCAGCCTATAGATATCTAAAGGTAGCAAAACCTGAATTTTTTTCATAAAAATTTAAATCTTTAAAAATAATTAACTTCAAAAATAATTGTGCTACATAACTGAAATTTGGTATTTTTTCATAAGTCTATGATATATTGCTGTATACCAAAAATCATGAAAATCTGAGACATCAAGTCTGAAAATCTCCCAAAATTGTGTTGATTTGACATGGAATGACCCTTTTGCGAGTTTTCTAGGAAAGTGCAGTTTAATTTTGACTAGAATTTTTCTTACAGAATTTTGTATATGTACTTAATGTATAAGCATAAGCAAATAAAGTGTGCTATTTTTACGCTGTTTTTTTTTCCTATCGACCAATCCCAACCCCCGAATTTTTTTTCTAGAACCGGGCCTGGTGTATACTGCTGGTTAAGGAATCATGGATTGAATGTGCTTCATTAGACTTAATCCTAAGCGTTTAACCATAAGGTCTTGCGTTTCTATATTTATTCAATATTTTCGTAACAAAATAATTTTTATAAACACGGACGAACCAATGAATATTGATTTTTTTGACGTCTATTAAATTGAGACGAATTGTCACTGTCTAAATCCGACAGGAAACAAATATCAACACGTGTTATGGGCTCGCAGTGTCTATTAATAGGATACAATAGAGGCGATTCTATTGGACGAAGCGGACAAAGACGGGCGCTATTAATAGTACGTGGGCCAGACCCCCCTACCGTGCACCCCCCCCCACATCCCTATAAATTGCATATCGTTGTGTTCCTTGTGATAAAAGATTAAGAAAAAGCCAATGTTCCCAGAAAAAAAAGTGGCCGCACTAACCGAAAATGGCGTTCAAACATGGCGGAATGACGAATTTGATTTTAGTTAGTTTTTTTTATTACTGACATTCACCATTATGCTTAATTTCGCCATTACTGGTATTTTATTAAAGCTAGATAGTTCTAGATTCAGAATAAATAAACAAACGTTCTAAAATAATTAGTCTTGACAACATAAAATACCTTCAAAGTCAATTTTTTCAAGACACTCGCGTAAAAGTTAAAATTTCAAGTTAATTTGTGATTAAACGGCCATCGTTAACGAAAAACACCCTGAAATAAAACATCTGGAGCAATTATTCTTCTTTAAAAATCAGTGGTCAAATTTCAAAATATATCAACTAGTTCTATAGAAAACTGACCTAAACCGCGAAAAGGCGCCGGTGGCTCGGGCGCTTCCAGTCCTCTGCCACATCGTTCAGTTCTCATACACGATATAATTACAGCGGGTTTAGGATATTATTTTGAATGTATAATCGAGCCTATGTAACTGCAAGTTTTTAATTTACAGAAATAATTAATATAACCTCTTTTTTTTTTATTTATTTATTTTTTTTTTAAATTTTATAAATCTGATAAATAAAGGATATAAATCTGATAAATAATAATGAATTAGTCGCAGATTACACATTATCTAAACCTCACTTCTATTGACTTAAACTAGTTATCTTGAAATTAAATAATAATGTTCTCATAGTAGTTGTTGGGTTACAGACACTGGCTTCTGATCACTCGTGAAATTTAGAAACAATCAAAATGAAAAAGATAAATAAAAAGTTCTGTTTGTTCGTTAAAATGTAGAAATTATTCGTAATACAATTTAGGAAGTATATACCCAACACAATTTAATAGCTCACAACCATTAATGTATTAACAGTTACACGATGTATATATATATATATATATATGTATATATATATATATGCATATTATGATTAATTTAAAATTAAACTGCTACTGGAGAGGAAAACCAATTAAAACATGTAAGTATTCATGCATCTATTGGTCTATAATCCACTAAGTTGTGGCCTTTTTCGGTTTCTTGCATATAACTACACATCAAAAAGTTTACTTTCTCTTTTTTTCGAAAAAAGGGCATACTAATACAAATAAAATGAAATATTTGAAGTTGAAATCGGAAGAGTTATTTAGCCAAATTCGAACATCAAAGATCGGTAATTTTTACCATTTTGGTGGAAACTCATGTTCCAACGCCTATAACTCCGCAATATGTACTCTAAATAAAAAATGACACATGTAAAAGTTTTAGCACATTAAATTTAGCATAAAATAAGCCCATTTATTTTAATATTAACTTATTCCTGCCTAGAGATAGAAATGAAAACCTGAAAGTATTCATAGCGCTTAATTTCTTCTTTTAACTACATCTTCATTCCTTCATATATCTACGCGTCAAAAAGTTAACTTTTTCTTTTTATCGAAAAAAGGGTATACTAATACAAATAAAATGAAATATTTGGAGTGGAAATCGGATTAGTTATTTAGCCGAATTCGAACATCAAAGATCGGTTATTTTTACCATTTTGGTGGAAACTTATCTTCCAACGCCTATAACTCGACAATATGTACTCTAAACGAAAAATGTCATGATAAAAGTTTTAGGACATTAACCTTAGCATAAAATAAGCCTACCTAAATAGTTATTTCTGTGAATATTTTATTATATCCCCTTAGACTTCACAAAAAGAAGGAATTAAGCACTATGAATACTTTCAGGTTTTCATTTCTATCTCTAGGCAGGAATAAGTTAATATTAAAATAAATGGGCTTATTTTATGCTAAATTTAATGTGCTAAAACTTTTACATGTGTCATTTTTTATTTAGAGTACATATTGTGGAGTTATAGGCGTTGGAACATGAGTTTCCACCAAAATGGTAAAAATTACCGATCTTTGATGTTCGAATTTGGCTAAATAACTCTTCCGATTTCAACTTCAAATATTTCATTTTATTTGTATTAGTATACCCTTTTTTCGAAAAAAAGATAAGGTAAACTTTTTGATGTGTAGTTATATGCAAGAAACCGAAAAAGGCCACAACTTAGTGGATTATAGACCATTAGATGCATGAATACTTACATGTTTTAATTGGTTTTCTTCTCCAGTAGTAGTTTAATTTTAAATTAATCATAATATGTATATATATACATCGTGTAACTGTTAATTCATTAATTGTTGTGAGCTATTAAATTGTGTTGGGTATGTACTTCCTAAATTGTATTACGAATAATTTCTACATTTTAACGAACAAACAGAACTTTTTATTTATCTTTTTCATTTTGATTGTTTTTAAATCTGTAAATAATCAATACTTTGCAAAAATGTATTTATTTTAAATTTCACGAGTGATCAGAAGCCAGTGTCTGTAACCCAACTACTACTATGAGAACATTATTATTTAATTTCAAGATAACTAGTTTAAGTCAATAGAAGTGAGGTTTAGATAATGTGTAATCTGCGACTAATTCATTATTATTTATCAGATTTATATCCTTTATTTATCAGATTTATAAAATTAAAAAAAAAATAAATAAATAAAAAAAAAAGAGGTTATATTAATTATTTCTGTAAATTAAAAACTTGCAGTTACATAGGCTCGATTATACATTCAAAATAATATCCTAAACCCGCTGTAATTATATCGTGTATGAGAACTGAACGATGTGGCAGAGGACTGGAAGCGCCCGAGCCACCGGCGCCTTTTCGCGGTTTAGGTCAGTTTTCTATAGAACTAGTTGATATATTTTGAAATTTGACCACTGATTTTTAAAGAAGAATAATTGCTCCAGATGTTTTATTTCAGGGTGTTTTTCGTTAACGATGGCCGTTTAATCACAAATTAACTTGAAATTTTAACTTTTACGCGAGTGTCTTGAAAAAATTGACTTTGAAGGTATTTTATGTTGTCAAGACTAATTATTTTAGAACGTTTGTTTATTTATTCTGAATCTAGAACTATCTAGCTTTAATAAAATACCAGTAATGGCGAAATTAAGCATAATGGTGAATGTCAGTAATAAAAAAACTAACTAAAATCAAATTCGTCATTCCGCCATGTTTGAACGCCATTTTCGGTTAGTGCGGCCACTTTTTTTTCTGGGAACATTGGCTTTTTCTTAATCTTTTATCACAAGGAACACAACGATATGCAATTTATAGGGATGTGGGGGGGGTGCACGGTAGGGGGGTCTGGCCCACCGTTTATAACGAATGGCCATCCGTCTCTCAGGGGCTGAGGACCAATCTTCTTCGAGGACAATAGAAGGTTCCCCAGGATTGGCGGTTATTTGTCGATGCCTCCTTCCAATGGCTCCCCGCCCCGCTAATAGCTTTCCATTTCGCTTTTATTAGCGATTCTTTGTACTTTAGTCTTCCTTTTTGGTTGCCCGATTCTATTTCTATCGTCCTCTTTTAACGCTAGTATATTGGTCTCTTTCTTTTCTCGAAGGCTGGACGTTTCCTGCGTTCCAATGCCTGTTGTGTCCTGCGAGCAATTGTTCCCAATTTTTTTACTTTCACTTACTTTTTCACTTATATATGAAATATATAGTAAGGGAAAGTATTGCGATCGTGAAAAATTTCGACTTCCGGTTTTCAACTGAATTACACGTTTTGGGTTCCCCTGAGTCCAATTAACCAAGTCCCACAAAATGGTCTGTGTGTTTGTGTGTGAACAGACTAGCTCGAAATCTATAAGCCGTACGAACTTAAAATTGGGTATTTAGTGTATGAATATGCCCGCGACGTGAAAGCTAAAATTTCATCAAAATTGGTCAAACGGAGGGGATACTTTATTTCAAGAATTTTGTATAATTTTTTCGATTTCCTCAAAAATGGCTCTAACAATTTTGATTAAACTTGGAATTGATGTATGTATGTGCCCGCGATATGACAGTCATATATAAAAACGTATTATAACGTGAAACACAAACCATTAGACTGAAAAGACTCTATACTTTTTGTTGGAAAAGTTACCTACTGTTCAAGTACCTATTAGTTATTGATTTAAAAAAAAAAAAAATATTCTTAATTTTGACGATATAAAAATGATAGGAAGAGAAAAAAAGATAGAAAAACTGTAAAGAACATGCACATTACAAAAAACATAAATAGATCAATCAATTATAAAACAGATAAATTAAAAATCTAAATATTGAAAGTAATGGATCAAATAAATATAGTGCATATATTATTAGGAAAGTAAGTTGGAAAAAGATTTTCTGTGGAGACCAATGGGATCATTTTAGACCCTACTTGAGAAGCGCTCCTCTTTTACTAATACAGAAACAAATATATTCATTTATTTGGTTTTTCTTGGGTTTATTTATTTGCCTCTATCTACATATTTATTTATTTGTTTCTACCCTGCAGGGTCATTCGCAACATCTGTATTTTAAATTTTGTTGTAGTACTTTGTTAGTTTTAGATATTGTACTGTTCTTTTTACTGCTATCTCACCGTCTTTAAGATTTTTCTCTAAAGTCGATCCCAAATCTAAGTTTCTACTTAGGTAGTCATAGACTATGCAATCTTATAGTAGGTGTTGTACTTTGTCGAGGTTCAAGACCTTTTAGCAAGTATGCATGCGAGTACACACAGTGGCCTATCCTTAGCCGACAAAGGGCAGTTTCCTCTCTAAGTCATTTCCTGTTGGAGGTGGTCCATTTGCTCGGGAAGAAATAAATGTAGCTTTATTTTTTTATCATCTCCAGATTAGACATATCATGAAAACGATCAAACCATTCTTCTGCCTCCTGGAAGCAGATCCATTATACCTGAACGGTAGCCGTGCCCTTGTTATCCTCGACTTCGTGGCCGGAGAGAAGACTCCCACTAACGACTCGGCCCTTTGTCCCCGAAGCCCGCTGAATGCTCGGTAACGACCGGCTTTGTGGCCTCGCCGACTCTTGAAGCGATCATTATCACCGCTTCCCTTCATTGACTCGTCTTAACGACCTCGCGAGCAATCAGGGGCAACTTGTTGGTTCCGTTTGGAACATCCTCCGCCTCCTATATAGGGCCATCGCTTCAGAACAAGAATCGATTATATAACTGCTCGGACAATAGTCGTCGTTTCGATATAATCGCCGCGTAACGGCTGTATCGAAGTAGCTCGACGAAATTAATGATACTTTGATAAGTCCCTTTCTTCTCCTTTTTTTTTTTATCTGACGTTTAAGGCTTGAGTAGACTTTGAGCAGGTGTTACGGTAGGCACCGTTTGAACATATTTTATTCTTCCATACATGATATGTCGAATTTATATATCTACCATATTTACCATATATACCACAAGTATATATACCATGTATCATAAGTTAAACCCGCCCACGCTTTTATGTGGTTTTCTCTGAGAAATGAATGAATTATTCCAGGGAAATTTAGGAAATCATTACTGGCATAATTTAAATTGCTGTGGATTCAGAAAAGATTTTAAATATTCGCTGATAGTTTTTTTCAATTTGTTTGTTTTAATGTTCCTTTATGCTACTAAGGCTATTCGGACGAGGCTAGAGTGGGATTCCTAAATTTTGCCTATCCAGGTTTAATTAGGATAGGGATCTTTAACGCGTGAAAACTACCTGAAATTCATAACCTCTTTCTGAAAACTGCGAACTGTGAGTCACCTGAGAGTTTCGTGTGAAGACCACCTGGCGCTGTATCATGGGAATATTGCTCATCTTTTAAAGGCTGAAGAAGTCTGTAAGTGGTGCGGCCTTCTAATCACTAATCCTCTAAAGCATTTGGTCCTAGAGTGTTTGATTCTTGAGACCTATAGAACGAGATATCTCGACAAAAATATCACTGCGGGCTCGGATGACTTATTACTGACGAGGGTTCTAGATATTAAAAGCCTAGAACACTTCCACAATGTGTTTTACTTTATTATATCATCATTTAATATTTTTAACTCAGGTAATTATCTGCAAACGCATAATTTTAAAATAATCTATTAGTTATTCTTCGTATGCATTCGATTATTCGTATGCTTGAGTTTTATATAAATAAAGTGCATATTTTGGTACCCTTTTGAATGGCAATAAGTGCATCGCATCATTGTAACTAAAAGAAATGTATATTTAAGAAAATTTGGATTATATTTTATTTTATATAAATGGTGATAATTATAAAAAAATTCATTTTTTCAGTAAGTTTATTTTGTTAGATGAACTATAGTTAAATTTAGTTTATTTGTCTAATTTTTGTTTTGCTTTAAGTTTATTCTAACCTGTCAACTAAACCTAACTAGCATAGATTGGGCCAGACCCAATGGCTACGCTTTCTTATAAGCCAATAAATAAATAATAATAATAAAACGAGTACTTGACATCGGGACCTCCATTTTACGTCCTATCCGAGGGACAGCCTAGCCAAGGATTTTTTACTCCCTTTCAAAAATCCTAGGGCCACCGCAGGACGCGAACCCGCAACCTGCAGTATTGTAGGCTGCTGTGCTTACCGCTACATAATTGGTGACCCTCCTTATGATTGTTTGTTATTCTCTAAGATATACAGTACTATAATTATAACAAAACTTGAAAGTTCTCACATTATGACTTAAGACCAATTTACACGGTTATTGAAACACAACCTAGGTTGTTATGCAAACCACTACTCTACAGGTGACCTTCAATTTGCTATGTTCCCATTTAGGAATTTAGTGAACAAATATCTTCCTTGATATTTCTTTATTATTGTCAGATAATGACAGGTTTTCTCGACGTTTCGGGGTCATCATCAGGTGCACGACAACAATCAAGGCATGAACTAATATAACAATAACAATTTTACGATTTTCATTGCAATTATAACAATCAAACTTTATATTATATCATTTGTTTTATCCTGTAAATATTTATTTTTTCTTACCTCCTCACAATACATTACTGCCAATCTCCAAAATTGACAACAATAATTCTTTTTATCAATTTATGAATATCGTCAGTAAGGTTTCTTTATACAAATTTAAAGTTATTAAAAATTAATGCTTAAAGAATTATATCACATCATATACTTATTTTTAAGAACCTTTTTTTCGGTACGCCATAACTTCCTTAGTTCTTCATCAAATTCATGAATGAGGCATCATTTTAAAGCTTTCCTTAACTATACAAATCGAAAAATATACAAATCGCCATCGGTTGCGAGTTATTAACCACGGTTTTGGGAAGAAAATCAAAATGTAGAGGTTTCTAAATGGTCTCAATCTTTTCAGGTTTTCAAGGAGAACATTTTCGGTCATAAACATATTTTCAATAAACCCCTTCGTTTGCGAGTTGTAAGCGAAAAACTGCAATTCTCGGCGAAAATGGTCGCAGGGTTTTTTCGAAGGTATCATTTTTTTCAGTTCGGAACGAACATTATGGATACATGAACTTTTCCGTTTTCGCCTTCGTTTGCGAGTTACAAGCAAAAACATGCGATTTCAGTCAATAGAATAAGCGCACTCGCTTTAAATTAAACCGATATGTTTTTTTTAAATATGAGGCGTTTTCCATGGTGCGCTGTTTCAGTGACATCAATGTCTGTGTATTACAAACCTACCAACTAACAATCATAAATGACCATATCGTAACTTCAAACATAGTGGTCAAAGTCTTGTAAACACCTATATACTATGTAAACACCTTAAACTTGTGTTTTAAAAAATAAATAATCTACAATTTAAACAAATCTATTCTTTACTTCAAACCTCACCTATGCCCATGACGCACTAAATACGCACTATACGATACTAAATATACGGTGTTTGCTTTAATTAGGTTAGGGTGCGAATGGTTCGCACGGGTCGGCTAGTAGATATTAATTCTCAAGACTTTTTTTTTATCGGTACCTACGCCATAACTTCCTTAATACTTCATCAAATTTTATGAATGAGGCATAATTTTAAAACTTTCCTTTTATCTCCTTTAAAATATTAAACTAATTAAATTTAAATAATTAAACTTTCCTTTAATCGGTAAAATATACAAATCATTCAATTCGATTGCGAGTTATAAGCTTAGTTATTAAAAAAAAATCATAAAACTTCCTACTAAATTAGAAGATAAAGTAAAATTAAAAAAAAAAAGAAAAAAAAAGTGTCTTATAATATCGGGACTTACACATTAGAAGTATTATTTCAGATCTAAAGTTTTATTTTATTAATCTATATAAATAAAGATGAAATTCTGATTGTTTGTTTGTTCTTTATAGAAATCCATACCGTTTGTCCTAAATTCTCCAAATTTCGCTCAGTAGTTCTTTCATACCAGATGCGAACACCTGTCCATATTAATTTCAGCCGATCTTCAGCTGATATTCTTTATTGTTATAAAAATCATAATGATCTCGCTTACTTCACTAACTTCACCCAATCTCTGGGTTCTTTATTCTTTAAAAGTTCTTTATTCTTTTAACAATCGTTTTGATCTCGCTTTACGTTGGTTTTTACGAAATCGACCGTTAGAGTCGATAAAAGTCTCAGTTTATAGATTTTATAGATTTAAAAAATGAAATTTTCCTGGTGAAACCGGTATATACAGCTAGTATAAAATAATATGAAAAAAATAAAAAGAAAACATTTAAAGCAACAGTATCCCAATTTGTGGAACGAGCCAATCTTCTTAAATAGATTTAGAAATATAAGCGGACTGCCATAAATACCAGCTGATAATAACAGCTGTTGATTAAATATCGATTGTAGGATTCTCGGTATGTTCCAGAAAGTTGTTGGGGGGGGGCGGGGGAAGAAGAAGACGCAATTAAATAAAGAGAGTGGTGGATACAGGAAAGAAGGGAAGAAAGAGGATAAAGGATGAAGGCTGCAAGAGGATGGCTAAGATTTAAGGGGGGGCCCTTTGATAGCCCACTCCAATCTCTATTCCCGCCCCCCCAACCACTCCCCACCCCCTCCTAATATTCAAATCCTCTCCTCCTTGTTTACTCCTGTATCCTCGCTATATATTGTCACCCCAATATCCCGTATTACAAATTGTATGTCATGACAGTTGTCACATCTTATATATTTATACAACGAGCAAAACACTTATTTATATCCGGACCGGAAGAGAGCTAGATAGGATAACACGGAGAATCGAAGAGAGGTATTGGATACAGCATAAATAATTTATATAAGTATACCAGCTTACCTTTTTTGAATTGCTAAGATTCAAGAAATAGTAAATCCCCCCCCCCCCCTCCACACTAGATTACAGATTTGAATAGAATAAAATAATTTTTATTAAAAAGATAAGGGAGAGCGAGGTTGGTTGGCATAGGGGGTAGGTTGGCCATTGGCTTATAGTTTCCGTCACACCTGTTGTGAAGGCTCCACCATTGTACCATGTGACCCGCTCGACCTTGGGAGTCTTGTCCTGAGTTTTCAATCCGATGCTGACAGTGTAGATAAGACTGTGCTTCATTGATTGATTTTACAACATGTAAGTAAATGTTTATATTTTCAGTAAAGTTGGTTTAAAGGCATGGAAAAACATTTGCCTCCGATTCTGTTCACATAGCCCCAAACTCCTTTGAAAAACCTAACCTTTCGATTAACCAGTTTCTTGTTTGATTTTTCTCCCCTGTCCTGGCTGTCATCTTTCATATGATCTCTCCTGTGGGGTTAGTTAGCTCTCTTCAACTTTATTTTTTTGGCGCAGTAGCAATTCATAAAAGCAAGGTAAACATAATCAAAGGTGAAACTACCAATTGTCTTTAGTTCCAGCGAGGAAGATGAGAGCAATTTTTCTTATGCGAAAAGTGACGACAGTCTAAACTTCGATCTTCTTCTATTGGCATTCTATTTTCCCTTAAAAGCTGTTAAAAACCCATTCAAAATTATTATACCATTATAGTGCAGCTTTTAATAAAAATAATATGTGTCAGGCAGTACTTGAATGAGATGAAAAAACCACCCCACCTTCTAGGCCAACCTGCCCCACATAGGGGGTTAATTGGCGTACTCTGGATTGGCGAATTATTCAATTTTCTATGATCTTAGTATTAAATATTATGTTGTGAAAAAAATCCTTGAAGTACTCAAATACTTGGAGTTTACAGTGGTATCAGCCCCATTGGGATTATATTAACAGGAACGACTCAACAATCAAAAAAGTAAAAACTGTTGCCAACCAATCCCGCTCTCCCCTATATATAAATTACTTCTTAATTTTTTCCAATAAATAATTGGTTCCTTGACCTCCTGGGACATTGTAATTACTATATTGGTTTAGTTCCATCAATATAATGATGTAACCAAACCCATATAATATATATAAATAAAGATGAAATTCTGTTTGTTTCTTTGTTTGTTCTTTATAGAAATCCATACCGTTTGTCCTAAATTATTCTCCAAATTTCGCTCAGTGGTTCTTTGATACCAGGTGCGAACAACTGTCCATACTAAAAAAGCATAACTTCAGTCAATCTCTGGGTATATTCTTTATTGTTATAAAAATCGTTTTGATCTCGTTTTACAACGTTTTTTTGCAAAATCGACCGTTTACAGACAAGGATTTTTTCCTCCCATTAAAAAATCCTAGGGTCACCTCGGGACGCGAACTCGCGACCTTTAGTATTGTAGATTTCTATGCTAACCACTACACCACACGTAACCCCATCTGTATAAATAAAGATGAAATTCTGTTTGTTTGTTTATTTGATTGTTTGTTTTTTATAGAAATCCACACCGTTTGTCCTAAATTCTCCAAATTTCGCTCAGTGGTTCTTTAATACCAGGTGCGAACACCTCTCCATATTAAAATGACGTAACTTCAGCCGATCTTCAGCTGATATTCTTTATTGTTATAAAAATCGTAATGATCTCGCATTACAATGTTTTTTTTACGAAATCGACCGTTTCATTAGAAAAATGAAATTCCCCGGGTGAAACCAGGACATACAGCTATCTATATAAATAAAGATGAAATGCTGTTTGTTTGTTTGTTCTTTATAGAAATCCAAACCGTTTGTCCTAAATTCTCCAAATTTGGTTTTTACGAAATCGACCGTTTGAGTCGATAAAAGTCTCACTTTATAGATTTTATTGATTTAAAAAATGAAATTTTCCGTGTGAAACCGGTATATACAGCTAGTAATATATAAATTGCCCGCATATCAAAATGAAAAAAAAAAAAAAAAAAAGAACGCATATCAAAAGACTTTAAGCACTAATTTCTGAATCTTCAAAACTAAATACCTACACATACTTACTGAAGCCCATATGGACATACTCCTCACAGATATTCGGCGTACCTAAAAAGACTCACTTACAGAAATTTTAACGTTTCAATTAAAATTGTTACGACTTATTTCAGAAATACCATGGTACGTGACAAACAAAATTTTACATACAGATCTTCATCTACCAACAGTCGACCAGGACAGAACGACGCTTATAAACGATTTTTTTAAAATTTTAACGGATATCAAAACAGTTTACTTAGGAAAATGACTCAAAGCATGGATACGAGAAGACTAAAAAGGCGCTGGATGAGAGATCTGCTCTCTTAGACAACCGAGGTAATTGACTGAAGCCAGGAAGGGGGTGCTGTTGGGTGCTTTCCCTCCTCATGCCTGAGGACAGCATTATTTCCTATTGCCACCATCTCATTGCTGATTATCAGCACCTTGCTGACAGGTGCGAACAAATAAGTAAAGTTAAAAAAAAAGTATTAACTATTAGGGCTTGGTTCGCTTAGTTGGTCTTAATCTTATTTCCTAATTCTAATAGATCAATGTCTAACAAACAATTCTTAGCTAAGCTAACATTTCAAACAAACATTTTAGGACAATAAGAGAGACTTACTATAATCCAAAATAAATTTCGTTCTCCATAAATATGTACTATGTAAATAATTCGTCAGTACATATTACTATAAAAGTTTACATGGATTACATTAATATTTTTAGAAAATGTACATATAACACATAATTATAGATGGTACTCCCTTTTGCAGCCAAAGCAACACTTCTCAATTCGTTCCATAATTAAATGCCTTAATTACTTGAGATCAATAATTCCGTTCAATTTTACAGTAGGGGAGAGCGGGGTTGGTTGGCATGGGGGGTAGGTTGGCCACCGGCTTATAGTTTCCGTCACATGTGTTGTAAAGGCCCCATCAATGTACCATGTCACCCTCGACCTCGGGAGTCTTGTCCTGAGTTTTCAATCCGATGCTAACAGTGTAGAGAAGAGTGTGCTTCATTAATTGATTTTACAACATTTAAGTAAATTTTTATGTTCTCAGTAAATTTGGTTTAAAGGCATGGTAAAACATTTGACTCCGATTCTGTTCACATAGCCCCAAACTCCTTTGAAAAACCTAACCTTTCGATTAACCAGTTTCTTGTTTGATTGTTCTCCCATGTTCTTGCAGCCATCTTTCATATGATCTCTCTTGTGGGATTAGTTGGCTCTCTTCAACTGGGGTTTGTTGGCGCAGTAGCACAAAAGCAAGGTAAACATAAACAAAGGTGAAACTACCTTTGTCAATTCAATCAAACTAGTTCCAGCTAGGATGATGAGAGTAATTTTTCTTATGCAGAAAGTGACGACAGTCTAAACTTCTATCTTCTTCTATTGTCATTCTGTTTTCCCTTAAAAGCTGCTAAAAACTGATTCAAAATTATTACACCATTATAGTGCAGCTTTTAATAACAATAATATGTGTCAGGCAGTACTTGAACGAGATAGCTAAACAACCCCACCTTCTAGGCCAATCTGCCCCACCTTGGGGGTTAATTGGCATACTCTGGATTGACGAATTCTTCAATTTTCTAATATCTTAGTATTAAATGTTATGTGGTGAAAAAAATACTTGAAGTACTCTAATACTTGGAGTTTACAGTGGTTCATCCCTATTGGGATTATATTAACAGGAACGACTCAACAATCAAAAAAGTGAAAACTGTTGCCAACCAACCCCGCTCTCCCCTATTTAATTAAACTTAAACGACAGCAACCAAAAATACTAAAGGTTGCGGATTCGCGTCGATTTTCTGCGATTTTCTCGAACGATTTTGATTAACCTCGTCAACTTTCAACTACCTTATTAGTTATATAGTGAGTAAATTTACAGTGAGTAAAAAGCACATAATGCTCAAAAGATTTAAAGCTTTTTTTTTTCTGTTAAAATACGGTTCAATATAATCCTTAATAATTACATTTTAATTTAAAACTTTAATTACTAAATCACTGGTGTTTGGTCAAAAGGGGTTAAGTCGTGGAATGCGAACGATGGAATGTTAAACAACGATTTAAAAAACTATTGAAAATGATTATAAATTCTTTCTGATTGTATTTCTTCATCCCAGAATAATAAATGAAATTATATTCTTTCTACAGAGACTGTAATAAATTATCAATAACGAATAAATTATGAATTTCAAGAAGACGAGACAAAAAAAGTTGTTTATGACTTAAGCCCTTTTGCCCAAACATGAATGAAATATATTTCATAAAATAAATAATAAATAAAATTAATGTAGTTAAACTGTTAATTTTTCAAAAATTTTCCGGGGGTGTAACTCCGGTGGTTTCCCCTGAATGAACCGCGGTAGCTCGGCAAGACTTTGAAACGGACCTTCATGAAACTCAATTGGTAACCACTGCCGTAGGGGGTATAAATCACATAATTTCTTAAGGCACTTATACCCTTATGCATTTCCACGCTTCAAATTTTAATGAGCCCAATCAATGTCATTAATCGGGCAATTAAAAAAAAAAAAAAGTCTAAATACCCTGGGTAAAATATCAAGCGAAGATGTTGAAATCATTTACGGATTTCGTCAAAACTAGTCGATCTACTTTCAACTTTTTAAATGTGGTGGAACCAGTGAATGGTTTACATATATAATAATTTATAAAAAAAAACAAGTTTTATGTTGAATTGATGAAGGCATTGTTTAAAGCTAGATTAATTACATCTTTGTTCAGATTGAGGTATTTTAATTTTTAATTTGTTGTATTTAATGTAATTATTTATTATGTGAACCTAATAATTTTTAAATTACATTTTTGAATTATATAATTTTAAAAAAGATTTAATTAAAAATACATTCTTAAGCAATTTTGCTAGTAAATGGTTAAATTATTGGATAGTGCTTCCTTCTTTAAGGAAAAAGATTTTTACAATTTTAATATTGTTATTCATTATATTTGAAGTTTATTATTTAATAATGTTTAAATATAATATAAATATCCCAGGAAATTAAGATACCAATTATATATTGGATATAATTAAGATGAATGAAATATATTTCTGAATAAAATATAAGATGGTTATTGCTGTATACAATCGAAAATCATCCTCATCTATTTCTTGAAAGGCACCAAAGTTTCAATTTTATCCGAACCTTAAAAATGGTTTTAAAAAACTCGACGTGATGAAATCAGGATTTTCCCTTAAAAAAGAATCAATAACCATAATCAACTGAAAATTAAAAAATACTTTCAAGTTTTGCAATAAATATAATACTCTATACCTGATGGAAAACAGCTAACAACTAGAGGTTGTACAATGTTAGTACAAGTAAATAAATAAACTAGTCTTTTAATTACACTTTCAATAGTTTTTATTTGGACTAATACTATTACATAACACACACTTTATATTCACTAACGACTAAAACAGTTTCTATACAATAGGGAGGTTACTTTTTAATTGTCTCAGTGTTGCCAGTGTTTGCTGCCAGTGTTGCCAGGCTCCTACAAAATAAATGAATGTGGATAAAGCAATTTTCTGTTAAATTTCTACATTGCGTTTACACAATTATTAAAACAGGTAGGTTTCTATTCTAAATATGTTGGTAAGTAATAGTTGTGTGTTGCGCGCATAGCACCAGATTTTTTAAATATAGATTTTAGTTTCAATTGTTTGTTACAAGTTTTTGCATTATAATTTTATATCAATAGAATTGATCCCACATTGGTGTTACGAAATTGATAAAGATTGTTCCAATTGGTAGAGACCCTGTTCCGTTTTATATAATCATTTAATAGATATCACTCGATAATATTTAACAGGATCCATTACAGAGAGGACGACAGCTGTAACAGGCTGTATAACCCTCCTCGGGGCTAAGTGGATTGTGGGCCGACACCCACTAGCTTAATGGCCCGTCCATCAATTAGACCACTTAGTGCGGCGCTAAAGGATAAATCTCAGGGGGGAGAGCAACTTGCGGTACGTGGGGGGGGGGCAGAGGGAAAACTTATAGTAACAGGATTATCTGCCAAGGATCGCCACCGTTTCAATATATCTCGTCCCTTCGAGGAACACTGTTTTTTTGTTTTGAGTGAGGGAAGCCTTTCTCTGAACTTTACCACCCCTTCCGGAAAAGATGTTTTTTCCCAGATGAGCTGCAAAAATAAACGGTCCGTATCGGTTACGGGCACGCCATTTACTTTTAACATTTAAAAATGATAACAGTGATTAAAAGTGATATAACATAATAACTATGATGAAAATAAGGTAACTGCACCAATTACTGACACTTTAAGGAAAATTTCATGATTTTTCATAAATTTCTCCCCTTATTCGTTGACCGATCGATAAAATTCGAAGTTCTCCTGCTAGGCCAATATCTCTTGTTTTAATTTGGGTCATCAAATGATTAAAAATGATAATTTAATCTATTCTTTTACTTAAATTTCGGATGGATATTTTTTCTCCTATTACTGACACTCATGCAGCAATTACTGACAGTATAAGGAACCAATTACTGACACCCTAATCAAACATTGAATAACATTATTTCCAACTTTAAAATTAGTATCTAAGTATATTTTAATATAATTTACTTAACTTAATCTACCCTTTACCATATAGCAGTATTGAGGCATCTGCAAACAGAGCGTTTCTCAACCAGCTGCCTTCTCCTCCTCGAATCCATTTCAGTCTTGTTAAAGAAAGGCTTTTTTAACTCCTTCTTCCCAGTTCTTTCTTGGTCTTGTCCGTGGTTGCGTCCTATTCACTCTCACCTAGTGAGTAGCCTTGGCAATTCGGTCTTCGGTCATTCGTTAGTTCTCTTCAATTTTTTTCACAAATCATTTCATGAGACTTGGTTATTTGGACTTAGTGGACCACAAAACGTGTATTTCCGTTGAAAAGCGGAAGTCGAAATTTTTCACGATCGCAATACTTTCTCTTTCTGTATATTTCATATGTAGGTAAGTGAAATAACATAAAAATTATTTGAATAGTGCGGAGGATTTAGGATGATTAGCTTAACACAAATAGATTAAATAATATACCATTATTCCGAGACAATTACATAGAGGATTCTAATCAGATTTCTACCCTAAGCCTTCTTTGACTCCATGAAGATGAAGAATATTCCCTCCTTAAAAATGCGAGGACGGAAGACATCATTAGCGTGGAGTGAGACTGTTGGTGAAGACGATTCGCACCTGGGGTAACTGTTAATCTTATCCCGGCCTCCCCTCTGAGCGGACCATTTGTCAGGATTCTGCCGAGAGCAATTTTTGAGGGTGTCTCAGCGAGTCATGGAAATTACATTGTTTCCAAGAAGTTGAAGAGTCATCATATATTTGTCAAGGAATCTAAGTAAGAAAAACTTCAGTTTATCACAGAAAAATAATCAATATATATTATAAAGCAAAGTGTAAAATGTGCGTGCCGATAAGGCCCAAAAACGACTCAACGTACGTTTAAGAAAGTTATTTCAACGTGGTGTTATACAACCCCTAACGGAGAAGAAGGTTTCCGTTTTTCTTTTAAGGGTATAAAATTGAAGAGAAAAGGACTGGAATTTGGAGCCTCTCGCACCATTTAATTAGTCTACCTTAGAATGACATGCGAGTTTATGAATGAAAAATTTAGTTCGAGCAGCAGACTACCAGAAAGCGCTAGGGTGTGTTTCACTCAATGTTTATTGTTTATTCATACCGTTCAGTTTGTTGTTTAAGGTTATCTATTTTATCAGCTGTTCTTTTTAAATTACTAAAAAATTAAGCGAAAATAATTAGTTTCACCTTTTTTTTTTTCAAATAATATAATGATTTTACATATCTGCAATCAATTAGAAAACCGATTGAATACCTGACAAAATAGATTTTCTCATGAGAAGGTTAATTGATTAACACATTACATTTAATCAATATATAACATATACTTAAGTAAATGTAATGCAATATGAGTGAACATTTTTTAGTAGTACAGTGAACGAATAAAAACAGACATAAAACAAAAAAATCTGGTGCGTGCGCGCAACACACAACTTTCACTTACCAACTTACTTAGATAAGAAATTGACGTGTTTTGTTAGATATCATTTCCCAAAATCACACATTTTTCTACATTCATATCTTATTTTTATTAATCGTTAAAGCCGTTTTTGAGTAAATAAAAAACCCCGTGAAAATGATACAAAATTTATTAAGTAAAGTCCCCCCTCCGGTTGATCAATTGTGATAAAATGTTGGTTATCACATCTTTGGCATATAAATACATCAAATACCAAGTTTGATCAAAATCGTTAAAACCGTTTTTGAGTAAATAAAAAAAACTTAAAAAGTTATTAAGTAAAGTACCCCCTCCCTTTGAGCAATTTTGATGAAATTTTTGCTGTCACATCGCGGGCATATACCTACACTAAATATCCAATTTCAGATTCCCACGGTTTATAGTTTTTGAGCTAGTCTGTTCACACACACACACACACAGACATACAGACACACAGACAGACACACAGACACACACACACACACAGACCATTTCGTGGGACTTGGTCATTTGGACTCAGGGGACCCCAAAACGTGTATTTCCGTTGAAAACCGGAAGTCGAAATTTTTCAAGATCGCAATACTTCCACTTACTATATATTACATATATAGGTAAGTGAAAGTAAAAAAATCTGGTGCCTGCGCGCAACACACAACTTTCACTTACCAACTTACTTACAAGGGGAGGGCACAGCTATTGGGTCGTCGATCGGGCCCATTTTTTTTCTGGTGATTCTACATCGAAAAATAGTCGACACGTGTCCGAGCGTTCCGTCCAATGGGCCTTAGGTTTTGAGAAAAAAAATAAAATACCTTGAAAATCCTTTATTTTTTATCTTGAGTTTGGAAAATGATATCGCCATGATTCTTTCACTAATTCATTTATTTTAGAGAGTAGATTAAAGGAAAAATACAATCGTTAAAGAATTATTCATATTTCTTCAATTTAATTTAAAAAAAGGTTCAAGTTTTCAAGTAAACTAGGTTTATAAATTTTTTCACATAACAAACAATAGCAGAATTGAGTTCAGCACCTCAAGAAACCCTGATGTCTTAAATATCATCCAAAACAAAAAATAAATTGTTTTTCCTGTCAGGAGCAGCTTAAAAATGTTTCAGCAAAATTGTATGTGTAGTTTCAAAAGTCTGCATCTCGTGTTGAGCTGATCCGATTTTTACGTTCTTGAGCTCGTTGCATAGAAGAAAGCTTTCTTTTTCTAACCATATAAATAACTATTGTATTATCTCGGGAAGCTCTTGTAAAAAATGGTCCTCAAAATAAAAATTAAATTCAAACTTTTCTTTATATTATGTTGATTCCTGAACACGTAAAAATATCTTGATTAGGTAAAAATGTGTAACTCTAGAGCCTTTATTTACCCTATAAATTTGATGAGAATCGGTAGAATTTTCTCCGAAATATGGTCGGATTTTTGGATGTTTAACGAAATTGTAAGGCCTTATCGAAACTTTTAATGCAATTTTTAATTTTTTTTTTTTTTTTTTAATCTTCCCAAAATTTACTTATAGGTTTTTTTGTTTGTCCTCAAAACGAATCTGAAAACTGTTATGAAACAAATGAGCCGAGTAACAACCAAAAACAATACTAATAATTTAAAAAAAAATCCAAGAATGAATGAAAATAAAATGTTAGTCGATCACTTTGAGAGAGAGGTTTGTAAGAGTTTTCAATAACAAATAACAATTAGGAATGATTCACATCGTATCAGTTTTAAAATCCCCCACCTACCCTCACCAGTAAGTAAACAAAGAGTATATGCGGACGAGTACAAAGTACGTTTTTCTATTTTAGTTCGCACTTGTTTCATTATACCACCTTCACATTGGAAGTATATCCATAAGAAAAAAGTACTACTTGTTGATGGCGAGGGCATAGAAAAAACACATTGCAGATAGATCATTGAGAAAAAGTAGTTTTAAATTTTAGTTCGTTTGAAGTTCAAAAACATTTTTTGTAAGGCGAACGTGAAACTATCGGGATGAACCCATTTTCTCCTAGCCGACCAAGAAAAACAAAATAGGCTCCGTAAAATGAATTTACTATTGATAAAAACATCGTGAAAAGGATGGAAATAATTACTTTTTAGAGTTATGTTGATGGAATATTCTGGCAAAATACTGACATTAAAAAATCATTTTGTGCAAAACTGTTTTTGTTTCATAACAGTTTTCAGATTCGTTTTGAGGACAAACAAAAAAACCTATAAGTAAATTTTGGGAAGATTAAAAAAAAAAAAAAAAAATTAAAAATTGCATTAAAAGTTTCGCTAAGGCCTTACAATTTCGTTAAACATCCAAAAATCCGACCATATTTCGGAGAAAATTCTACCGATTCTCATCAAATTTATAGGGTAAATAAAGGCTCTAGAGTTACACATTTTTACCTAATCAAGATACTTTTACGTGTTCAGGAATCAACATAATATAAAGAAAAGTTTGAATTTAATTTTTATTTTGAGGACCATTTTTTACAAGAGCTTCCCGAGATAATACAATAGTTATTTATATGGTTAGAAAAAGAAAGCTTTCTTCTATGCAACGAGCTCAAGAACGTAAAAATCGGATCAGCTCAACACGAGATGCAGACTTTTGAAACTACACATACAATTTTGCTGAAACATTTTTAAGCTGCTCCTGACAGGAAAAACAATTTATTTTTTGTTTTGGATGATATTTAAGACATCAGGGTTTCTTGAGGTTCTGAACTCAATTCTGCTATTGTCTTTTATGTGAAAAAATTTATAAACCTAGTTTACTTGAAAACTTGAACCTTTTTTTAAATTAAATTGAAGAAATATGAATAATTCTTTAACGATTGTATTTTTCCTTTAATCTACTCTCTAAAATAAATGAATTAGTGAAAGAATCATGGCGATATCATTTTCCAAACTCAAGATAAAAAATAAAGGATTTTCAAGGTATTTTATTTTTTTCCTCAAAACCTAAGGCCCATTGGACGGAACGCTCGGACACGTGTCGACTATTTTTCGATGTAGAATCACCAGAAAAAAAATGGGCCCGATCGACGACCCAATAGCTGTGCCCTCCCCTTGTTAGATTAGAAATTAATGCGTTGTTGTGGTCCCCTCCGTTTGACCAATTTTGATGAAATGTTGGCTATCACATATTTGGCATATACATAGATGAAATACCTAGTTTGATCAAAATCGTTAAAGCCGTTTTTGAGAAAATAAAAAAAAAATCACGTGAAAATGATACAAAATTTATTAATTAAAGCCCCCCATCCGGTTGATCAATTTTGATGAAATGTTGGCTATCACATCTTTGGCATATACATACATCAAATACCCAGTTTGATCAAAATCGTGAAAGCCGTTTTTGAGTAAATAAAAACAACACGTGAAAATGATACAAAATTTATTAAGTAAAGTCCCTCCTCCGGTTCATCAATTTTGATGAAATGTTGGCTATCACATCTTTGGCATATAAATACATCAAATACCCAGTTTGATGAAAATCGTGAAAGCCGTTTTTGAGTGAATAAAAATAACGCGTGAAAATGTTACAAAATTTATTAAGTAAAGTCCCCCCTCCGGTTAATCAATTTTGATGAAATTTTTACAGTCATATCTTCGGCATATAAATAGATGAAATACTCAGTTTAATTAAAATCGTTATAGCCGTTTTTGAGAAAATCGAAAAAAAACCTAAAAAGTTATTAAGTAAAGTACCCCCTCCCTTTAAGTAATTTTGATAAAATTTATGCTGTCACATCGCGGGCATATACCTACACTAAATACCCAATTTCAGGATCGCAGGGTTCTCTTCCTTTTATATTAACTTAATATTATTTGGGGCCTAGTTTTTGAGCTAGTCTGTTCACACACACACACACACACACACACAGACACACAGACACACACAGACACACACACACAGACCATTTGGCGGGACTTGGTTATTTCGACTCAGGGGGTCCCAAAACGTGTATTTCCGTTGAAAACCGGAAGTCGAAATTTTTCACGATCGCAATACTTCCACTTACTATATATTTCATATATAGGTAAGTGAAAGTAAAAGGAGAGCTGCATTGACTGTTAGAAATCGAAAATAAAAAATTTGAAGTGCTCTTATTGCATGTAATTATAAAAAATGTTTTTTTACTATGTATGATGAGCATTCCATTCACAAAATGACTAATTCCAATTACAACATCTTTTCAGCAAGATTTTATCACCGCTCATAGTTTAGGATAAAAAGAAATATGATGAAAAAATGGTGCCCTCATGATATTTTTGTTTTTACTTTGTAATACTGGGTGCATAGTCCGGCCAAATTACGGGGAAGGGGATATCTTAAGGGAGGTTGAACTGGAAGAAAGGTCCTAAAAAAAAAGTTTCTATGAATCTTTGGTAGTTTTTAAACTTCTGGATCTAAAAGGCCCATCACAGTAGTCGACGCTTAAGTTGTACTCGAAATATAGTTTTTTTAACTATTATCTAATAACTTATTATCTGCTGACTGCTTGGAATGCGCTTATAGGATTCAGAATCATAGAAACCATCAAAAACGGTGCATGACTCGAAAAAGTTGCAGCATAATTAATTGTTCATTCACTATTTTCAACCCCCTTTAAAGTATATAGGGTTCCTTATTTGGGCGAACTCTGCAGATCTCGAATCTTAATATTGACACCGTGTTTAAAGTTTCAAGAAAGTGCTATTTTTTTTCTATTTCTATCTGTGCTAATTTAAAGTTTTTCTGTTATAAAAACTACCACACAATTACCGGAGCGAAGCCGGGTACCCTAGCTAGTTGAAAATATAAATATAATTGATAAGGAGGACGTTTGAAGAGTAGTAGAGTTGGATCCGCGTCAAAGTTGTTCAGAGATAGCCTCTCAACTTAATATCTCAGCCACCACTGCCTGGAATTCCTTAAAGAACTGGGAAAAGTGAAAAAACTGGATAAATGGATTCCTCATAAGCTTTCAGATGCCAATATGCTTGTTCGCTTGACAACTGCATCTTCGTTAACTTCCCGCTTGAATAGGCTGGGAAGTTTTGCCTCACCCACCATATTCCCCTGACCTGTCACCCACTGATTATCACCTATTCAGAGATCTCGACAACAATCTGAGACAGAAATGTTTTCAAGACCGTGACAACCTAATTTACGAACTGACCACTTATTTTTGCAGTAAAAATCAACAGTTTTTTAAGGAAGGAATTTGGGCTTTACCATCTCGTTGGGAGAAGGTTACCGACTGTAACGGTGGATATTTTGATGAATAAAGGTTTATTTATATTTATTTATTTATAATTTCCCCCAAAAAAACGACAGGACTTTTTGAATGACCTGGTACATCAAATACCACAGTTTGGTCAATATCATTAAAACCGTTTTTGAGTACATAAGAGGTGCTGCATAATTCTTTCAAAACTACGTCATGTTATAAGCTTTTCGAGCTTTGAATTCTGATCAGATGGCTCGTTGTAAAAGTTTGGCATTTACTATTATTATCATTATAATTGTGATTGATGGAAAATGCTTACTCAACCCTTGTGGATCTGTTCTGGGTTTAAAATCCCCTTGTCGGCGGGGTGCTATAATTTATACTCTGAGGGGAGAAATGTAGTTGAATGGAATACAAGATTATGGAAACGAATAAAAAAACTGAGGAAACATTTGAACAGATTTGAGATCATTTTTTTTTTTTTATTGCTAAGTTTATCTGTTAGGGGTGAACGTAAATTAATATTTAAATCGATTACGTAGTTACAGCTGAGATGAAATATTGAATCTGATACGAAAGCAATAAGAGAGAGATAGAGTGGGTGGGGGTGGAGGGGGTGGGGGTTTGCCATAGAGGTCGGAAGAGAGTTAATGAAAAGGTTGCTGTGCTGATTGGATCAGCCCCCCTCCTACAACAAGGAGGATATATATTGAATTAAGAAGAGATTAATACGTTCCGGATCGTAGAGTTGGTATGATGGATGAGGGGGAAGGGTGGTAATGCTAATGGAGGCTAAAAGACTGGCCGGGCCTTCCTTAATGGCCTGGAAAGGCGTTGCTCCATCCTACTCTTCCACAGCCTCATGAATCACTACGCCAAATGTTCGCTCTACTACTAGCGCTACCTGATTTCTGATCCTTACTCTTAATATCGATATAAGAACGATTCAATTGCTTCATAATTTATGAACGGAATTTTCCATCACGCTTCTCATCAAGCGCCCTTGCTAATATTATTACATAGTTGGGAACGCCAAATAAGATTTTAATACTCTTTTGTCTTGGTCCCATGATAATGGCTTGATCATTAATAAACTGAAATATCATACGTATGTCTGTCTACATAACGGCAATTACATCAACAACGTCTGCAGCTGGCCTTTAATTGAAAATGTAACCTCTTTTAAATACCTTGGCTTTATGATTGACCACAAATTCCTTTGAACTCTCATATCAGGTTCATTTTTAGTAGATTAAGAACTATTATATTGAAATTCTACTATATTAAAACATTTGTCCCGTACAGTACTTTGAAATTGATTTATACTTCTTTTTGTGAATCTATTATCACACATATTGTTTGTTCTCACCAAAGTGGGCACTTTTTACGGCGTTTTTTTTTTTTTTAATTTTATGGTTACAAATAAACTTTTTTTTCGGTGTAATACTATTCCTTAGCCTATAAGAAGCACGGAGTCGACGTGGAAGAACACCAATTCACGTTGAACGTTTTTATTTATTTTTTTTTTATTTTTTTTTTTTTTTACATTTCTCATTATTTGGGACTGATGCTTTGAAAAAGTTGAGCACCAAAAGAAAGCTTCAATCCACGTCGCTATCTTCATTTCCCTGCAGCATTTTATTTACAGTAAGACAGGGGAATGAACGACAGGGGAATGAATTTTTAAGGTTTATTTGATAACCGTTGAAAGGAAAAAAAAGATATAATAATGCTATTTGAAAAACGAAATCTGTGCTACAAATTCTTTTATCTCTCAAAAATTAGAAATGAAAAAACTTGCCTGACCAAAACTATAGAGGACAGTGGAATGGAGACTATTAAACGTAACCTCTCAATTTTGAGAACTTATTTGCTTCTGGAGAGCTTGGATTTGTACTGAGGTTAAGTTAACAGTTGGGATTGCTTAGGGAAAGACCCCTTCCTGCTGACTATATATTTTTTACTAATTTCCCGCCTGAATAGTGTGGTGAAAATTTAATTTTAGAAATTGACAGGGGAATGAAAGAAAACCTCTGTGTATCATCAAGGATTCGACTTTTATGAAATTTTACAGTATTTTGAACAAATTGAACAGAAAAAAAAGTAAAAATTGACCTAGTATAGGGACACAGAACTCTTACTTTGAGCAGGATCAGACCTCGGGACATAACAGGGGAATGAATTTCGACCTTTTTCTGGTGTTTTTAAGGTACGTGTGTTATACAATTAAAATTAAGTCGTATGGGGTCTACCTTTACAACTCGCCTGGATTTACAAAATTGATGTCTTAGAGTCCTAAGTTTTTCTAAATCGCTATAAACGGCTTGGGACACAAAAGTGCCCACTTACGTGAGAATGAACCATATATGGATTAAATACATGGGGCTCGGCTTCAAAAACAAAGTTAAACGAAGTTAAAAAAATACAAGAAAGAATAATAAGCAGTATTGTACCATATAAACTTAGATCGATTGTAGCTGAACCGGAAAATATTTTTACGTCACCAAGTTATTGCCGGTAAAAGGAATTTTCATGTACAATCTTATTTCAAAAAATCTGGTGCGTGCGCGCAACACACAACTTTCACTTACCAACTTACTTAGATTAGAAATTGACGTGTTTTGCTAATAATCATTTCCCAAAGTCACACATTTTTCTACATTCATATCTTATTTTTGTTAATCGTTAAAGCCGTTTTTAAAAAACCTGTGAAAATGATACAAAATTTATTAAGTAAAGTCCTCCCTCCCGTAGATCAATTTTAATGAAATTTTTACAGTCATATCTCGGGCATATAAATACATCAAATACCTAGTTTGATCAAAATCGTTAAAACCGTTTTTGAGTAAATAAAAAAAACATGTGAAAATGGTACAAAATTTATTAAGTAAAGTCCCCCCTCCCGTAGATCAATTTTGATGAAATTTTTACAGTCACATCTCGGGCATATAAATACATCAAATACCAAGTTTGATCAAAATCGTTAAAACCGTTTTTGAGTAAATAAAAAAAACACGTGAAAATGATACAAAATTTATTAAGTAAAGTCCCCCCTCCGGTTAATCAATTTTGATGAAATTTTTACAGTCATATTTCGGACATATAAATCGATCAAATACTCAGTTTAATCAAAATCGTTAGAGCCGTTTTTGAGAAAATCGAAAAAAAACGTAAAAAGTTATTAAATAAAGTACCCCCTCCCTTTGAGCAATTTTGATGAAATTTTTGCTGTCACATCGCGGGCATATACCTACACTAAATACCCAATTTCAGGTTCCCACGGTTTATAGTTTTTGAGCTAGTCTGTTCACATACACACACACACACACACACACACACACACACACACAGACCATTTCGCGGGACTTGGTTATTTCGACTCAGGGGGTCCCAAAACGTGTATTTCCGTTGAAAACCGGAAGTCGAAAATTTTCACGATCGCAATACTTCCACTTACTATATATTTCATATATAGGTAAGTGAAAGTAAAAACCTTATTTTTTCAAATGACTGTAAAAAAATAAAATATCAGCATTATTCGACTAGAAAAACAATTTTTGAAGTACCGAAATTCGTTAATGATTATGGTAGACGAACAAAGAGAGTATTGATGCCTAGTACTTTTAATATAATACCCCAAAGTTTGTCATCGCATGCAGTAATTTATGTGATAGAAAATGTTTCCTAAGTTGAGTTATTTTATTTCAAACTCTGAATTATTATTTTATATATCTTTTTTAAAATAACGTAATCTCTCTATATATAAGAGGCTTTGTGCTGACTGACAGAATCAACGCACAGCAAAAACCGCTAATGATAGAAACTTGAAGTTCGGAAATTAGATTTTAAACGAGATATAGGTAACCACTAAGAAAGGAATTTCAAAAATTTAACCCCTAAGGGGTTTAAATAGCAAAATTGTCGTTTAACTCTAACGGACTCCTATTTTTCCATTTCGAGAAAAAATGTCTAATTTGGACTCATTTTAAAGATCTTGATACGACGAGTTTAACTCGAAAGCCCTACAGGGTGTCGAAAACCATGTTTTAAAGCCCAAAAATGAAGCATTCACGATGAGTAAGTAATTTTTTGTTTCGGCGGTTTTAGTGAACTCTCTCCATTGCGCACCTCCCTCTCTTCTACCGAGCCGGCAGCTTCCCCCTCCTACATTCCACCTACCGAAAGCTCCGATTCTACTAAATCTCCTTGACACCAGTTAACATTCTAAATAAAATCAATACCAAGATAATGAGCACAGAATTGATTTTAAAGGCTCGCGGGCCTTTATTAATTTTATAAAATACGATTGCTTTTTTTTTTTTTTAATTTAAATATGATTGTGACATGTTATGTCAACTGTTAATAAGTTTACGTAATGTAAGTTTAAGTAATTATGGTTGGTGATCAATTTTTTAACGCAGATCATCAAATATTGCTCGTTTTATAGAATTTAATAAACATCCCTAAATTTGATTATATGCTTTTAAAATAGACTACACGTTCCTTGCGTATCAATATCATTTCAGCCATCCATCCCATATCATAAATCAAACTAAAATTAATTATAGCTATAACTAATCGTATGACTATCGGATATTTTAATAGTACAAGTGCCTGGGGAAGAGACCATTAGCAGTGGAGGGAGGGGTTGTCGCAGATGCGGACGTCAGATGTTAGACCACAAGGGGACTTCCACTAATGATCAACGCGGCTTTGGCGATCCCTCTTGTGTTCTTCCTGACCTGTCTGCAACATGCGGAACTGGGAGAGTATGCGAATCTGCGAATGGAGCATATCATTCATTGGGCAAATATCATAAATGTTTCGAAGAAAGGAGAGAAGAAGAAGAAGAAGCAGAAAAAAAAAGAAGACAATCGGCATTTCAGATGTTGTAACGTGAAACAAAAGACAAAACATGGTTTAAAATAGTTCTAGACTTGTTGTTGGAACAAACTATCATAGGACATGTTTGTGACTACGATGTTCGAGTACTATCTACGCTGGCCTCGAACCTTCCAGATGTTCTTGTTACAACTTAATATAAGGAGCGATGGATTGGAGAGTTAGTCTCGTTCTGAAGCTCAAGTCATATGGTTATTTTTGAGGTACAAAGTGATCATTTTTATAACCTGTTTAATTATTTGTGTGGCATTGTAAATTATTTTCATTTAATAAAATTTGTTTAACCTACACGAGTGTTACAATATTTTCTGATTGCATTTTCTTGACGGCATTGTGATCTTATATATAAAAATGCAAGGGCTATATGTTTGCTACCTCAAAACGGGAAAGTATTGGATGGATAAATCTCAAACTTTTTATAGAAAGTTGCTGTTTAGCCAAATAGCAGCCACATCTGCTTTTTATGTTAATAATAATAAAACCCAAGTTAAAAAAATGTTATATTAGAGTCGACTGAGGTGTGGTGGTTATCATAGCAACTTAAAGTACTGAAGGTCGCAAGACCGCGTCACGCAGTGGCGTAGGATTTTTTAAAGGGAGTAAAAAGTCCTTGGATATGCTCTCGTTTGATAGGACGTAAAATAGCCGATGTCTACACGTACTCGTTGAAGACCCCTAGGATTAGGATTAGGATCAGGTTATGGGGCGATCAACTGCCAAGGTTATTACGCCCTAAATAATATTCTTAGTTACTTCTACATAAAGACCCCTATCCTATCCCACAATACTAAAGTTCGCAGGTTCGTGTCTCGCGGCGCACAGTGGTTGAAAGGCGGAAAAAACCTATTTTTTGAAGGTATTGGAATATTCTTTTTCTTTTGATCATTAATTAATAGAATAGTTATCTGACACATTACATAAATTTATTCGGTGGTATACTGATTTTTAAACTTTTTAAGACCCTTTGAAAATCGATCATTGAAAAAGTTTATTTTTCAACGGAAAATTTATAACACTATAATAATTTTTACAACTCGCAGTTTTGTTTCTTAGGGCAATTTTCCTTTATAATCATGAAAAGCGATCTCCCATATTATACTAGCATAAAAATGATGCTATTTGGTCCATGTTTTAACCCAGAAATAAAATCCTGAATAAATGCTATAAAAATTAGAAACAAAATTTTTGTGGTAATCCATATTTTTCAAGCGCAGTTTTAAAATCCATTTTTTTAAGAAGAAGATACATTCAAGGAAATATTAAAACATATTATAGCTGCGTCCACCTGCGTCTGTCTGTACATGTGGGATTTTTTATTTTTATTGTAATACCTATGCTATTTCGTGCAGTTTATTCGCTATGGAGCTTGTGCTTCGAATTAGGATATTACTAATCGTTAAGTAAAACATCATGCCTTACTTACCAGGTCTGTAGCATCATTTATAAAGTCAGTCTGAATCGTTATTAGGTCGATGATAAATCAACTTTTTCACCTACCGTGATTTTAGAATGAATTTGGAAATTATTAATAATACGTTTATTAACATGACCTCGGATAACTTGATAAAAATAAACTGATTTCTCATGAAAACTTTCTTGCCTTGTTTTAACAGACAGTGGCAGGAAGCTCATAGAATAAAAATAAAATTATTTAAAAAATGAAGAGTGGCTAGCACAGAACCAAACTGATGACTTGGTATCACTTCACTGTTTTCATGTCAAGGCTTCGGTTCAAGAAAAGTTTTTCAAATACTTTCCCCGTCATAGATAGAGTGTGTTAGAACGGTAAGATGAAGGATTAATTGTGATTTTAGAATCATTTTGAGTTAGGAGAATTTCCAAAGAAGAGGATAATAGGTTTTGTTTTATCTACCTTGAATGTTTTCATGAAATACAATGATACTGCAAGTACCATCAATTATATTAATAGCACGAAATAGCAAAAGTGCTTAAACTGACCAATATCCAGTCGAAAATTGATGTATGATTTGTTTTTCTATTTTCCTAACACCGCCGATTAATCCGAATAGCCGGTTAAGCGGGGCTCCAACCTATACATTTTATGGGAAATTCAATCGTGGTTATGATAATATCAACTTAATTTTTTTGCAGCTTACAGATCAGGTTTGACAAGGTTTTTTCCGAAAATAGTCGATTTTCAACCACTGTGCGGCGGCCCTAGGATTTTTTAAAGGGAGTAAAACATTCTTAGTTATGCCGTCCCTCGGATAGGACGTAAAATGGAGGTCCCGAGCCTGTACGATGTAAGGTACTCGTTAAACATCCCTATCCTAATTATAGCTGGATAGGCAAAATTTAGGACTCCCGCTGTAGCATCGTCCGATTAGCCTTTGAGGCATAATGTTGTTCAACCAAACAAAAAACAACAAACATTTGTTGCGGTGCGCGCCAAACACAACTTTCACTCACCATCCTACTACTATCTCTAGAGTAGGAATGAACGTGTTTTTTTAAAAATGCGCAAACGGCATTTAGCAACTTGACAGAAATCAGCTTTTCCACATCTGCTTTTTATTCTCCATACGTTTAAGAGTATTATAACTATTGAAAAACTTTAAACTCCTAAATACTTTTCGATTTTTAGGGGCCTAAAAAAATACTGATTTCATCAATAGTCGAGATTTTACTGCTGCTTGTTTTTTACTGCGAGTTGCTTGTTGTAAGGTGAGTCACTAGTAGATGCATTTACGGCTCGTTGTAAATTAAAACCAAATTTTTCTGATGTTTGTCGCTTATGACATTCTGGAAACCGAAAACGATTAGTGTTACTCTAAAATCACTTTATATTGCATTAAGAAATCTATTATAAGACAGAAGTTTGTAAACTAAAACATAATTATTAAAGATTATCTTGTACCATATGTATTTCACACCGTAAAATGATTTAATTTATTTGAGCATCACGTATTTACGCACTAAAGTAAAAATTTTATGTAAGTAAAAATTAAACTGAACATTAATTACGCACCTGAGTCCCAGGAGTCAGCGGACAATCGAGAGAAATTTTTTTTTTCGATTAACCCCTTCCTTTGCGAGCTACTACAAGTGCGAATAACTACGAAAATGGTCGCTGGTCTTTTTCGAAGGTGTCATTTTTTCCCAGCTTTTTGAGACAAACATTTTTGGATATACACACTTTTCCGATCGTCGCCGTCGTTTTCGAGTTACAAGCAAAACCATGCGATTTCAGTCAATAGAATCTTATTTTTACTCGCTCTCCGCGAAACCGATACGTATATTTAATTATATGGCGTTTTCCAAATTGCGCTCTTTCAGTGACATCTATTATTATGTAAAACAAATCCACCAACAAACAATCACAGATGACCGTAACTTCAAACATATTTGTAGTGTTCAAAGAGGTCCTGTAAACACGTAAATACTATGTAAATACCTTAAACTTATGTTTCAAAATATAAATAATCTACAATTTAAACACATCTGTTCTTTACTTCAATCCTCACCTTTGCCCATGACGCACTAAAAACGCACGATACTAGACTATACGGTGTGTACTATAATTAAGTAGGATTTAAGTAGGTTGGGGTGCGATGTTTCGCATGGGTCAGCTAGGCTATGCTAGATGACAATAAATGTTTATTTATTTAATTTCCTAAAAGTTAGCAAAGCATAGCTGGGTTTAGCTAGTATTATGTATTATTTGCCTTTTGAGTATGACTAAAAATTATTAATGATAGCTATATGACTTGATGACAGTAAGACGCCAGTGATGTTTGGATAAGTTACAAATGGAAGACGTTCTCTATGAAGACAGGATTTACATTGGGGAGGGGGGAGGGATAAACATTTTAAGAGAACGCCTGGAGTGGGGAGATGTTGGAAGACTATTCCATTACATTAGGAGCCAGCAGCGAGAAGCGAGTTCCATTGACCGTGAAGAAATCGCTACGACTTTGATGGGAGTGCTCTTTAATCCGCATTGCATTAATATTTCATACTCAGACCCCCCCTCATTCTACTCAGACAAAGTTGCCTTATTTACTTTGTATAAGGATAATAGGGGGGGCATCCAAGATTGAGACCTCATCTAATAGAAACATATAAAAAGCTCCTGTTTTTTTATTGCTGAATACTTTTATTGCGATGTCTCTTCCATATCAAAAATAATCCAATATCCGGTTCTTGTTTGTTTCACGACTAGATGTTACTAACAAGTGATTTTTTTAGGAACAGTTATAGCTAATGTAACCTCTAGAAAAAATACGTTTACAGTAATCAATATATTTGTTGTTTTGTTCTTGGATCTTCCTTCATAGCGATGAATTTTTAGTTTCACTTACCTTTATATGGGACACATAGTAAGGGAAGTTATTGCGATCATAAAAAATTTCAACGGAAATACTCATTTCGGGGTCCCCTGAGTCCAAAAAACCAAGTATAGCGAAATAATTGAATGGATCCGCCGAAAAACGTTCTAAGCGACAATATTGCCGAAGTGGCACTTTTGGGTGAATGTATAATAGTACGTCATAGTATGATCTAATATTCCATTATGTCATTTTACATGTATAGGGGAGAGCGGGGATGGTTGGCAACAGTTTTCACTTTATTGATTGTTGAGTCGTTCCTGTTAATATAATCCCAATAGGGCTGATACCACTGTAAACTCTCAGTATTTGAGTACTTCAAGTATTTTTTTCACCACATAATATTTAATACTAAGATCACAGAAAATTGAAGAATTCATCAATCCAGAGTATGCCAATTAACCCCCAATGTGGGGCTGGTTGGCCTAGAGGGTGGGCTTGTTTAGCCATCTCATCCAAGTACTGCCTGACAATTATTATTGTTTTTAAAAGCTGCACTATAATGATTTAATAATTTTGAATCGGTTTTAACCAGCTTTTAAGGGAAAATAGAATGACAATAGAAAAAGATAGAAGTTTAGACTGTCGTCACTTTCTGCATAAGAAAAATTGCTCTCATCCTCCTTGCTGGAACTAAAGACAATTGTTTACTTTCACCTTTGTTTATGTTTACCTTGTTTTTGGGAATTGCTACTGCACAAACAAACCCCAGTTGAAGAGAGCCAACTAACCCCACAGTAGAGATCATATGAAAGATGGTTGCCAGGACAGGGGAGAACAATCAAACAAGAAACTGGTTAGTCGAAAGGTTAGGCTTTTCAGTTTGGGGCTATTTAAACAGAATCGGAGTCAGATGTTTTACCATGCTTCTAAACCAAATTTACTGAACATATAAAAATTTACTTACATGTTGTAAAATCAATGGATGAAGCACACTCTTCTCTACACTGTTAGCATCGGATTGAAAACTCAGGGCAAGACTCCCGAGGTTGAGCGGGTCACATGGTACAATGGTGGGGCCTTCACAGCAGGTGTGACGGAAACTATAAGCCGATGGCCAACCTACCCCCTATGCCAACCAGCCCCGCTCTCCCCTACATAACAAATCACATGAGAAAAAAAATTCACCTACAGAACTAACAATAACTTTAGACTATGATTTTATTTCACTGATTACTCAACATTGCATATTTGTCTCTTAGAACATTTTTCGGCGGATCCATTCAATTGTACGTGCATGTGTACAGATAATCTCAAAAACGATAAGCGGTACTTTGTTATTTAAAGTAGGTATATGCCCATGGTATGAAAATTTCACAAAAATTCAGTAAAAGGAGGGGTCTTTATTCATAAATTTTATCACACTTTCGGTTTTTTTTGCGATTTTATCAAAAAAAGGCTCTAACAATTTTTATTAACACGTTAGGTGCGACGGCGTATTTTATGGGTATATTTTACGGTATCGGTCCCAGGGGTCCGAATGCTGGGATGAGCCACAGACGATATCGGGCGTCGGGGTCCGATGGGAATGCTTTGACGAAAGCGTCTTCTTTTGACTAAAAAGTGAATTAAATGAGCGTCTCAAGGGCATTATGATTGGAACTAGACATAATAGGCGCAGGACAGGGCGATACAGGATTTACGCCACACTTTATCGAGAATCGGACCTCGGAGTCCGTTTCTAAAAAACAACAGAATTTTAGATATTAACAACATTCTCTGCACTAAAATGCAATGCCACCTTTAGTATTGTAGGTTGCCATGCTAACCACTATACCACAGTAAGGTGTAGTGAGCCTGCAAAAGAGTTACAAATAAATTAAGAGTTCTTTACGATTATATTCCAGTGATTTTTCTAGGAACAGCATCCCGAAGATAACTTATAAAATCTGGTGTTATGTGAGCTTTTAACAATTTTCACTTACCAACTTTCTTACTTTGACTAAAAATAGTCATTATATTTTTAAAAAGTCATACTTGAGTGCTACCAGTGGGAAAACTCAACTTTTTACGCAATAAAAACTGTTTTTTATTGTTGTTGGGGCAAAATCTAAAAAAGGACTGGTAATTATAAAATAATAATAATAAAGGCTTAACGAACCCGAAGGTTCGATGCCGACACCACCACTCGCTCCCTGCACGCCTCCATCCATCGAACGTCTTCCAGACCTAACTTCGATAGATCTGCCCTAACGCAATCCTCCCACCTCCGTCTCGGCCTGCCCCTCGGACGTTTCCAATTCGGCACCGCGCTTATTAATCTTTTCAGAATACGTTCACAGCCAAGTTTTGCAATTTTACACGCCCATTTTATTCGTCTTGCTGCAATCACGTCAATTATATTTACTGGATAAAGTTCACTCAGTTTGGCGTTGTGTAAGCGTCTAAATTCTCCCGTTATTTCATCCCTCTTCGGTCCAAATATTCTACGCAGTACTTTATTTTCAAAAACTCTAAGCCGTTGCTCATCCCTCAATGTCAGCGGCCAAGTTTCGCATCCGTAAACGACCGTTGGAAGAATAATAGTTTTGTAAATCCTAATTTTTAAGTTTTGGGACAGAAGGCGGGAGCTAAGCAATTTCGCGACTGAAAAGCAGCAAGCATTACCGGCTTTTAATCTAGCCTTAATTTCCTTATCGATTTCGTTTTTTCTAGTTACCATCGCCCCTAAATATCTAAATTTCTCTACCTGTTCAAACGTATTCCCCCCTACACTGATATCAGCGAAATCCTCACCACTTCTACGACTAACCATATATTTCGTCTTATCCGTATTCATTTCCAGTCCAAGTTCTTGTCCGGCTTTCATCAACGTTTTTGTGTTCATTTCTATGGTTTCCACGTCCTCCCCAAGCAATACCAAATCATCGGCATATCCGAGCACGGGTATATTCCCTCCCAAATTCAAACCCTTTCCGGTACGTGTCACCTCCCTAATGGCATATTCCAGCGCTAAATTAAATAAAACAGGTAAGAGAGAATCTCCTTGTTTCAAACCAGAGCGGACCTCGAACTTCTCAGAAAAATAATTACCGATTCTAACTTTATTGAACGTTTCAGTCATACACATTTTTACTAAGTTTACTAATTTTTTTGGTATTCCCTGCTCGACCAGAATGTTATACAACTTTTGGCGGTTAATAGAGTCATATGCCTTTTTGAAATCGATAAAAAGCTGATGTACGATACCGTTATATTCTAATTTTTTCTCTAATATTTGGCGAAGAGAGAATATGTGGTCTACGGTTGATCGGTTTTGCCTGAAACCACATTGATATTCTCCGATAATTTCCTCGGCGTATTCAGTGATTCGACTAGTTAGGATTAACGTAAATATTTTATAGCAAACCGGAAGGAGTGAGATTCCACGATAGTTATTGCAATCCGTTTTTGATCCCTTTTTGTGAATCGGAATGAGAATAGACTCTTTCCACTCTTCGGGTATCTTTTCTTGTTCCCAGATCTTTTTAACCAAAAGAAATATTTTTGATATCCCAGCTTCCCCGCATGCCTTGATTAGTTCGCTAGGGACATTATCTGTTCCCGCTGCTTTATGAGATTTTAATTTTCCAATGGCTATTTCAACCTCCTCTTTACTCGGTTCTACTACTAACGGTTCAGCACTTTGGTATTCCGAAGAGGAAGATAGATTAATAAACGGGAATAGATAGATAATAAACGGGAATAATGTAGACTTCAAGGAGATTGAAAAATGTAATGAGAAAAACAAATTGTTGGTGTTTCTAAATTTGAATACGTGTGTGATTTGGCAGTTATATTTCTTTACTAGCGTAAAACTACAATGATCTTCAAGTCCTTAAAATTTGAATTGTACTTTATAATTTTTTTATTTATTATATATTTATTCATTTCTCTTTCGTAGCGCATTTTTATTTTAGTTCATTTCAATATTATAAAAACAGGAACTTTTTTTATAATATTTAAGTTTTTCACAATCGCAATATTTTCCGTTACTATATATTGGATATATAGGTGAGTGAGAGTAATAAAAATATAGGATTGATTCTATTGCGTTTAAGTACTTTCTAGGATTTTTTTTCAGATTTTAGCCTCAAACTATCGAATCATGATAGAACCTACTTCTATAAAATTCTCTGAAATATGCTCATCGGAAGCCTAGATAATCTACACCGATTCTAAATCTGAACATGCAGCACCAAAGCTACTTATGAAATTAAACTCCACAAATTATTACTATTTTTTTTATTTCAATAAACCTTCATAATGATGTCTTCGCAGACATGATGGTTATTACCTTATTAAAATGTGACTAATTTATGACGTGAGCAATCTAAGTTTGCTTTATGAACTTAACATCACTGCTACGTGCAGATTTTTTTTTTAACATATTTATAAAATAATTAGTACGTATGGGTTACAAAATATTATTAAGTATTTTTGACTACAACATATATATTTAATTAAATTATTTTTGGGGACAGTAATTCGTACAACGGCGTACCAAGAATATTTATAGAATAATCTTGATTGAATGAATGAATGTTTTTTAAAATTTTATACACATAAATCCCTAGCATTAATTATCAATTTTTTATTTTTATTTTTTTGTAAATATTTAATGTCATATACGGCCACATGGGCATGTTATCTTTATTATGTATCAACAATTTATTCTAAACGGATATTATTTCATTTTGAAAATCACCAACAAAAATAATTAATTAGATTATTCATAGCAATTTAATAAATAATAAAACAATTCATAGTTGTTTGTTTGTTGAACGTCGCTTCATGCCACTGAGACTAATCCGACGATGCTACAGTGGGAGTCCTAAACGGGTACCTGATATCGAACAGGCTCGGGACCTCCATTTTTCGTCCTATCTGAGGGACGGAAAAGTCAAAGATTTATTACTTACCTAGAGCCACCGCGGGATGCGAACCCGCTTCCTTTATTATTGTAGGTTGCTATGCTAAGCACTTTACACCACTTAACTGCTAACACCGCAGGTCACCCAAACAATTCCCATTTAATCATTCTGAGATTATGACTCTAGGTATTTTAGATAGTTGTAATATCGTTGAGCGCCTGGCTATTAAACCATATTTCTAAATTTACAATATAGGTAAAAGAAAGTATCATACCCAGAGGTATATAAACTATAAGACAAACAAGCTCCATGCAATGCTCTGGGAGATAAGGCTGGTTCTTCTTAATAAGCGGACATTTCTGTTTACATGCAATATATTTACACAAATATGTAAAGTTAAAAATTAATATACAGTTATAAAATAAAGAAAGAACGAAACCTGTGATTTCTGTAATAAAATAAAGAAAGTGGTGAAACCTGTGATTCTGTATGGAGTAGAAACGGCTTGCTTTCCCAGTTTAGATAAGTTGAAAAAAATAGAGAGGAAAATTTTGAGGAAGATTTATGAACCAAAGAAAACATCAGAAGGATTCTGGAGGAGGTCTAATGAGGAAATTTACAGGCAAATTAATGATTTAGAAACTGATATGAGAATTAGGAGGTTAAGGTTCTTTGGGCACGTGGAGAGAATGAGTGAAAAAAGGTTAGGTAAAGAAATTTTCAGTAAAATTTTAAAGTACAAAAATTTGGGGGGATATCCTAGGCAAATTAAAGAAGAATTGGAAACATTGGGGATATCAAAAGAACTTTGTCATGACAGGGATCTTTTCAAGAAAGTAATTAACAATGAAGTCAAATTAAAGAAGAGGTTGAAGGGTATTGGGTGGTCAAAGGAGAGAAGAGAGGAGCAGTCGAGAATGATGAAGCTGCGGTTGGGAACTGAGAAGGAGGAAGAAGGAAGATTCTTCAGTGATATCGTGTGGTCCACAAAGTGGCCGTTTCGTGTAAAAAACAAAAAAAAAAAAAAAAAGAAAGAACGATAATAAAGAAATGAAATGAACAACCTAAACATATATACACAACTTAAAACTAAGGAATACAATTTTATACAAACTATTTATATACAGCCATTTTACGTGAAAGCGAAGCAATGGTGATAGAGTCCATAACATTAAAATAAAGGTATTAACGTTGAGCAGAACATGCTAGCATGCCTCTAATTAACAGATGTTTTTTTTCACAGTCAATGTTATTACAGCGTTGCCACGGTAACTACCAGTGTTGGTCACAAGATTTAAAAATCTGGTGCGTGCGCGCAACACACAACTTTCACTTACCAACTTACTTAGATAAGAAATTGACGTGTTTTGTTAAATATCATTTCCAAAAGTCACACATTTTTCCACATTCATATCTTATTTTTATTAATCGTTAAAGCCGTTTTTGAGTAAATAAAAAACCCCGTGAAAATGATACAAAATTTATTAAGTAAAGTCCCTCCTTCGGTTGATCAATTTTGATGAAATGTTGGCTATCACATATTTGGCATAAACATACATCAAATACCCAGTTTGGTCACAATCGTGAAAGCCGTTTTTGAGTAAATAAAAAAAGCACGTAAAAATGATACAAAATTTATTAAGTAAAGTGCCCCCTGCGGTTGATCAATTTTGATGAAATTTTTACTCGGGCATATAAATAGATCAAATACTAAGTTTAATCAAAATCGTTAGAGCCGTTTTTGAGAAAATCAAAAAAACACGTGAAAATGTTACAAAATTTATTAAGTAAAGTCCCCCCTCCGGTTAATCAATTTTGAAGAAATTTTTATAGTCATATCTCGAGCATATAAATACATCAAATACCCAGTTTGATCAAAATCGTTAAAGCTGATTTAGAGTAAATAAAAAAAACACGTGAAAATGTTACAAAATTTATTAAGTAAAGTCCCCCCTCCGGTTAATCAATTTTGATGAAATTTTTAGTCATATCTCGGGCATATAAATAGATGAAATACTCAGTTTAATCAAAATCGTTAGAGCCGTTTTTGAGAAAATCGAAAAAAACCTAAAAAGTTATTAAGTAAAGTACCCCCTCCCTTTAAGTAATTTTGATGAAATTTATGCTGTCACATCGCGGGAATATACCTACACTAAATACCCAATTTCAGGATCGCACGGTTTATAGTTTTTGAGCTAGTCTGTTCACACACACACACACACACACACACACACACACACACACACACACACACACACAGACACACACAGACACACACACACACACAGACCATTTCGCGGGACTTGGTCATTTCGACTCGGGGGACCCCAAAACGTGTATTTCCGTTGAAAACCGGAAGTCGAATTTTTTCACGATCGCAATACTTCCACTTACTATATATTTCATATATAGGTAAGTGAAAGTAAAAAACAAAAAAATCCTTGGTTAATAAAAGAAAAAAAAACATTATTCATTCAAGCCTTAATCCCTTGACAATTCTGGTAAGGAGAAGGAAATCCCACCCAACTGTACCTAGAAGTAACATAAAATAAAACTAAGAATTAATTGCGGCCGGATAACACACACACACGGTCATTAAATAACAATAAGATTACAATAGCAGCGTATAATCGTGCCATTATTGGTTATTATTACAAGCCAAGGCGCATCTGAGCCGCGGTCGCATGTGCTTCGCATTGAAATCCCCTGGGGCCAAAGCGTCATCCTTCTTTGTGGCTATTCCTAGTCATCTATACCGCATCAGTCATGTACCGTGTCATTATCTAGGTTTAGTTAGCGATACATCCATAATCACCACGGCGTTATTATAAATGATAAAAAAATCAAGAATCGATACCAAGGTTAACCAATGCTGAATGTTTTACATGCTACTTATCAATACATAAAAATTAAATTTTATAATTGAGATAGATAAAGTTAATTAATAACTTTTTACAAAAATGATGTACATTTTTTGATTATTGGAATTCACAATTTTTATTTGCTGTAGTGCTAATAGGTGCACAATGATTTTGGTAAACCTGTCTTTTGCTGAAACATTGTTTCCTCCACACTTGCCACCTATTTGTCCATAGGAAAAACACGGATTTTCCTAGTCCGAGCCGGAAAGAATAGATTTGGCTACTGGATGCTTAACCACCCTAAATATCGAAAGAAATATCTTCCTGGCGATTCAATTATGACATCAGATGGATTTAAAATATTATCAAAAAATTCAAAAGGCCGTTGAGTTTGAGTTTCGGGGATTCTCTTGTTTACCGTACACGCCACGAAATGATGAACGTAAATTCGAAGAATTTAGAAGAAAGTTCTATCTTTCGCCTTTTTTCTCGGATTTACACATTCACGTAATAAAACTGTCATATACAGTCTAACTCGTTAGAGTTATTGACAGTAGCGGTACCGACGTACCACGAACAGCTATTTACACTTAAACGTGAAGTCAAACAAACAATTTCATTTGATTTAATTTTCATATGATATACAAAAATGTACAGGTATAGACAGTATGGCCAATTTTATTTCACAAAAATATAAAAAAATTGAAAATTGCCCTTTTTGAGAAATTTGAAATTAAAATTTTACATTTAGTTTTTAGAAAATTTCTTTAGTACCAACCTATAGATTGTCCTATATCATATGAAACGGCATGAAATGCGCTGTTGAACGACACTAATCTTATAGTCCTAGTCAAATTTAGAAAACAATTACAGCTATTTTTAATCAAGAAATGCTAGATTTATGGACTTTTATCACTAGTTTTCATTTTTTTTAGTATAGAAGAAATTTTCATCCCACTTTTATACTTTGCTGTATGAATAGATATAATACTACCTATTTTTCAAAAAAATATAAAAAAATTTAAAAATGCCCTTTTTGAGAAAATTGAAATTAAAATTTTACATTTAGTTTTACGAAAATTTCTTTAGTACCAACCTATACATTGTCTTATATCATATGAACGGCATGAAATGCGCTGTTAAACGACACCAATATCAAAGTCCTATTTTTATTCATGTTTTTCTGTTTCTGGACCTCAGATTTTTCAATAACTATTTTAAGCATGAACCCATTGCTGTCCCATCATAATTTTTATAGCACTCATTAATGACAGCCTTTTAAACTCCACTGAATTTTTTCATAATTTTAAATAATGGTCTTTTTGAGAAATTCAAATTTGAAATTTTGATTCAAATTTTGAAAACAAATTTCTCTTAAACCCTATTGAGTTGCATATCATAAGGAAGGTCAAAGATTCAGTTTTAAAATTTCAACTCTCTACCTCGCTTAGAAGAGCTGAAATTTCAATTTCCAGATGATGCGACAGATCAAAATTGTGCGTTTTTCCTTGGGTTCACATTGCTATATTTTGAAAACCGGGGGAGATATTGAGCTGAAATTCAGTATTTTTCTTAGTCTACAGGAAGGTGTCCTATGTACCAAATTTCATTAAAATCTGAGATGGTGCGGGAAAAGTGTGTTGATGTGACATGGATTGACTCAGATATAAGCAACATCAGAAAAATGCTAAAAGAAGGTCTAAAAGCTATTCTTAGATCACTCAAAAGCGTCACTAGCGCTATCACCGAACACACAGGCGAACAGATGAAGTACCTGTTCGGGTTCGTGTCTTATTTAGATTTGACGAACAGTGTTCGGGACCGGCTGTTCGAGTGTAGGTTCGAGGTTTAAGTTCGAACTGAATGAATGAACAGTGTAAAAGGCACCTTAATGTGTTCTGTGATAATGTAAAATAGGAGTTGGTCTGCCGTCAGTTGGTACCGCCCCCCCCCCCCTAGTGTATATAAAATATTAATATTATTCGACATGAATCGAATGGGAATAAATAAAACTAGGAAAACAAATATATCAAGAGACGAGATCACAACCGATCTTCTCTGAATCGATCTTATTCGCTAAGAATTCTCCCGACTTTACGATTACACTGTTTCACCCTATCTTCTTTTATAAAACCAATACAGTATTTGTTATTCGGAAACCTCCAGAACGAAGGCTGTAAGTATAAAGAAAGCTCTCCGTCTTAGGAGATTGAAAAAGTTGCTCAGATATCGGAACTTTATTCTGAATGTATCGTTCGTTGAACGGTAGGGATTCCAAGTTTATCGATGGCTTGCCCTGATGTCAATGACAGATATACAGAACAGAGGAAGTCTATACGGTTATTTTTTTTTTTTTTTTTATCATAAGCTATTTCTTCGATATATTATTTTTGAAAAATTATTTTCGATGGATTTTTCGGATTATTAAATTTAAAAAAAAACAAAAAAAAAAAACGTGTGATTATATAACCAATGTCTGTACAGATTGATCAGTACAGATTGTACGCTGTGTCTTGCAGCAACTCTATACAGTAGGGCAGGATTATTTTATATTTTCATGTTTATTGAGAATCATGTGTTCCTTAATATCACACAGGTTTTATCATGTTAGCAATGTTCTGAGGTGGCTTAAATGGTGAACAATTTTTTTTTTTTTTTTTCCTTTAAAGTACCTTTGATGATATTTATATGGAGAAAATAACTTTCTTTCATTATGGCTAAAAATCAGAAATGAATAAACATTAAAAAAAATCTAGAAACAAATACAAGAGAAAAAATAAAAAATGTTACCTAAATCTGACAGCTCAAAAGAATTAGAGCCCACGCATGCGCAGCACGCCTTTAATGAAAGTCCAATGCAAACAGGGGTGGGTATATATATGACCCGAAAAGTTGGCCGAAACTATTTCCTTCTATTTTTTAATTCAAACGTTATCAAAATGGCTTCTACGATATATTTCTAATAGGCCTTAAAAATAATATTTTTTTAGCAGTTACCAAAACGTTCTAAGGCAAAAATTTTCATAAAAATCAATTTTTACGTTATTCGACCGACTGTGAAATAGGTATCCATGGGTTTACAATTTATGTTCATACTAGCTAGGGTGCCCGGCTTCGCTCCGGTAGTTGTGTGGCAGTTTTAATAACAGAAAAACTTTAAAATTAAAGGAAATATAGAACAAGATTAGCACTTTCTTGAAAATGTTAACATTATATCAATATTAAGATTAGAGATCTGCAGTGTCCGCCCAAATAAGGAACCCTATATACTTTATAGGGTGTTGAAAATGGTGGATGAACAATTCATTTTGCTGCAACTTTGTCGAGTCATGCATCATTTTTGATAGTTTCTGTGATTATGAATCCTATAAGCCCATTCCAAGCAGTCAGCAGATAATAAGTTATTAGATTATTAGTTAAAAAAACTATATTTGGAGTACAACTTAAGCCCCGACTACAGTGATGGTCCCATTAGATCCAGAAGTTTAGAAAATACCGAAGATACATAGAAGCTTTTTTTGTAAGACGTTTCTTCCAGTTCAACCTCCCTTAATATAATATCCCCCCCCCCCAACCTAATTTGGCCGAACTCTGCACTTCTCCAATCTTACTACGGTTACTAAGTGAAAACCAAAACATCATGAGGGCACAATTTTTTCATCATATTTCTTTTTATCCTGAACTATGAGCGGTGATAAAAACTTATTGAAAAAATTGTATTATTGGATTCAATTCATCGTTTTGTCAACTGGAGTGCTCATCATACATAGTAATGAAACCATTTTTCATAACTACATACAATAAGAACACTTCAAACTTGTTATTTTCGGTTTATAATCAGTATATTCAGCTCTTCTTTTTTGTTTTATGTCTGTTTTTATTCGCTCACTCATATTGCATTAAATTTACTTAAGTATATGTTAGATATTGATTAAATGTAATGTGTTTATCAATTAATCTTCTTATGAGAAAATTAATTTTGTAAAGTATCCAGTCGGTTTTCCAATTGATTGCAGATATGTAAAATCATTAATTTATTTTAAAAGAAAAGGTGAAACTAATTATTTTCGCTTGATTTTTAAGTAATTTAAAAAGAACAGCTGACAAAGTATATAACCTTTACAAATATAATGGAATGAATGAACAATAAACATTGAGTGAAACACACCCTAGCGCTTCCTGGTGGTCTGCAGCTCGAACTAAATTTTTCATTCATAAACTCGTATGTCATCCTGAGGTAGGCTAATTACATGTTGCGAGTGGCTTAAAATTCCAGTCCTTTTCTCTTCAATTTCACACCCTTAAGAGAAAAAGGGAAACCTTCTTCTCAGTTAGGGGACATACAGTTACACGCTGACATAAATCTCTTAATCGTATGTGGAGTCGTTTCTGAGCCTTTTCAGCACGCACATTGTACACTTTGCTTTATAATATATATTGATTATTTTCTCCTAATGCACTTCACCTATGAAATACGCTTGTAGCTAATAAAGATTTATTACAAATTTATCTATTACTATTATTTTAAAAAATATTTTTTTTTACGATTTCACATTCACATTTATATATAATATTTATTTTAAAATAGTGTGAAATAAATAAAAATACTTTTTTTTATGTAAATAATAATAAAAATACGTCTAAATAGGTCTTAAAATAGCAGGGTAAAGTAGTCGATTGCTTTTTAAGTTGAGTGATCTGTAACAACCCAGTTCCTTCAAAAAATTCCGAAACCTCGGACTGAACTTGGACAAACGACTCACTTGGAACATGCATCATCATCATATATTTTATTTCTCAATGTCTTTTTTGGTCGGTACGTCATAACATCCTTGATAAATCATCGAATTTCATAAATGAGGCATAATTTTAAAGCTTTCCTTAACCGCTACACCGCGAAAATATACAAATCACTCATTTCGCCTTCGATTACGAACTATAAGCGCAAAAACGCGGTTTTTATCTTCAAGTCTCCCTTATATTATTCAATCAGTATTGTTTGTTTAAGAGTCCCTTCAATGATAAAAAAAAAAAAAAAAAAACAAGAAAAAAAGAACAGGATCAATCTATTTCTGATTACTATCTGGGAAATTAATGACGAGGGGATATCTGAATTGTAAATGTCCTTTTCCGTGGCCACAAAGTGCATTTTTACTCCATATCTGAGCGATCTGTGGGGGATCTGAAAAAGCCGGACACTTTTTGCGGCGATTGGGCTGTAGATAGGGGATGTGCTTATTTTACAGGCCGCATCCACAATTGATCTCGCACCACATTTGCATAAAAAGCAAACGTGCGCTGCTGCTCAAATTGCATTTTTCGGGGTCCGAGTTGTATGTGTATGGAAAGGGAGGGGGGGGGGCGCCTGGTAAAAAGTTTGATGAGGGCCCCGAAAATATTCCCAGCCAGTCGCTCGTTTGTCCCGAATTAGCCTTTTGAGTAATGGTCGTTGCCGAACGGCGAATGGAGAATATCAAACGGCATATTTAATCAATCTCGGTTTTGTTACTTTTTTTTTGTTTTTTGTTTTGTCTTTATTTCAGTTAGCAGCGATAAAATCAAAAACGGACATGTTATAAAAGAGATGAGTTGTTCCTCTTTTTTTTATAGGAACAACGTTCACACTGATCAACAGTTGACCGATTCGAAGAAGTATTTCTATGACTCCAGAGGAGATGTAGTCAGAAAATTTTCTTATTTAGCTAGCTATAAATAAATCGTTACTAGTCTGTTAAACCCCCACAAACAACTAACACAATTAATCGAATCAATTCGATATCTAGTGGAAGGTTAGGTTTTAGCGAGGTTGTTAGGTTTTCCATACTAATCAGTTAAACCCCACACACAAGTGACACACTCCTTATTAAGTTTTCACAATTTATGATAAATAAATAAAAGTAGACAGAAATTTCCGTCATATTTACAATTGTTAAAAATTGGTTAATATAATACTTATATTTTATTTAGAATAAAAAGGCACAATTAATAAAAAATAAAATGCAGAATAGTCTTGATAGGGAGCCTAGATGCCTCCAACCACGTCCCTTTTCTAATACCTTTTTCGCACCGATAATTTGGTAACGAGCATCTCCGTCTGCTAATTTTCCCAATTGATAATTTCATTAAATGTCCATTGTCGCAAAACACTTCTGTAGGAATAATCCGTTATTACTTCGGATGAGGAGCTCCAAGATGGCGGCCGGCGTGAGTAAACAACAAGGTATTCCGATCACGCCCTACACGATATCCACGATTCAGTTCGGGTTAACCGAGAGTTCCCGAGCAGATGTAGTCCAGATGACCAACCTCCCCAACAAATAATGGGAACAATCAACTTAATGAATGTTTCTTTAATATAATTAAAGTACAACAACAGATATCAAGTACTATTTCAATATATGAAAATTTCCTGTGATGGTTGTATAAAATTTTAAATTTTGAACTAAATAGACCATTTAACAAATAAATTTAATAGTTTGTTTTGTAAATTTATTTGTTTGTTTTTTAAAAATATGTTATTGTACTGTTTAAATGATTCAATGGGTTCAAGTTAAATGGACGTATAAATGGAAAAAGTACCAATAAATTAATATAAGAATCCGAGTATTCCTAACCACCAGATTATTATTTTTTTGTTATTTAAAGAAAAAATGTATTTAAATAACCAAAAAGGTATAATTTAATCTTTTGTTTTGTAAATTTATTTGTTTGTTTTATAAAAATATGTTATTGTCCTGTTTAAATTATTAAATGGGATCGAGGTAAATGGAAATGGTACAAATAATTAATAATATAAGAATCCGAGCATTCTTAACCTCCAGATCATTATTTTTTTGTATTTCAAGAAAAATGTATTTAAATTACCAAAAAGGATATTTTTGAAAATGATTTTAAATGATATGTCTCCAAAGGAAAAAGAACAAACTGTACATGATTTATTAGATTGAGGAAAGGGAGTAAAAGGTTTAAGAAATTGTATCTATTAAAATCAATTTAACTCTAATTATCAGCTAACTGTATTATAATCCACTAAATAGAATTAATTAAATTAAATACGTTTAAAGTAGCAATAATCGCACTTCAGTAGACCTTCATTGGTTACGTATTGCCTCTGAGCAATGTTAATTTAATTAAATGTTTATATTTGTTAATGTTATTCTGCCCTAACCCAATTAAAAGTTACCCACATATTTCAATCATTTTTCTATCAATACTTCCAAGTTTCGACGAGCTGTTGGAAATTCGTTATATAAATATGCCATTTGGATATAGGTACAAACTCTGTAGCTGCATCAGACCTAACCTAATAAAAGTAAGCAACGAATAAATTCCCCTCCAAAAATGTGGATAAAGCCGACATCGGATCTCGGGAACTCTCGGTCAACCCGAACTGAATCGTGGATATCATGTATGGCATGATCGGAATACCTTGTTGTTTACTCACGCCGGCCGCCATCTTGGAGCTCCTCATCCGAAGTAATACCAATAATCCCATTCTACTGAAGAAATGCAATTGCTTTCAATTGCAAACAAACAATCTATTTATATTCAGTGACATTGAATTATCCATTTCCCACTGGTTACACAGATAATGATTTTAAAATTTCAGAAATAGCCTTCTCCCTTCTCAAAGATCGATCTCCAAGCTTATCGATTTCTTCACATCAATAAGTTGTCTGTGGGGGTTTATCAGACTGGTACCAATAAATGTATGCAAAATAAAAAAGAAAACTAGAAAAAAAAAAAACTACCACTCACTACAACCCAAAGAGAGTCTTTGATGCACTGGGTAAGGAAGTACAGTTTGTTGTTCATAGGTCGTGCAAGGAGGTGATTTGACCATGACCACGCTCAACCGCAAGGTTTCCCCCTTAATTTTTCAATAAAATTCACCCACTTTTTAGAATCTGGATTCGCCCAAGGGGAGTCTCTCGGCCCATGAGACGAAATGTGGCAGTATATTAAACATAGTGTCCGACCGAAACCAAATTTTTAACCGAAACCTAATTTTGGCCATAGACCTGGTTTCGAGCCGAAACCGAAACTTATTTACATATTTATATATAAAACTTCTAAGCGTGTATATGCCTAGTTTAGCAATGATATCATTGAAAGCTTATAGAATGAAAGTAATTTAACTCAATTATTCATACAATACGTGGGCTTGGTATGGAAGAGTGGTAAGACAGGTGTACTAGTTAGTAGGGACATACGATACCGATCGATATAAGTAAAGTATCGATACTTTCATTTTGATACCAAGTAGTTTTGGTATCGATACCAAGGATTCAATAGGAGTACTGGTATCGATACTGAAAGTTAGTATCGAAAAATTACTAGAGCGTAATGATTCACTTTTCACTCAGTCTAGCTCATCTGAGGAAGCCATATCCCCAAGTTCCCGTGCAGTATTAAGGCTCAGTAGTGTAGTTTATTGCAAACCAACATGAGTGAAGATTCAGTTCATTTTCGGCATATTATGCTGGTCTTTTTAAAAAAGGGAAAAACGCAGCCCAAACTGCAAGAAAGATTTGTGCCATGTATGGCATCGATTCAATTGCTGTTAGCACGGTTCAGAAGTGGTTTTCGCGTTTTAGATCAGGAGATTTAAATTTGGAAGACCAACACCGGGCTGGCTGGAGTTCAACTCTTGACATCGAGGATATTATGACGGTCATCGCAAATAATCCGCGAATTACTGTCCGTGAGATAGCTGCGGAGTTAAGAGCCTGCAAATCGACCGTTTTTGATCATCTAAAGAAGCCCGGGAAACGGCCAGAGTTGGCAAATCGGAAAGGACAACGCTAGGCCCCATCTGTCTTTAAGGACTCGGCAAAAGTTATTAAGCTTCAGATGGGAGGTTTTTACCTCACCCGCCGTACTCTCCTGACATTGCTCCTTCGGATTTCCATCTTTTCCGTTCCCTGGAAAATTTTCTACAAGGGAAATCCTACTCTTCAGAAGATGACTTTTATTGTTCTTCAGTAAGGACAGTGATTTTTTGAAAAAAAGGGATAATGGACCTTCCTAGCCGTTGGGAAAGGGTAATCGCTAACGGTGGTAACTATTTTGTAGATCAAATAAATAAATTTTAAGCGGTTCATCAATTTTAATTTTTGTCCAAATTTCTCTACGAACTTTCCGGACAACCCAATACTCACAATAAGCCAAATTTTATAAAGATCAGCTGTGTAGTTTCCGATTTTACCCGAGACACGAGATTTGTATGTATATAAAGATTCAGATATGACGTGAAACAATGTTGTTCCACATGTGTGCTTTCCTCTCACTTTAAGCTTGTTTCACCAATACCCAATCCTTCCTAGCGTGTACCCTGTCACGACAGTTACACCGAACATTAACGACAGTAGGGTGTCGACTAGTCGCGAACAAACTGAGAAATATCTGTTATAGAGACAGCTTTCCCTCCAGGATTCCCCAATCCATTAGGCCAGTTGTCAATCCAATCCAATCCGTAGCCAACTGATTCGGGGGCTAACAAGTTTAAGGGAGCAGGGGCCTTTTAATGCAGACAAATGTGTCATCAGTGCAATTGCTGCCTCTCGCACCCCACTCCGACCCCCCCCCCCCCCCCACGGGCATTTTTTGCTATTATATTCTCCCGGACTATTATACCCTCGGATTAAATGGAGCGTCCTTTATGGCCTCATAAATTAAAGTATTATTAAATAAATAAAGAGAGGTGTGTGAGTGGACTGAAGGCTGTTCGCTATTCTATTATATCGTTTCGTAGCCCATTCGTTTTAATTTTATATTGACTTCTGAGCTTTGATTATGTTGAGGAATCCGAGTTGCTCAATATGAATCTCATGAATATTATGCTATAGCAAGGGACAATATTGTATCTGTGGGTTAAACAATTTTTATTCAAAGAAAATAATAATTTACAAAGCTATACGAATAATCGAAACACAAATAATTTAACAGGTTACCAAAAATTATCACTTTGTAACTCACAATAGCCATATGACTTGAGCTTATCTTAGAATAGAATAGAATAGAATATATACTTTATTTGCTTTCGGGGAATACCCCATACAAATAGATAATACTTATTATGTCTACCAACAATAATATTAGAGTTATATTAAACTACAATATGATGATATGGCAACATCTTCTCCACATAGCTATTTAAAAAGCGTATATAACATGTATTATTAAAACATATATTACAAAAAATAATCATTAAATACATATAAACCTGGAATAAGGAAATGGTAACCATATAAATATTATATACATTCCTAAAAATCCATAAGCTAAATATTAATCTATCTATAATTCAATTAATTACCCATCTAAAATCTATATATAATTCATGAGTATATAAATTTAAATGTGACAATAATGATGACTATTATGATAATATACAATATAAGCAAATACATATACAATACAATATAACATAAATAAATAATTAATAAATAATAACATATAAAGTTTAAAAATGAATGGTTACTGCTGTCATTTAGCGGTTTCTACAACCCACCCTTTTACTAGTTATTCATTAACAATGAAGGATCTTAGCTTACAACATTGCCTTATATAATAAAATAGATTTTTGAGGCAGTGAATGCTATCGATTTTGAGCAATTCGACATAATTCGACCTGTTCATATCGAGTGAGTGGGGCAGATAGTGAAGGCGGTAAGCAGAATACATCGGGCACCGGACCAAAATATGAAAGAGATCTTCAAGTTCATTTAAGTTACAGATAGTGCAGTTTTCCTTGGGCTTAAAATAATAATATATATTATTGAAAGTTAATTTAATAATATAATTTCCAGAGAGCCTAAGTTGTGCAAGTGTTTTGATCATAGGAAAGGGGGCATTTAGAGCAAGGTATGGCTGGGCCTGATTGCTGACTATGTACATTATGGGGTAGAGCGGACTGTACCTTGTAGGGCTAGTCAATCTTTGTTTATCGCGCTCTTCCGTGTAGCTTTTAAATAGACTTAGCGATTCAGTCATCTCCAACAGGAATTGGCCTGCGTCCTCTAACTCCAGAATACTTTGTTTATTTACTAAGGATAACAACGAACTCACCTGACTCACCCAATTAAACTTAAGTTCAGATTTTCCCTTAATATGTATTTTTCTCAATTCGTTAAAACAAATTTTAGGCAGTCTATGGTTACTCATTTTTAAAATTTTTAGAACCCAATTAAGCGCTAATTTTAATATTGCAACTGAGCAGTGAGGAATGTTGAATTCCAATCTCATTAACCAAAAGGGCGTATTCTTGTTTAGGGAAAATAGGCATTTGAAAAAATTTAAATTTACCCTTTCTAGATAGTCAGTATATCTTAGCCCCCATAATTGTACATTGTAATATAGTACGCTCATTGCTATTGCATTGTTTATCTTTATTTTGCTCTCCCACGATCTTAATTTGGATTTAGCACAGATTGTTATAACCGAGCCGAAAGCAGCCCTAGTTTTTGAATCAAAATATTTAGAGGCTCTATGAAATAAACCTGAGTTGGAAAAAGGTACACCTAGATAGATATATTCAGGTACTATTTCTATTTCTGTATCCCCATAGAATAATTTCCCTATTTTTTTTGCAACCTCCCTTATGAAAATATACTACTTTAGTTTTTTGCGTATTGACCCCTATTTTTTTTTCCTTACAATACTCATTTAAGATTTTTAATTTCATTTTAGCATCGGTGTAACTATCAGCTAGGATTATTAGATCGTCAGCATAGAGCAATAACAGTATATCGCAGGTACTATTGACCGTTATGCCTCCAACATTCTTGTTTCGGAAAAATCTCTCTATATCACTTATGTAAAGGCTGAATAAGTATGGCGATAATACTTCTCCCTGCAACAGACCAAGTGTTATGTCGATCTCCGATGAAAAACCATCCTCGCCTTTCACTCTACCCGACGCGTTTTGATAAATATTTTTTATAATTCTAATTATTTTGGTACTTATTCCTAGGTTATTTAGGGAATCCCAGAGTAAATTGTGATTTACGGAGTCGAATGCTCGCTTAAAATCGATGAAGAGAGCAAAAAGACGATTCCCACGGAGTCCTAACTGAGACTGAATAATAGAGTTTAAAGAAAATAAATTATCGAGGCAGCTCCTGCCTTTACGGAACCCAGATTGCGCTTCAGGGACTGCATTCGTCTCGTCACACCAGATTGTTAACCTGCTGAGGATTATTTGTGTAAATATCTTCATTATACAGTTGACCAGGGCAATCGAGCGATAGTTCTCTAGATGATTAGGGTCACCCTTTTTTAACAGCATTGAGTATTCTATTTTTCCCCAGGAATTAGGTATATTTTCAGTCTCGAGTACCTTGTTATAGAAATGTAGTAGGTACAATTGCCAATTAATAGGTAGGTTTTTAAAAAATTCATGACTGAAGCCATCTCTACCAGGGCTTTTACCGTTTTTACATTTCATTAATGAACTTTGAAGCTCCTCAAGGCTTATTGCAGAATCGAGAAGAGGGTGAAGAACTCCATAATACTCTACGTCACATAGAACGCGCGGGGGGAACATGTGTGATAAGTAGTTGAACCACTGGTCGCAATTAATTGCCTCTGGTCGCCGTTTCCGGATTCTAACCTTGTTTACCGTTCCCCAAAAGGTTTTAGAGTCATGAAAGTTACCAAGGTTATCGATGATATTGCGCTCGAATTCATGCCGCTTCCATTTGACTAAGTTTTTATAATGTTTTTTTGAGATAAAATATTTTCTAACATCACCTTCACTATAGTGACTCCTAGCCATATGTTTCAACTCGTATCGGAGCAGCTTTTTTGCGGCAATGCACTCATGATCGAACCAAGGTTTATTTTCTCGTGTTTTATGACCGAAATGATTTAGTTTTATTTTCTTTATTAGGCCAAGTGAATGCGAAGTTTCATGTATAGCTGAAAGGAGATTACTTTGGGTTTCATTAACTGATTCAGAGTTTAATTGAGAACCTACTCTGGCAGAATTCATTATTAAGTCGTGGTAAATTAAATTTGAGCTTATCTTAAACAAGACTAATTGAGTGCCAAGTCTACTCAAGACTATCAACTCTATCCATCGCTGCTTACACATAGTCGTAAGGAGAACAGGACCTAGGACCTTCTGGACCGGCGCAGATGGTACTTGAACACCAGTCACAAACATGTGCTATGATAGTTTGTTTCAACTTTTTGTTCGTTTCAAAAATTCTAAACCATAAGTTTTTTTTCTTTTTGGTTAAAGTTACAATTTTTTTGTATTTACAGATAAATAGATTTTTAAAAAGATACAATCCTTATAATAGGAAGTTGGAAACTTATTACAATACAATAAAACAACTACGCAAGACTCATAATAAAAAGAATTAACTACACAAAAATAATAATAAAAATGTTAATTTTCACTGTATAAGGTTAATCCATATGAAGTGGTCCAAATATAAATTAATTGGATGCTTCAACATTTTTAATTTTTTAAATTTTTTTACTATGGAAAGTAAAATATTGTAACAAATTTGTTGGTATCTTTAACCAGTACCTAACATCGTACAGGCTCGGTACCTCCGTTTTACGTCCTATCTGAAGGTCGGCATAGCCAAGGATTTTTTATAGCCAAAAATCAGTTTTCTGGTGCTAATGAAATATGTGTCACTGCATCTACTGTACATAATCAATGTTTATACTTATTAGAAAATATTTTCTCAATAATCCTCACATTTGCTCTGGTTTTTATAAGCTATCCATCTTCATTTAAGAGGAATCATACACAATAACAAAAACTCATAATGTACATTGACAGTACATTAAATATTTCGAATGTTATTAGAGGATTTTAAGAAAACCATATTTTCTAATCTTTCTTTAGTTTATGTAACTGCTAAAAGTTACATATTATATATAATAATAATTAAAAATTATTTGCTAGAAATTAGTTCCTATGACACTAATGACTAATGATAGGCATGAGATATCGATGTTAAAATAGATTTAGCGCATTAGTTTAATATAGATAGATAGAAATAACGTTTATTCATGAAAAAAATTATTTAATACAAAACAAAATAAGAAAATACTAAGACGTAAATAGACAATGGACGCAAGTCTGTCTGTCGAGATATCCTAGCTTGTTATAAAAATAAATAGGTAAACCTATTTATATTGCAATAATATAACGATATATAACAATAACTGCAAATATATAACAATAACAGAAGATATGTGATAAGTGGTAGTAATAAAAGCCAAATAACAAAAGAAAAATTATTTCATACTGAACGGAACTGACATATATACTGAAAAACTCTTCGTATATAAATGGCCAAATTATAAAACTAGCTATAAGCGATTTTTTTTTTCGACTGACGTATAGGGGAACCTATTTCTACTGATTATATTCATGAGTCATTTCTTGTCTATATTTGGTTGCAATTTTTAGATACAGAAATAGATGTTGGTTGCATTTGCCGTTTAGGATATCTACGGTTTCTTCCATATTCAGAGACCGTTTTCCAAAATAGTTAATCCTGATTTCATTATCACACTTGAGATAAAGTGGAAGGTGTTTTCTATTGTATTTAGGTTGCACCTGGTACAATTATTTCTTTTGTTCATTGCAGGTAAATAGTTGAGGTTCAGTAGTTCTCCTCTTGCTTTAAATATTAACCTGATGAAATAAATGTCTTTATTGTCTTCAAAGTACCTATTGTCATAATTCAGAGTTGCATAGAGCTGGTGAAATTCGGCTGCTTTAGCTCTTTTTACGAATATTTCTCTTTTATATACCATAGTTTTATTGACGAGAATGGTTCTATTTTTTTCTATGTCTTGTAGAAAATTCTCTTTTGTTAGAACTATTCCGTGTTTTGCTCCTAATCTCTTCAATGTTGTTGACCAGGCTATACTGTTGTCTATTATCCTCCGGGCTATTATTTTTGGAAATCTTTCATTTTCCATTTTTAATAACTTTGTTAAATAGTTTAAGCTCAGTTTAATGGTGTATATGAATAATCGGTGACGTCGGGTTTCTAAATACAACATGTAATTGGTTTAATATATACAAAATGTATATTAAAAAACATCGAAGTGTTTGGATCGATGTTTTGCGTAGCTTTTGTCGATGTCCCATCCTTACATCAAATCCAGTCCATTCCATATTTTGTTAATCCATTTTTAAACAAGAAAATTAGAAACAAATTTAAAATCTAGTTTCCATTTAAGTGAAAATTTATTCGTATGTAATCACATTTTCTTACCGGGGTCACCTGTGGTGTTGTGGTTAGCATGGCAACCTACAATACTAAAGATCGCGGGTTCAATTCCAGCGGTGGCCCTAGGATTTTTTAATGGGAATAAAAAGTCCTTAGCTATGCCGTCCCTCGGATAGGACGTAAAATGGAGGTCCCGAGCCTGTACGATGTCAGGTACTCGTTAAAGATCCCTATCCTAATTATACCTGGATAGGCAAAATTTAGGACTCCCACTGTAGCATCGTCCGATTAGCCTAAGTAGCACAAAAATGGACGTTAAACAAACAAACGAACCAACATTTTCTTACCTACATTACATACCTATAGAGTACCTACATGGAGTTGACCCCGTTTTTATTTGTTTCACGTTACAATATTTTCAGTATCGATTAAATAACAAAATGATATCGATATGGCTATGGGTAATAAAAAACATGTTGGCAATAAATATTATTGTGAATAGAAGGGAAGTATATAATTATCCCCAACGGGGAGGGACACGGCAAGGAATGGAGCCATAAAAGCGATAGAATTGATGCTGAAGGCGACCACCGTATGTAGATCCGGGAAGCAGCGGATGTGTTTTATTAGGCCATTTATCCCTGATACTCTAATCCTTGCCCATTTTTGATGATAAACCCCGCGTATCCTGGCCTCTATCGTCTTCGCCGCCGCCTCCCATCTTCGGCTATTGCTGAATCGGCGAGTCTCCTCCTCACGATGGCTCTATCGGTTATCTGCTTAGCGGTGAAGGATCAATAGCGGATTCCTATATCATCATTCTTCAAAGTATGTATGTCTGAATATAGCTCGTGCTATAAGTAATAAAAGCAAAAAAAAAAAAAAAAAAAGATTAACTTTAAAAGCTTAATATGGACATTCTTTTACAAACCGAACAGATTTGGACAAAAATTGACCGACACATTTTAGATTTAACTGAAACTTTTTTTACGGGTTCCATATCGAAAAAAAAGAGATACGTGTAAAAGGATTTTTTTTTATTTTCGATATTTTGAAAAATAATTAAGATCGAAAAATCGTGAATTTGATGATTTATCGATACTAGCATATTTTTCAAAAAATCATAACTCCGGTTCTATTTAAGCTAAAAAATCTATTTTTTTTTTATTTTGAAGGTAAAAAGACAACCTTTAAGAAAAAAATACTTTCAAAAGAAATTGTCAAAAAATTCAAATTGTTATTAACAATTTCAATGTTTAAATCGGTTTTTAACAGTGGCGCCACCCATGAATCAACTTTTTACTATTTTTATCGTATTCTGCGTCAAATTATCTATCGAAAACGCTTTTAAAATCGATGGAGAAATTATTTTTACTGTAAGAAAAAAATTAATTAATTTAGCGCGGTACGTCACATCGACAATGTGGGTCACATTTCACGGCTCATATTCTTGTTTTACACCGTTTATCTCTAAAATACAAATAATTGTTTCATTTTTTTAATGAAAAAACATATTTTATTAGCCAAGAAGATGGGAAAAATAGAAAAAATACATAAATAAAAATAAATAAAAAACATTGTTGAAAATGAAATTTTTTTATTAAGATTTCGATAATGCATTAGTTAATAAGAACAATATTTAGAATATAATAATAAATACAATATTTAAAAATAAGACAATGTATACATTTTCTGTTTAAAAATTTTTACAATAACCTTTTTTTCGCAAGATGAAAACCGTTTTGCTTCCAATTGCTGTAAAGAAATCGGATTAATACAATGATATTTTAAAAATCCTTTTATTGTTAAAGCTTTTTGGAAACTTTATATTTAAGATTAGTCGATATAATGCATTATCGAAATCTTAATAAAAAAATTTCATTTTCAACAATGTTTTTTATTTATGTATTTTTTCTATTTTTCACATCTTCTTGGCTAATAAAATATGTTTTTTAATTAAAAAAATGAAACAATTATTTGTATTTAAGAGATAAACGGTGTAAAACAAGAATATGAGCCGTGAAATGTGACCCACATTGTCGATGTGACGTACCGCGCTAAATTAATTAATTTTTTTCTTACAGTAAAAATAATTTCTCCATCGATTTTAAAAGCGTTTTCGATAGAAAATTTGACGCAGAATACGATAAAAATAGTAAAAAGTTGATTCATAGGTGGCGCCACTGTTAAAAACCGATTTAAACATTGAAATTGTTAATAACAATTTGAATTTTTTGACAATTTCTTTTGAAAGTATTTTTTTCTTAAAGTTTGTCTTTTTACCTTCAAAATAAAAAAAAAAATAGATTTTTTAGCTTAAATAGAACCGGAGTTATGATTTTTTGAAAAATAGGCTATTATCGATAAATCATCAAATTCACGAATTTTCGATCTTGATTATTTTTCAAAATATCGAAAATAAAAAATAAATCCTTTTACACGTATCTCTTTTTTTTCGATATAGAACCCGTAAAAAAAGTTTCAGTTAAATCTAAAATGTGTCGGTCAGAAAGGTGTTCGGTTTGTAAAAGAACGTCCCATATGCTTTTTCTCTTACTAACAAGACGGCTCAATATTCTTCTAGATGGGGTAGGTAGAAATTCGAGAGGCCAAAAGTTGAAATAATTCTCGGGCGCAATCGAATATAGGGTGCGCTAGTAGTTTTAAAAAATGTCGGAAGGAAGGGGGATAGACATAGTTGATATGTTAGAGATAATTGCTAATTTTAAAAGACCATTAATTGAAGGACAGGCTATCCTTGATGCAAACCAGATAATTACATGTGGAATAACATCTAGAAGTAAAAAAGCAGTTATTTTACAAGCCTTATGCCTTCAAACAAGCGATCTTAAAGGACTGCCTCATCAAATGAAAGGGGAAATCAAATTTATCAATAATAATAAGCAATTTTCTTTTAATTTTACGTGTAAAGCTGGTAGTTCTGATAAATGCAATCACATCATTGTAACTTTACGTTTTTCGGTTAATAATAACATTAATTACCTATTCATACAATCATTGTTATGGCAGCTGTCATTTTCATTACAGCTTAGTTTCTTTGTCATATTATTTATTTATTTGTCAAAACGTTCAGGCATCACATTAAAAACTTGGAACAATTAAGCACAACGGTTGTAAGACAAAAATGGGGAAAAAGAAAAAAGAAAAACAAATCTATGACACTACGGTCCAATGTTATGTGCATAAAACTAGCATTTTGGATTAATAAAATGTCACGAAACACGCTTATCTATTCTTAATTTTTAAAATCCACTCTTTAAGAAGCTTTTTATATCTGGAAATAAATGGAATGACACGTCTTTTGATTTTCTAATTGAACACTGAGGGACCGAGCAATACCTATTAGACATTTTTCAAATAATATTTTGATCAATCAGGTTTTTACTTATGGAAAAATAAATTAGAAACGCCAAAAAACCCTATGAATCCCAGGTACTGGCCCGGCTTCTATCCCCGTTTCTCTAGTTCCAGTAAAGAAGCAGCACCCTCGCTTGCACCCACCTATAACGTACGATTAGGTCTTTAAAAACTTGTATAGGTATAGGTAGTTACTAAGGCTACATGTTGAAGGATTTGGGCCGAAATTAATCGATTGAATTTTATCCAAGTTTTTCTTCTTGGATAAAAACAAATGCAGTCCAATGCCGGAGATCCTACTTTAAAACAGAATTCATAAAACAATACAGTTTAAAATTATATAATTCATCAAATACACAATACACCTGACAATGCTTTTATTAAATGTAAAAGGCACCAAATTGCGAAAATAAATTATTAGATGAAGAAGTTGGATATAATCGATCAATAGCGTATGCTGTAATGAACTAATATTTTATATATTTTTTATAACAGAAAGCGAATAAATATTAATATTTATAGGAATGTAAATATTTATATTATATTTTACTGATATCATTGTTTATATAAATAAAGATGAAATTCTGTTTGTTTGTTTGATCTTTATAGAAATCCGTTTGTCCTAAATTCTCCAAATTTGGTTCATAGGTTCTTTCATACCAGGTGCGAACACCTGTCCTTATTAAAATTGCATAACTTCAGTCGATCTTCAGCTGATATTTTTTGATGTTATAAAAATCTTAATGATCTCGCTTTACAATGTTTTTTTACGAAATCGACCGTTTCATTAGACAAATGAAATTCCCCGGGTGAAACCGGGATAAGCAGCTATAATCTATGTAAAAAAATATTAAATTCTGTTTGTTTGTTCTTTATAGAAATCCATACCGTTTGTCCTAAATTCTTCAAATTTCGCTCAGTGGTTCTTTCATAACAGGTGCGAACACCTGTCCATATTAAAATTGTATAACTTCAGCCGATCTTCAGCTGATATTCTTTGATGTTAGCCAATCTCTGGGTATATTCTTTATTGTTATGATCTCGCTGTACATTAGGTTTTTCCGAAATCGATCGTTTGAGTCGAAAAAAGTCTCATTTTATAGATTTTATAGAGGCCAACAAGGCCCGGTAAGGCCGTTCCTCCGGAATGGACCGGGGTCCACGTTTTAAGGCTGAACGAGTCCTTTCCGACTTATTGTCCGACGAGTGCGCGTCTCTCCGCTACTTGCTTCTCCCTCCTGGCTCTCTCTTCTGTCCTAACGAACTTTTCTTGACCCACGCTTTTCTCATTATTTTTGCAACTGGATTTCTTTTTTGTTCTTTGATAGATGGAAACTATCCGGACTGTTTATATGGTTAAGTGAAATCTACCACATCCTTGCTCATCCCCTTCTGCCCTTACGGCTTTCCATCCCTGGAATCCCCATATGCCCTTTGATTTCAAAGGAGTACATTTCCCAGCCCAGTTCCGGTCATAATACGTCCATTTATATTAAGAACCAATATTCAATAAAATTAAATTAAATACATGCACAAGCAAACAATCACAATTTATATAGAAAAATAATTTGTTTGTTTGTTTTAACGTCACTTTATGCCACTAAGTCTAATCGGACGATGCCACTTTGAGAGTATATCCAGGCATAATTAGGATAGGAATCTTTAACGATTACCAGACATCGTAGAGGCTCGGGACCTCCATTTTACGTCCTATCCGAGGGTCGTTATAGAGAAAGATTTTTTACTCCCATTAAAAATCCTAGGGCCACCTCGAGACGCGAACTCGAGACCTTAAGTATTGCAGGTTTCTATGCTAACCACTACACCACAGGTGACCCCTGAAATAAATAATTAAATAATCACAGGCACACCCACATCTAAATATCTAAGAATTGACTAACAGGAAAAAAAAAAAACGCAAAAAAAAACAAAACAAGGATTCTCCAAAGTACACCAAAACACTATTTTAGATGAATTATTTTATTAGAAGATAAAAGATTCGACCACGGCCGGGAATCGAACCCAGGTCCTCCGCATCTACGTTGCGGCGCTCTTACCACTGAGCTAACCGTGGGGCCGTCCCAGACGTGATCGAATCTTTTACTTATGCGATCCCTCCCACCAGGTCTCGCCACATTGTAGCGAAGTACCGGGGGGCTGAACAATTGTCCAGACGAACGGGATCTGATTGACATACGTCAAAGATATTCATTTAATGATGTTATTTGTATATGGTCTTCGGTTAAATATTTTTTAAATTATTTTATTAGAAGATAAAAGATTCGACCACAGCCGGGAATCGAACCCAGGTCCTCCGCATCTACGTTGCGGCGCTCTTACCACTGAGCTAACCGTGGGGCCGTCCCAGACGTGTGAAAGTGGCGAGACCTGGTGGGAGGGATCGCATAAGTAAAAGATTCGATCACGTCTGGGACGGCCCCACGGTTAGCTCAGTGGTAAGAGCGCCGCAATGTAGATGCAGAGGACCTGGGTTCGATTCCCGGCCGTGGTCGAATCTTTTATCTTCTAATAAAATAATTTTAAAATTATTTAACCGAAGACCATATATAAATAACATCATTAAAAAAATATTTTAGATGAATATGACGTTCAGACGCCGAAAGCTCCTAATGTAGGCATGTAAGGTCTGAAAAAATATATCGAATGTTTTGGAGTGTGTTACTTTGATTAAGCTAGTATTCCATTAAATTTGATTGGTTTAACTCGCATGAATTCGTAAAATCGTATTTTTATTTAATATTTTACATTGGGGGGGAGGGGGTAGTAAACTCCTGCTAAAATATTTGGGTGGGGGGACGCGTGATGTAACTAAAAATGTAAGATAGCATTTACTTAGCTGTCTGTAACAGAAAAACAATCGCGAATGAAAAAGACCCTTAACAGTAAACAATAGGAACATTTTTTGTCTTAAAAGTACTGATGAAGAAACTCGCAATTAGTTTGTGATCAATAAATTCATCAGATACTAACCTTTAAGACCATCTAATCCTTTTAATTTCCCCCTTGGCGATGGTTATTGGCGAAGAGTAAGGTACCTTTAATAAATTTATAAAGCTCTCTCAGGGAAAGAGTTTAATGCAATTTAAAGGCAGCCTCCTCAGCGGCCGTTTAATCTCCGTAATGTCTTCTCCTTTCCAACCCTTTTCATTTTTTTTTTTTTTTTTTTTTTTTTTTTTTAGGGCCTCGACGAAATAAGGCATTAACTGATTTTTAATTTAATTACTACTCTCCTCACTACTACAGGATTAGAAATCACGAAATTAAGGATTCGCTGAAAATACCATTTTTCATGTCCTTTTTTATTATGTTTTCAAAATGAGACAGCCCCCGCGTCTCCTCGGTCTTTCAGAGATCTTTCAGCTGCGAAAGGAACTTCCAATCATGCTATTTCATCTGTGCATCGAAAATGTTCGTTATTGTTGTTTGTTTAACGTCACTTTATGCCACTAAGGGTATTCGGACGATGCTACAGTGGGAGTCCTAAATTTTGCCTATCCAGGTATGATTAAGATAGGGATCTTTAACGAGTGCCTGACATCGTACAGGCTCAGGACCTCCATTTTATGTCTTATCAGAGGAACGGCAAATAAAACAATACAATATGCAATGAATATAGCTACAAACGAATCGGTCATATGAGAAACTCAACACGTTACAAATTCAAATTAATGAAAAAGTGAAAAAAAATTCTCTACTTTGTATTAAGAGATTTCCTCAGTTTAAATTATTTAATCCTATCCACCTCAAGGCATCGATGTTAAAGAAAAAACACCGGCTACTAATAATCTATGTAAAAAGGTCGTCCCCATCCAGAAGATTCAAAGCATGTGATCATGTATTAAACAGGACTGTAACCGAACCTAGAACGCGTATGATGTAACAGATATAAACACCTTTTTGAGTTGTTTTTTTACTTGTTTAACGTCACTTTATGCCACTAAGGCTAATCGGACGATGCTACAGCGGGAGTGCTTAATTTTGCCTATCCAGGTATAATCAGGTTAGGGATCTTTATCGTACAGACTCAGTACCTCCATTTTACGTCCTATCCGAGGGACCGCGTAGCCAAGGATTTTTTACTCCCCCCAAAAAATCCTAAGGCCAACGTGGGCCGCGAACCCGCGACCTTTAGTATAGTAGGTTGAGCTGCTAACCGTTACACTACAGGTGTAATGGGGAAACGCGTTAGAAAATCCGCGTTGTGCTCAAGGCAACATATGATTAGGAACCCGACGATAGCATGTTCAACACCCGGTAATAATACTAGGCATTAATCCCCCACCCTCTCCCCTGGCCTGGGAATCCCCGTATAGCCTACAAGGCGAGAAAGGAGAAGAACAAAAAAAGTCAGGATTTTCAGTATTTTTTTTTTTTTTTTTGGAAAGCCAACGTTTTGGTGTGAATAAAGTTTATGTACAGCCCTCTCCGAGATTTTAAGGTAATCTTTCACTTATTAAATTTAAATTATTTTTTTATTCAGATTCCTTTAGGTTTTCGCTATTTTCTTGAAATAAATAGCGTGGCGCCCCTTAATTTTTTTTTTTTTTAATCACTAGTCATTTAAGAACCGCCCGTCTCCACTGAGCTACTATGTTTTTGTTAAGATTGTTTTATTTATTTATAACCAATTAATATTTTTTTAACTTAGCATGCTTGCTACAAGATAGACTACCCTCCAACTCATACGTATCCGAAGAAGACAGGAGACAGTGGATAGAACTTATTGGTAGTAAATAGATTATTGGGTGTGTTTTGGCGAGAGATAATGTTCTGTTGGGGGTGATATAGTGCGGCCATTAGTTGCTACACACTCACCGACCTTTCGTATCTTTACGGCCTCCTTCAGGGGCCGCCATTTTTCTTCCTGTTACAGACGGCCTTTCGACTTGGCCAGTAGCCGCACTTAGCCCCAACAGTTCTCGAGTTCTCTTATTGATATATCTTAAGAGGGTGAGGAAACCCGCAACTGTTAATTCTACGTTCAGCGCTGGAAACGTTTCTGCTATACATTATACTCTATATGTATATACAATATAATAGCATAGCTTCAGAAAGGCATAAGAGACAAACTTTACAACGAGACGTAAATACACCAATCGATTCACCTTCACGATATATTTACAAGAAGAAACTCGTGGAATGTAACGGTAAAAATCAACAAGATTGTTGATAAAAATAGGTCCCTTAAAAACATTAATAAGCAATAATTAATAGAAAAGTACTGAGAACTTCCAAATTTTGCTATACAGATACTCTACTACAAGAAACACGTCGATTTCAAATCTAAGTAAGTCGCATCGCACCAGATTTTTACCTTCACTTACCTATATATGAAGTATATAGTAAGTGGAATTATTGCGATCGTGAAAAATTTCTACTTCCGGTTTTCAACGGAAATACACGTTTTGGGGTCCCCTGAGTCCAATTAACCAAGTCCCGCGAAATGGTCTGTGTGTGTGTGAACAGACTAGCTCAAAAACTATAAACCGTGGGAACCTGAAATTGTGTATTTAGTGTAGGCACATGCCCGCGATGTGACAGCGAAAATTTCATCAAAATTGCTCAAAGGGAGGGGGTACTTTATTTAATAACTTTTTACGTTTTTTTCGATTTTCTCAAAAACGGCTCTAACGATTTTGATTAAACTGAGTATTTGATCTATTTATATGCCCGAGATATGACTGTAAAAATTTCATCAAAATTGATTAACCGGAGGGGGGACTTTACTTAATAACTTTTGTAAAATTTTCACGTGGTTTTTTTATTTACTCAAAAACGGCTTTAACGATTTTGATCAAACTGTGTATATGATGTATGTATATGCCCGAGGTACGACTGTAAAAATTTCATCAAAATTGATCAACCGGAGGGGGGACTTTACTTAATAAATTTTGTACCAATTTCACGTGTACATATTTTTTATTTACTCAAAAACGGCTTTAACGATTTTGAAAAAATGGGTATTTGATGTATGTATATACCAAATATGTAAAAGCCAACATTTCATCAAAATTGGTCCAACAGAGGGGGCACTTTATTTCATGACTTTTTTCCAATTTTTACCTTTTTTTCGATTATCTCAAAAACGGCTTTAACGATTTTTATCAAATTCGTCATGTTTAATGAAAATTAGGTTTTCTTCGATATCAGGTAAGCTTTATCATTATTAAAATGTTCTGAGGGGGCTTTTTTTTGGGGGGGGGCCTTTTTTGTTTGTTTGTTTCTTTCTTGCAAAGTACCTTTATTTTTGTTTATATGGAGAAATTAACTGTCTCTCGTTACGCCTAAAAATAAGAAATGGCTAAATATGAGATATGATAAAAATAAAGAAAACATAAATAGGAGAAAAAAAGAAAAATATTCAGTCAACTCATAAAACTCGTTGAGCCCAAGCATGTAAGACAGACTACCTAGTACTTTGACAGACCATTGTTCATAATTAAAGCCGTTCTGTTCTTTTGAGAAGTGGCAATTAACAAAACGCATTAATTTCTAATCTATATAAGTTGGTAGGTAAGTGAAAGTTGTGTGTTGCGAGCACGCACCAGATTTTTACTTTCACTTCCCTATATATGAAATAGTAAGTGGAAGTATTGCGATCGTGAAAAATTTCGACTTCCGGTTTTCAACGGAAATACACGTTCTGGGGTCCCCTGAGTCGAAGTGACCAAGTCCCGCAAAATGGTCTGTGTGTGTGTGTGTGTGTGTGTCTGTGTGTCTGTGTGTGTGTGTGTGAACAGACTAGCTCAAAAACTGTAAACCGTGCGATACTGAAATTGGGTATTTAGTGTAGGTATATGTCCGCGATGTGACAGCGTAAATTTCATCAAAATTACTTAAAGGGAGGGGGTACATTACTTAATAACTTTTTAGGTTTTTTTCGATTTTCTCAAAAACGGCTCTAACGATTTTGATTAAACTGAGTATTTGATGTATTCATATGCCCGAGATATGACTGTAAAAAATTCATCAAAATTGATCAACCGGAGGGGGGACTTTACTCAATAAATTTTGTATCATTTTCACGTTTTATTTTTATTTACTCAAAACGGCTTTAAAGATTTTGATCAAACTGGGTATTTGATGTATGTATATGCCAAATATGTGATAGCCAACATTTCATCAAAATTGATCAACCGAAGGGGGGACTTTACTTAATAAATTTTGTATAATTTTCACGGGGTTTTTTATTTACTCAAAAACGGCTTTAACGATTAACAAAAATAAGATATGGATGTAGGAAAATGTGTGACTTTGGGAAATGATATTTAGCAAAACACGTCAATTTCTAATCTAAGTAAGTTGGTAAGTGAAAGTTGTGTGTTGCGCGCACGCACCAGATTTTTTAATTTGCGTTACGGTCCGTTCAGAACCAAATCATCCTCCATAATCCTGCTTCATTCCACTCTGCCGTGGCTTTGGTACGTTTTCAACGTATATTCAGCTGCTGAAGATCAGCCTCCACGCCATCCAGCCATGGGCGTCACCGCTGGGGGGGGGGGTCAGGTGGCACGCCCCCCCCCCCCAAAAGTTTGGAAGGAGGCAACTACTTACATTCTCACTGTGACATAAATTGACATGTTTTAAAATAAACTCCCAACTGTTAAATTTTTACCTAGCTATGAGAATATTGATTCGTTCCCCCCCTCCTGCAATAATTTGGTGCTAGTGATGCCCGTGCATCCAGCCATGTTTTGCGTGGTCTACGTGGTGTCTTGGAATCTCGATGAAGGCATCCTTTTCTTCATTATGACAACGATGCCTGGGTCCGCAAATAATTCTATTAATTCAGAGTTCATTCTTATTCTGTACCCATCAACATCTCTTATGGGCCCAAACAGTTTGCTATGAACTCTTCTTTCCCATTTTAACATTAGAATTACTACCAAATACATGTAGGGGAGAGCGGACTTGGTTGGCATAGGGGGTAGGTTGGCCTTTGTCTTATAATTTCCGTCACACCTGTTTTGAAGTCGCCACTATCGTACCATGTGACCCGCTCGACCTCGGAAGTCTTGTCCTAAGTTTTCAATCCGATGCTAACAGTGTAGAGAACAGTGTGCTTCATTGATTGATTTTACAACATGTAAGTAAATTTTTATATGCTGAGTAAATTTGGTTTAAAGGAATTGCAAAACATTTGACTCCGATTCTATTCACATAGTCCCAAACTCCCTTGAAAAACCTAACCTTTCGACTAACCAGTTTCTTGTTTAATTATCCTCCCCTGTCCTCGCAGCCATCTTTCATATTATCTCTCCTGTGGGGTTAGTTGGCTCTCTTCAACTGGAGTTTTTTGGAGCATTAGCAATTCACAAAAGCAAGGTAAGCATAAACAAAGGTGAAACTACCAATTGTCTTTAGTTTCAGCAAGGAGGATGAGAGCAATTTTTCTTATGCAGGAAGTGACGACAGTCTAAACTTCTATCTTCTTCTATTGTCATTCTATTTTCCCTTAAAAGCTCGTTAAAACCGATTCAAAATTATTACACCATTATAGTGCATCTTTTAATAACAATAATATGTGTCAGGCAGTACTTGAATGAGATGGCTAAACAACCCTACATTCTAGGCCAACCTGCCCCACATAGTGGGTTGATTGGCATACTCTGGATTGAAGAATTCTTCAATTTTCTATAATCATAGTATTAAATATTATGTGGTGAAAGAAATACTTGAAGTACACTAATACTTGGAGTTTACAGTGGTATCAGCCCTATTGGAATTATATTAACAGGAACGACTCAACAATCAAAAAAGTGAAAACTGTTGCCAACCAACCCCGCTATCCACCACAGTATTTTTTCTTTTTTTACTACTTAAAAAGTTTATATCTAAAAAACCTTTAAGTCCGAAAATTCTGAAATTTTGCTTTTTCTTTAGATTGATATATGCAACAAATAACTGAAAAAATATTAAAATACAAGACCTAAAGATCTGATCTCTCTGAAGATCGTCCTATGACGGTCCATGACTTTGTTTTTGTCTCTAAAGAATTATTTAAAAATGTAATAGAAATCTTTCACTTTAGATTCCACAAAACCTGACTCCTTTTGCCGCTCTAAGATTATACTAAAAGGCAGGAGGGAGAAAACTCAGCCTGCGGAACACACGTTGCGGTTATGTTTATGTCTTTATAACCCCACGTCCTCGACGCCATTACACTACATTTGCTTTTACTGCTCGCCACCTTTGATTGGTTGCGCGGATTTCCCTTCGGGCCCCCCCTTCGGTATAAAATTTTACAGCCCTTCCTATCCAATAAGGCTCGGAAATTGGGGTGGCTGCGGAAACCGATTGCTCACTCTACGGTTCAGCTTAATCCAGGAGGAAATGCTGATGATTTTCTAGGAGTAAATTCATTTTGAAATTTTTTTAATCCAAGTGGCCCCAGAATTTTTCGAAGGGAGTAAAAAATCCTTGACTATACCGAGCCGAGACAATAGACATCTTAAACGGAAAATACAGTAGAGAATTAAAGCTATACCTACAAATAGGAACAAGATACAGAGCAGAACTGATTAAAGAATTTAATATTTAAAATATGCAGTATATATATTTCATTAATATATTTTTAAATAGAGATTTAAAAAAAAAAAAAATATCTTCTACTAGGTATAAGAACATGATGTTATAGGTACATCTGTAGTGGTTTATATAATTTAATACACATACGATTAATTGTCCTTTATATGTCTTGTAAAAGCTTTTATTTAACGGTTAAATTTTATAAGAGATGCACATAGGCATTGTTTTCCTTTTGTTTTTATCTTTTTGTTCTGGGAGGAATCTTTTCTGTTTTGTTTATTTTTACGTTTTTATGTACACATAAAATGAATATGGCCAACTCGACAGACGGACTTAGACCATAGTCCAATTGAGTTTGAGAAAAAAAAAATATATATATACATTAGTAATTAGTAATTTATGTAAATTTCTAAATAAACGTATCTATCTATCTATCTATACCGAACCTGTCCAATTTCAGGTACTCGTTAAAGATCCATATCCTAATTATACCTGGATAGGCAAAATTTAGGTCACCCATTGTAGCACCTTGAGATTAGCCTTAACAGAATAAATGGACGTTAAAAAAGTCTCGTGCTATACGCGAAACACACAACTTTCACTTACCAACTTACTTTGATTAAAAATTGACGTGTTTTGTTAAATGCCATTTCTCAGGGTCACACAATTTTTTCCCATTTATTTACTCATTTTTGTTTGTATTTGATATTTAAAGTCAATAATTTTTTTTTTATTTATTATTAACATAGTACTCCAAGCCGTCTGATTTTATAATTCTCTATGTAGTTGTTGAAAACTTCATTTAGTTACCATGAAACAAATAATTTCCATTAAATGAATAGAACATCTTTAATTACAAAGCATTGGTCTGTAATTAAAGTCATACTGCGCTTGCGTGAGCTCAACGTGTTTTATGAGCTGACGGAATATTTTTGTTTTTTTCTTCCATATATGTTTACTTGATTTTTTTCAAATTTCATATTTAGCCATTTCTTATTTTGGCGAAACGAGATACTGATAATTTCTCCATATAAACAAAATAAAGGTACTTTATAATAAAACAAAATCTAAATCGCCCCTTCCCCATTTATGCACCCTCATAATATTTTAGTAATGATAAACCTTACCTGATATTAAAGAATACTTGATCCTCATTAAACATGACGAGTTTAATCAAAATCGTTAAAGGTATTTTTCGGAAAAAACCAAAAATGGGGAAAAAAAGTTATGAAATGAAGTGCCCCCTTCGGTTGATCAATTTTTGGAGTGGCATCTATCGCATATAAATAAATCAAATACCCAGCTTTATCAAAATCGTTGGAGCAGTTTTTGAGAAAATCTAAAAAAACTTTAAAAAGTTATTAAGTAAAGTATCCCCTCCGTTTTACCAATTTTGATGAAATATTTGCTCTCACATAACGGGCAAACTGGTTTATATCATAGTAAAAACCATTTAGAACGCATATACGAGGGGTGACAAAAAGTTCCAGGACTGTTGAGATTGCGCGGCAATGGAGTGTCATAGAGCAGTGCGGTTGGCAGCATTGTTTAGCGTGACTCTTCCTGAGCTCAGCTGTTTATTCAGTTTGTTGATAACCTTCTTCATTGCAAAGTTACTGCTGTTTTCGTAAAAAAAAGTTTTTTGTGTTCGGCGATTCTTTCCCTTCATGGGTCTCTTAAGTTTTGGAAACAAGAAAAAGTCTGCAGGGGCAAGGTCAGGTGAATATGGAGGCTGGGGAATGACCGTCATTCCATTTTTGGTGCAGTAGTCGCGAATGAGCAGTGCGGAATGAACAGGCGCATTGTCATGATGCAGCACCCACTCACCGCTCCGCCACAACTCTGGTCTCTTCCTCCTTATTGCCTCGCGCAAATTTCTCAGGGTTTGAAGATAACGAAAGCGGTTAATGTTCTCATAACATTTTACCCAACTTCACACAAAACTTTACGCAAACGCGTTGCTCTTCCTTTACATTCATTTCACAAAATCGCCGAACACAAAAAACTTTTTTTTACGAAAACAGCAGTAACTTTGCAATGAAGAAGGTTATCAACAAACTGAATAAACAGCTGAGCTCAGGAAGAGTCACGCTAAACAATGCTGCCAACCGCACTGCTCTATGACACTCCATTGCCGCGCAATCTCAACAGTCCTGGTACTTTTTGATCACCCCTCGTATTATTGAATTATTACATATTCATATTAATGTATGTCGCATAAAGTTGTCAACTTTTCTGTTAATTTATTTTTTAGAAACATTAAAAAGAAAAAAAAACAATTTGTTTTAATTCTACAGTAATGAAGGTTAACAGAAACTGAAGGAAAAATGAATGACGATTAATCTCGAAGTTTAACAGTAATGTACTGACTAATGTTTTCAACCACAAAATTTTGAGAGGAATTGATAAATTTATAGTCAGCTACTGAAAAGAGGCCCAGAAAAGATCTATTTTTGGGAGTTAAGCCTTAGTATGAAGATAAATTTTGCTATTTTAAATTGGCAAGATTACATTGAAACTGCATTGACCCTTAAATACATAAAAAAAAAAAAAAAAAATCTAACTACAAAAACAGTGAATAACTCATGAGAAAAGTCCTTACATCAAAATCATCGAGAGCGGCCGCAAGTTCACCAGGGCCTTCGTAAGGGTTGGTAGTGATAGACGGTCCTTTACCTTGAGCTACATCACTGATCGTATTCACAGCTTCACAAACTTGTTTGAAAACGTAATCACGATTTGCCTTAGCTGCAGCAAGTTCAGGATGTCTAACATAGACCTACAATAGGATAAAATTTTATACAACGTTAATAAGAATAGAAACAATATAATAATAAAAAAATTGATAATAATTAATGTCACCTTTGATGCTGTCAGTAGCATGGTGGAATGTTTCTTTAAAACAGCACGCGCTGCGGCTAAATCATCCCTCAATTGAGAATCCTTAAGCTCAAGCTGTCGTTTCGCTGCTTGAGACATTAACTCAGAAGCATTACGTCCAAATGCTTTAATGTTTTCAAGCAGTTCTGGTTGGCTTGAAGCATTTTTAACTTTAACAAGATCATCTTCAACCTATACAATGAATTGGAAACATATGAATTATATATATATAAAAGATTCTATTATACTGGAAAATATGTAAATACATGAAAATCCCATCCCTAGTTATAACGTTAATTTAACGTTGAAAGTGACGCAAGAACGTTGAAATGTTCAGCACCCATGGATTTTATTTAATAAATATAAATTATCAATATTAAATAAAAAATAATATACCTATATGCACGGTGTTCTGTTCAAAAACATGAAATAATATATGGAGTTTAATATTTATTCAATCCATTTTCCGAAGGAGTTAATATCTTATATTCTTAATTTATTATATTAATACTTGAAAAATTACGATTATTTGACAAAAAATAACTATATAAATTCCCAAATAAAATAAGTAATTTTATTTATATTAATTATGTCGAGACAGCACAATAACTTACCACGATAATAAACTATCGGCATCAAAATATTATTTTTATCTATACTCTTTTAAAGACAAATGTTAAATAAAATTTTATATGTATTATAAACGGGAGTAATTGGATATTTGATGGCTCATAAAAGCTTCATTCCCTGCCATCTTGATTATTAGAAGAAACGATTTTCATTGGCGGTAAAAAGAAAACGAAAAGAAAAAAAAAAGAAAAAGGGTGAAATTACTTTTCACTGTGTCATTAAATGAAAGGAATAAAACGGAGTCATCAAATCCAGTGCCTCTATGAGCAATATAATCTTTAATATATATTATACACTTAGATGAAGATATATTATTTTATTTAATTTTTATGTAGATCGGTATTTTTGTCAAATTTCGCATAGAGTTATACATATTTCATTTTTATAATTGTCTATGGGTTGTTTATGCTTTCTATTCCTGAAATAGCCATACCTTAAATAACAAATTGCAGTTTCCTACGGTTTTTACTTTTTTAAATATTTTGGAGGATGCTACAGTGGGAGTCATATATTTTGCCTATCCAGATTTAATTAGGGGGCCTTTTTAACATTACCCACACCAGTTACTTATTTCTAAAACAGTGATTTATTTTATTATTAAACTAGCATTCCCCGTCGCGGTTTTGCCCGCGAGCCTTTAAAATAAATTCTTTGATCATTATCTTGGTATCGATTTAATATAATATGTTACTGATGGTAAGGAGATTTAGTAGAATCGGAAGGTGGAATGTTGGAGAGGGAAGCTGCCGGCTCGGTAGAAGAGAGGGAGAGGCGCAATGGAGAGAGTTCACTAAAACCGCCGAAACAAAAAATTGCTTACTCGTCGTGAACGCTTCATTTTTCATCTTTATAACATGGTTTTTGACGTCCCGTAGGGGCTTTCGAGTTAAACTCATCGTATCATGATCTTTAATATGAGTCCAAATTAGACATTTTTTCTCGAAGTGCAAAAATAGTTGTCCGTTGGAGTTAAACGACAGTTTCGCCATTTAAACACCTTAGGAGTTACATTTTTGAAATCCATTTCTTAGTGGTTATCTACATCGCGTATAAAATCTAAATTCCGAACTTCAAGTTTCTATCATCAGTAGTTTTTGCTCTGCGTTGATTCTGTCAGTCAGGACAAAGCCTCTTATACATATAGAGAATAATACGAATGAAGAATAGATGAATAAAGTAATGTACTTAACAAGCTCCAAATGTAAACAGAAATGATAGTTTAATTTATGACCACGATCAAAAAGTAACTGGTGTGGGTAAAGTAAAAAAGACACTAATTAGGATAGGGATCTTTAACGAATACCTGACATCGTGCAGACTTGGGACCTCCATTTTACGTCCTATCCGAGGGACGGCATAGCCAAGGATTTTTTACTCCCATTAAAAAATCCTAGAAGCACCGCGGGACGCGAACCCGCGATCTTTAGTATTGTAGGTTGCCATGATAAACACTACACCATAGGTGACCCCATGGGTCTATTTAACTATACTCATTTTTTTACCATCAATACTAATTTAGGTATGTTACTAAGTCTGCGTAAAATATTTTATTGTCATGTGTCAGGAAATTTTTAAAAAGTACATCTAAAGCAAGTAATGATAGTAAGAGATAGAAATAATATTTTTCTTGTTACTTTAATTGCAGAATAAGTCACAGGACTTCGTTATTTGGACACAGGAGACCAAAAAACGTCTATTTTTGTGTAAAACCCTAAGGCGAAATATTTCATGATTGTAATACTTTCCTGTAGCCTTGAAGCAGCCATTCGAACAGTAAAAACTAATCCTGGAGGAACTATATATCACCGCATGTCCCAACATCTAGTATATGCGGATGATGTCGTCATTACCGCTAGAACCCGAGCAGCATTATCAGGAACTTTTCAAGAATTTGAAGAGACAGCCATTCAATTAGGTCTTAAGGTGAATGAAGATAAAACTGTATATATGAAGAACTCAAATGTGGAAATTTTAGAATATGATAAAGTGAGTTTAGGAGAACACAGTTTTAAAGCAGTAACCCAATTCAAGTACCTAGGAAGTATGGTCACAGTTGATAGTGAATGCAATAGATAGTGAAATGCAAGCAAGATTAGCAGCAGGAAATAGGTGTTACTCCTCACTACAAAGAATGTTCCAGGTAAAAATCACTCTCTAAAAGAATAAAAATTCAACTGTACAAAACCATAGTTAGACCAGTAGTTTTGTATGGGTGCGAGACATGGCCCCTGACCAAAAAATCAGAAATTATGGTCAATGCATGGGAGAGGAAAATATTAAGAAGAATCTGGGGCGGAGTGTCCGAAAATGGTACTTGGAGAAGAAGAAAGAATGAGGAGCTGATGGAGCTATATGGAGAACCGGACATGGTGGAGTTAATAAAGAAAGCCAGACTGAGATGGCTGGGACATGTGGAAAGAATGCTGGAGCATAGGATAGCAAGAAGAATACTCTATGAGAAACCGGACGGTAAACGAAGCAGAGGGCACCCTCGAATCAGACGGCTGGATGATGTCGAGGAGGACCTGAAACTGCTGGGTGTACCAAACTGGAGAAGAGTAGCACAGGATCGCAGAGATTGGTCGGCTGTGGTGTTGGAGGTCCGGGTTCTTGCAGGTCCGTAGCGCCAGAATAATAGTAGTAGTAATAGGTTCCTGTAATATATACTTCATAATTAGGTAAGTGAAAGAATAAAAGATGCTCAGCTCTCATATTTCAATAAAATAAATAAAAGTCACTTTAATAAAAAAATTTGGTAGCGTTAAACAAAAAAAAAGAACATATGGTTTAGAATGGTTCTAGACCCGATGTTGGAGCTAACTAACAGTTAGAACAAACTGTCATAAAACATTGTTTGTATCTTTAAGGTCACGCTATGCCCCTAAAGCAAATCGAACCTTGGGTGGGAGTCCTAAATTTTGTCCTATCCAGATAGAATTAGGATAGGGATCTTTAACGAGTTCCTGGCATCGTACAGGACCTCCATTTTACGTGCTATTTTACGAGGGACGGATTTTTTTCTCCCTTTAAAAAAATCCTAGGGACACCGCGGGACGCGAACCTTTAGTATTGTAGGTTGCCATGCTAACCACTATACCTCACAGATACCCCAGATACCTTGGGTTCAGTACTATGTAAGGAAGAGTACTGTTTCTTGGTCAGCGGTCGTGCAAGGAGGTGATTTGACCGTGATCACGCTCAACCACCAGGTTCTTTCCCCTTAATTTTTCAATTAAGGGTACCCACTTTATAGAGGCTGGGTTTGCCCCAGAAGGGTCTCACGGCCCACGAGGCGAACTGTGGCGAATAATAAAGATATCATAAGCCATGTCAGATTCGAACTCGGGACCTTAAGCACAGCAGTCCACTGCCTTACCAGTGGGCTACCCCGCTCCCCGTTATGTTGGACACCTAGACAATATTGTTTTTTCTAAATAAATTTCCAGTTCATTGTGTTTAGATAAACGTAAACATCCTACTTGATATTCTATTGGGTTGATGCAAAATTAATGCAGGTTTTTAATATTCATTGAAAAAAGGCCATATCTTTACTTTAACTATATATATTTAATCAAAATAATTTCCATCTGAATCAATGCACTTTTGCCAACGTTCAACAAGCTTTCTTCTTCCACCAGAAAAAAATCTGAATCCCTGGACTCAATGAAGTCACGAAAAGGATTTTCAATTTCATCCTGGTTTTGAAAATTTTTCTCCCTCAAAAAGTTATCCAGATGCCTGAAAAAGTGGAAGTCTGTAGGAGAGAGGTCAGGTGAATAAGGTGGGTGTGGGAGAACTTCGTAGCCCAACTCGTGCTGTCGTCGTAGCGTTGGTTGTGCGACGTGTGGTCTGGCGTTATCAAGGAGAAGGATAGGTCCCTTCCGATTCATCAATGGTGGGCAAAGACGTTGTAATTTTTTATTCATGTTGTCAATTTCTTGACAGTACTTGTCAGCAGTTATAGTCTCACCTCGATTGAGAAAGCTGTAGTGGATAATACCAGCAGTATACCACCAAACTGTGCCCATAACATTTTTTGGGTGCAGGTTGGGCTTCGGGAAAGGTTTTAGTTGTTCATCTTTGCCCACCCATTGGCTACAACGCCTTCTGTTGTCGTATAAGATCCATTTTTCATCGCACGTCACAATGCGATCGAGAAATGGATCATTTTTATTGCGTGTCACAAGCATGGAACAGAGTTCAAAGCGGCGATTTTTTTGGTGGTCGTTTAATTGGTGTGGGACCCACTTGGCCAACTTTTTTACCTTACCACTTGCTTCCAAGTGGCGTACAACTGAGGATTAGTTCACGCCGAGTTCTACTGCTATTTCTCGGGTGGTTTTTGTTTGGGTCTTCTTCCACTATTGACCTCAGCTGGTCGTTGTCAAGAGCAAAATGACGGCCCCGACCTTCCTTGTCTTCGAGGTCGAAATCTCCACTGCGAAACTTCTGGAACCAACGCTGCACCGTGCACTCGTTAATAGCCCCCTGACCACACACTTCGTTAATATTACGAGCCGTTTGCGCAGCGCTGCGCCATAATTTAAATTCGTAAAAATAAATTTGACGAAAATCGTACTTCGACATTTTCGAGTTAAGACCTTTGAACACACTGAACAAAACGATTTTACTGATCAAATTCATGGTGAAAGAGAGGGTATTAGATATAGGTTTGTTTTGGTATTATAATGATCAATGTTAGGATTTGCTTTGTTTACACAATTGGAATTAAGATATCGCAATAGAGGAAACCTGCATTAATTTTGCATCAACCCAATATATTTGAGATTTATACTAGGTTGTTAAAAAAGTCCTTGTTCACAAAATTAATTTTATTCAAATGTGAGTACAAAATTTACAAATCAAATTTATTCTTCAAAATACAAGCCATCATTTTCAACTACTTTAACCCATCTTTCAGCCAAAAGTTGTATTTGATGTTGATACCACTCTGCAGTTTTCGAGGCAAAGAACTCCTCGCATCCAGATTTGACATCATCGAAGTTTTCGAAGCGCCGACCTTTCAAAAAATGCGCCATTGACCTGAAAAGTCCATAGTCAGACGATGCGACGTCTGGGCTGTAAGGAGGGTGGGGCAAGACGCTAATCCCGTTCATTTCTGAAAAGTTTTCTTTAACTAATCGTGAGCGATGAGCAGGGGCGTTGTCTTGCTGAAATAACGCTTGATTCCTATTAATCAAAGCGGGGTATTTCACTTTTAAAACTTCATATACCCTATCGAGCTGTTCACATTATAGCTCAGCGTTGATAGCCCTGCCCTCTGGAACCAGCTCGAAGTGCAAAATGCCTTCATAATTCCACCAAACACAAAGCATAATCTTCAAGGCTTGTATTCCCAGAATTAAACCGCCTGAACCAAAATGCGGCCGTGTTTCGATGCACCACACTTTCCCCTTCCACTGCACAAACTTCCTCGGCTGAGGCCTTTGCACTAAAACCTTTTTTCCAATAATGCCTAAGAAGGCCGCGGATGACAAATTTTTCTTTCGACATTTCTAGTGAAATTTAATACTGAATGAAAGGCAGGGACAGTTGGCGTACATAGATAATTAGAGGATTAGTTAATGTAAACATTGACATAAGAATTGTATTCATCAGAGATTAAATAAGGATTAAATTAGAGACCTCAATGTAAACAACTTGATATGCACAAGGACTTTTGTAACAACCTAGTATTTATAAATTAATTCAACCTTCAAATTCCGAATACTCTTTTTGGACACCCTGTATTTATAAACAAATAATTGTGAACCGGCCAATTGGAGAGAGAGTGGGGGGGGGGGGATAGATACAAGCTGGTTAGGATAAGGACGGGCGTTAGAGATAATTTAATTGCAAATTTCCTAAACAAGAGAAGCGACGCCTTTGGGATAATGTATGCGGGTCGGGAGGCAGGAGGTATTGTCATTTTAATAGAGGGATTGGTGTAAAGGGGGGTTGGGCGGTTCTAGGGGGGGGGGGTGTAAAGGGGGGATCGCAAAGCCAGGACAACTTACGTGAGTCAGCCCAGCTCATTATAAATGTAGATGGCTACCATAATTAGTAAGAGTCAGCTCCTCTAATCCTGTCCTTAGCCCGGTCCTCCGATTCCTCTCATTAGGTACCTCTTCCTCTTCGGATTATCCAGGATCTTCAGGATAGCTTTTTCCAGGTCCCAGATTAGTTCCAGGAGGAGGATAGTAACTGGGAGATTATACGAACAATCGTGTCTCGAGCCGGCAGTTAATTTGTTCATAATTTTTCCCACGACACGACATCTGGGGGAATTTGCGCAAAATGTGCATATAAAGTTCAGCGGAGTCGGGCCAAAATATAGGAGGCTAAACATTCTTTAGGGGTGTTGAAATGGTGGAAGGTCGAGAGTAACCTCTCTTAATATCTCTTGCACCCTTAAGGGAGAGAAACACTTTAATCATAAAGGAGATGCTGCCCAATTACATTTGGTCTCTAATACACATCTTTATATATATAAAAATCTCTTGTCCCGATGTTTGTCGGAGGTAAATTCGGAAACTACTCAACCGATTTTGATGAAATTTGGCTTATTGAATGGCCAACAAAACGGTAACTCGCATACTTGTAAATGGAATGTATAGGAAGTTGTATAGTAGAGAGCCGTGTCAACATTGCCAGACGGGCATGAACGACGACATTACCCATTTCCTCTTAGTATGTCCGAAATTTGGTGGAAATAGGGAAAAGTACTTGAACAAATATATTAATACACCCTTCACACCCCTATTAATAGCCGATTTAATAACTGTCGATAACAACAATAAACTCCGAGATATCTACCTGTTTACAGTTTTATCTCTTAAGTTGATCATGAGAAAAGCTCGGAATTCCGTGCAGTAAAAATTTGAAAACGTGCAATAAAAACTTAAAAACGTGCAAAACCGTGCAATAAAAACTTTAAAACGTGCAAAAAATATTATTGCTTGAAAATCATGAATTAAATTATTGATGTGAACAATATATAGCTACTTTTAAACTAATAAGTAGCAGATAGTAAATTGAAGTAAAATCATTTATTTTTAAAATATTGGTTTTAAAATAGATTTTGGTAAAATAGTGATTTTTTCATTAGTAAAGAAAAATTAATGAAATACATTAGAAATGTAACTATAATTGATTATTTTTTTAATCAAAGTTCATAAATAAATACATTCTAAATATTTTCCCATATAACAGTGCCTCCTGTCACTTAAACTTTCTTTCAATTTAGAAAAATATATCTCAACTGCTACAATCGTTAAGGACAATATTTATAGCGACTCAGCAACTAGAGATCTCCTTCAATTCAACAGTGACTGAATTTCCGTTCAGGCAATCATTACAATTTTTTAATAGCTTGTATTCACGATTTTTGTATAAAAATTTTCGAATTTTTTCGTAAATGATAATTCCTTTTTCGCTCTTGATTGTTCCAATGGTTTTCCAACGTCCTCAACTATTTTTATTTGGTCTAATTGTTCTGTATGAGCAACCGCCAAAGCTGCTAAATTCGATCTAATAAATGCCAAATCAGATTGAGTGGTTGGATTCATAAAAATGGTTTTTAATTTGATAATTGATTGCACATTTTCTTCCAATTCTATGCTTGAAAATATTTCCGGTCAAAAAAAAAATCAGAATATAAAATATTTACTTCAAATAGTAACAAGATGTGGATTAAAGAGTAAAACACTCGCATGTGAGCTGTAATTATATTGGAGAAAAGAATATCTTATAAAGGAAAGATACTACTCAAATTATGGAATTTACTTACAAAAGAAATATACTACTCAAATTATGGAATTACTAGATGCAATATCCGGCGCGTAGGCTTATTTTTAAATCACCCTGATGACACGCACTACCCCTGTTACCGTTCTATGGTTAACAAATAATTAGGTACTTACTTGTGCTGCAGTGGGCATCAATTTGTGATTTCCTCTCACATCCAATATTTTTATCACAAGTTTTGCAAAACACTACACTACCATCCCTTTTGAGTCAGGATATTTTTCAATCCATCCCGCAATTTTCGAAGACACACCTCCAATTTTTGGCATTTTAAGTAACAATATACTCAACAGAAGCAAGATTGGTAGTGACAGAACGATGAGAATTAAGAAACAAAATGTAAACATCCAGGAACTACTGAGCTCTTAGTTCTTGGAAATTGGAGGTTTGTGTTTGTTTACATCTCTCAAGTTCCCTTTATTTTTTCCCTTTGTTTCCTTTCTGTTATTTTTCTTTTCCTATTGCTAATTCCCTAATTTTTTGATGCGTATTTAAGAAAATTAAAATTTGTAATCATTTTTTTTTCTTCAAATAATCCAATTTCTTGCAATAAAACTTCAAAACGTGCAATTTCGTGCAGTAACCTCCAAAACGTGCAATTTCGTGCAGTAAACCCCAAAACGTGCAATTTCGTGCAGTATAAAACTTCATTAAAACATCCCATTAGGCTTGATTCGGATAAGTAACTTGAATTCGCTTTATTCTGACTTTCCGGAAAAAAGATGCAATTGCACGGGAATCCGAGCTCTAATGATGAGTGTTCAATAATTGTGGGAAACGTTCAGACAAGTACAGTAAGACTATCAATAATGGCTTTTTATATATATTTTTTTATTTCCATATTATTCAAGTAGGTTATTTTTAAGCTTTTGTTTAATATATATATATAAGCCAGTTTATAAAGTTTTGTATATATAAATCTTAGTTAGAGGATTATTAGTTTTTATAAAAATGTATTATTAGTTTTATGATATTATCGTTTATTTGTTTAGTTTAAGGTTTTTATTTATATTTATGTATTTATTTTTGTATATTTTTTTTCTCATACTGCTATAGATGCGAACAAAGAAGAAAAAAAGGAAAATTGTAATCTGATTTAAAAAAAAAAAAAAAAAAAAAAAAATTAATTGATCTAATCTTAGTTCGTGGCTGACCACCATTTTAAATTATTTTTAAATAATTCATTTTTTTGAAAAAAAAAAAAATTATTTAAAAAAAAAATCTTTTAAATATATTCTAGATGGGCCAAACACCCTGTAATTGTAATTTAATTTACAAAATACAGTAAATTTTCATTCATTCATTCGGATTTGGCTTATTGTGTTTAGTTTTGTCCAACTTAAAAGATAGGATTTTTATCTAGATTATTGACCTCAATTTTTCCTCTTTTTTTCCAACAGATGGCTGCGTAAGTTGATTTATTGACACAAAACTTCATTTTATTACGATATTTAGTGAGGATAAGCTTTTCACATGTCGGGAAAACTTCGAATCTATTAATTTTAGCAAAAGACAGGTTAACCAAAATCATTGTGCACCTATTAACTATAACCTCCTGATACGATATCTCATATCATCATGTGTTATAATCTGAATTTAAGTAATATCTATTATGGCAACAGATAAATCTGGTACATTTTTGCTAACTGTCTATTGCGATTGTTCTAAACCCTGTTTCAATTATATTATTTATTAGTTCCTTTTAAACGTGTCTTTAATTAGCACCCCATGATCAAATATAGGATGTCAAAAATAAAAACTTTAACCCGTCTAAATTCTTTACCGAACAATTTTAAATTGAGCGTAAAGTTCTATTTTAATTCCCGATGGATTTTAGATTAGCTGAAAGGTTTTTTTCTTTATCAGTGAATTTTTATTTGACTATAAAAAAGAATAAGATATAACTAATTTGACGCATTATAGCTACTGAGCCACAGCAATTCATGGCAGGGTCTGTTCATATATCTCCCTCTCTCTCTCTCTCTCTATATATATATATATATATATATATATATATATATATGTATATATATATATATATATATATATATATATATATATATATATATATATATATATAAATCTCTGGTCACAATGTTTGTCGGGGACTACGCAACCGACCTTTACAAATTTGGCTCATTGTGTATAGTTTTTTCCAACATAAAAGGTAGGATAGTCTTTATCTCGATTATTGGCCTCAAAATTTCTTTTATCGCGAATTATATGCTTATTATACTACAGTTGAGTGTGTTTATTTGTAAGTTCAATAAATTTCCAACAGATGGCGGTGTAAATTGACTCATTGACAATTTCTTTCTATATTTAGGCTAGATAAGCATCCAGTAGTCAAATCTATTTTTTCTGCCTTGGACTAGGAAAATCCGTGTTTTCTCAATGGGCCTCAATATGTCACCTTTTCACGTGTTGGGAAGACATCGAATCTATTTGTTTTAGCCAGACAGGTTAAGCCAAATCATTGGGCACCTATTAGCACTACAATGAATAGATATTGCGAATTCTAATAATAATAAAAAAAAAAAAATCTGGTGCGTGCGCGCAACACACAAATTTAGATTAGAAATTAATGCGATTTGTTAATTGCCACTTCTCAAATGAACAGAACGGCTTTAATTATGAACAATGGTCTGTCATTAAAGGCGTACTCCGCATGCGTGGGCTCAACGAGTTTTATGAGATGACTGAATATTATTATTTTTTTCTCCTCTTTATGTTTTCTTTATTTTTATCATATCTCATATATAGCCATTTCTTATTTTTAGGCGTAACGAGAGACAGTTAATTTCTCCATATAAACAAAAACCAAGGTACTTTATGGGAAACAAACAATCAAAAAAGGCCCCCCCCCCAAAAAAGCCCCCCCCACAAAAAAGCCCCCTCAGAACATTTTAATTATGATAAAGCTTACCTGATATTAAAGAACACCTAATTTTCATTTAACATGACGAATTTGATAAAAATCGTTAAAGCCGTTTTTGAGATCATCGAAAAAAGGTAAAAATTGGAAAAAAAATTATGAAATAAAGTGCCCGCTCCGTTTGACCAATTTTGATGAAATGTTGGCTATCACATCTTTGGCATATACATATATCAAATCCCAGTTTGATGAAAATCGTTAAAGCCTTTTTTGAGTAAATAAAAAAAAAACACATGAAAATTATATAAAATTTATTAAGTAAAGTACCCCCTCCGATTGATAAATTTTGATGTAATGTTGGATATCGCATTTTTGGCATATACATACATCAAATACCCAGTTTGATCAAAATCGTTAGTGCCGTTTTTGATAAAATCGAAAAAAACGTAAAAAGTTATTAAATAAAGTACCCCCCCTACCTTTGAGCAATTTTGATAAAATTTTTGCAGTCATATCAAAGGCTTATTAATGCATCAATTACTCAGTTTAATCAAAATCGTTAAAGCCGTTTTCGAGAAAGAAAAAAAAAAACTTAAAAAGTCATTAAATAAAGTACCCCCTCCGTTTGACCAATTTCGATGAAATTTTTGCTGTCACATCGCGGGCATATACCTACACTAAATACCCAATTTCAGATTCACACGGCTTATAGTTTTTGAGCTAGTCTGTTCACACACACACACACACAGACCATTTCGCGGTACTTGGTCATTTGGACTCAGGGGACCCCAAAACGTGTATTTCCGTTGAAAACCGGAAGTCGAAATTTTTCACGATCGCAATACTTCCACTTACTATATATTTCATATATAGGTAAGTGAAAGTAAAAAAGTTTAAATTATTATTATAAAAATGTAAAAACTAACGTTATCTCATTCAAAAAATTAAATGTATCGAATATGTTTTGATAAGTAGTTTTTCAAAAATGTAGAATGGTAGGTTCCTCCCGCTTCGAGCTCGCTTTTGATAACCTGTTTCTGGTGGAACCTCAACAAGCAGACAATATCTCATATCATCATGTGCTATATTCTGAATTTATTTAAAATGTATCAGAACAAAAGAATAATTTTGTACTAATTATTAAAATTATTAGAAGTAATTAGAAAAAATCTGGTGCGATACGCGCAACACACAACTTTCACTTACCAACTTACTTAGATTAGAAATTTACATGTTTTTTTAATTGCCATTGCGTTTGACCAATATTGATGAAATTTCGGCTGTCACATCGTTAGCATATACCTACATACACCAAATATCCATTCTGATCGAAATCATTACTGCCGTTGTTGAGTAAATAAAAAAAAACACGTGAACATAAGAAAAAGTTTATTAAATAAAGTACCCCCACCGTTTCACCAATCTTGATGAAATTTCGGCTGTCGCGTCGCGGGTATATACATACATCTAATATCCAGTTTCATTAAAATCATTAAAGCCGTTTTTGCGTAATTAAAAAAAAAAGTGAAAGTGAGACAAAATTTATTAGTAAAGTGCCCCCTCCAATTGATCAATTTTGATGAAATGTTGACTGTCCTATCGCGGGCACATACACACATCAAATGTCAAGTTTAATCAAAATCGTTTGAGCCGTTTTTGAGAAAATCGAAAAAAACGTAAAAATTGGACAAAATTCTTTAAATAAAGTACCCCCTCCGTTTGACTAATTTTGATGAAATTTTTGCTGTCACATCGTGGGCATATACATATACCAAATACCCAATTTCAGTTTTGTACGGCCTATAGTTTTTGAGATAGTCTGTTCACACACACACACACACACACACAAAGACACACAGACCATTTCGCGGGACTTGGTTATTTGGACTCAGGGGACCCCAAAACGTGTATTTCCGTTGAAAACCGGAAGTCGAAATTTTTCACGATCGCAATACTTCCACTTAGAATATATTTCATATATAGGTAAGTGAAAGTAAAAAACAACAGTTCCTATAAAAATCACGAGTAACATGTATCCGTAAAACAAGACCCGTTTATTTTAATGTCATCCGGAGTGTAAAATGGATTCTTCGTCGTAGATTATTTGTAACGAATATTTTAGCTGGATTCATCCCAGAGGCCTACAGGAAGAATCCGATGATGATACTTACCCCGAAAGGAAGGGAATAGATTTCAATCGATAGACCTCCCTCCCTCCCTTCCTGACCGCCGTGGAGATAAGAAGAAAAGAATCGGACTGACCGGGAGGCCCCCTCCTAATTGATAAGATAAGATTCAATCGGTCGCCATGGCTACATCATCTTGTAGCCGGTCCCAGAGGACCCCGATAAATCCTCGCAACCTCCCTTCCACCCCCCTCGCTCACCCCCACCACCACCGCCCCCGCACACTATGGAACTATTTAGATGATTAAAATGTCAGGGACGTTTACTCTGCTCATAGACCAACAGTAATTCGCTTTACTGCTATCACATCGTCTACAAGATTAAATGTTATATTGTTAGGAATTAAATGCATTAACATGTGCGTTTCTGAGGGGGGAGGGCGACGTAAGGTAGGTTTTCCATCTACCCCAATATACAAAAAAAAAAAAAAAAAAAATAGTTGTACATTTCTAGCTACCAACTACTAATTATTAGTTCCCTATGCAAATACTTAACTTGTAGTAAGTAGTTAAAAATGCAATTAAATACCGGAATTAATTAACTACTGCCCAACTCTGATATTAACATATACATATACATACGAGTTGACCCGGCGAACTTAGTAAACCAATACCTACATTTCATCAGCTAAACGAACTGACTCCACAACCTAACCTCTGATATCTTTCCTTAAGTTGGCCTTAAGGCAAAATCTCAGCTGTGAAATCAGAATTTAAAATAATGGAAAATATTAATGTTTTTCACTTTAACCTATAACGAAAAAATATAGTATTTAAAGATAATTCAGTACGCGTCATGCGTCCGATGACGTGAGCGGGAAGAGGTTGTGCAGGATTGCCTACCCAAGTGAGCCCACCTTCTCTCTATTCACCTTGTATTGATATATATTAGTAGCAAGTAAGGTTAGCGCAGCAAAAAGATTTTTCAGGCCTATGCCCGAAAAGTACTACTTCACGGACTCAAACCGAGTTTTGAAAACCCATGTTTTTGATGCAGTATGATGAAAAAAAAATATGACACTACTTAAGGTCTGGCCACACATGTCCGCACCGGATCCGCACCGTAGCAATAATATAGGTTATGTTCAGAATATTTTTAATTTAACTCACATATTACCTTTAGTTATGCCTAAAGTGGCCTGTGTCTGACATCTGTGGCCTGAACTTTAGGCATAACTAAAGGAAATATGTGAGTTAAATTAAAAATATTCTGAACTTAACCTATATTATTGATCCGGTGCGGACATGTGTGGCCAGACCCTTACTCATACTCACTCCAAATGAGGAAGATTATCTCTTTGACCGAGGAGTTCCCTTTTAAATTACGCAGCCTATAACGGGCGCGAGCTCTTTCACTAGGACGTGTATATACGTCACCCCCGGTGTAATGTAACTTCATATAATTATTTTTTTGTATTTATGCATAAAATAAATTGAAAGGCTATGAAATATATTCGTTTTCGTTTATTTATATACAGTAGTAGTACCTAAAGTAGTAGTAGTACATAGTACAAAAAAAAAATATAAATATAAATTAAATATATTATTGTAACGATAAATTGATAAACAAATAAAAAAACATACGGTCCCAGACCGTTTGTTGGAACAAAATAAGCGGTTGGAACGAACTGTTTGTGTCTAGATCTTTCCGTGAAGGTGTAGAACTGCCCACATTGTTCTAGAAGAATCCAGGCCTGACTATTTACGATCATATATAAGGAGTTTTCAACGGAAATACACGTTTTGTTTTGGGACCCCCTGAGTCGAAATAACCAAGTCCCGCGAAATGGTGTGTGTGTGTGTGTGTGTGTGTGTGTGTGTGTGTGTGTGTGTGTGTGTGTGTGTGAACAGACTAGCTCAAAAACTATAAACCGTGGGAATCTTAAATTGGGTATTTAGTGTGGGTATATGCCCGCGATGTGACAGCAAGAATTTCATCAAAATTGCTCAAAGGGAGGGGGTACTTTATTTAATAACTTTTTACGTTTTTTTCGATTTTCTCAAAAACGGCTCTAACGATTTTGATTAAACTGAGTATTTGATCTATTTATATGCCCGAGATATGACTGTAAAAATTTCATCAAAATTGATTAACCGGAGGGGGGACTTTACTTAATAAATTTTTTATCATTTTCACGTGTTTTTTTTTATTTACTCAAAAACGGCTTTAACGATTTTGATCAAACTGGTTATATGATGTATGTATATACCAAATATGTAAAAGCCAACATTTCATCAAAATTGGTCCAACTAAGGGGGCACTTTATTTCATGACTTTTTTTCCAATTTTTACCTTTTTTTCGATTATCTCAAAAACGGCTTTAACGATTTTTATCAAATTCTTCATGTTTGATGAAAATTAGGTTTTCTTTAATATCAGGTAAGCTTTATCATTATAAAATGTTCTGATGGGGCTTTTTTTTTGGAGGGGGGGGGGGCTTTTTTGTTTGTTTCTTTCTTTCTTATAAAGTACCTTTGTTTTTGTTTACATGGAGAAATTAACTGTCTCTCGTCACGCCTAAAAATAAGAAATGGCTAAATATGAGATATGATAAAAATAAAGAAAACATAAAGAGGAGAAAAAAAGAAAAATATTCAGTCAACTCATAAAACTCGTTGAGCCCACGCATGCGGAGTACGCCTTTAATGACAGACCATTGTTCATAATTAAACCCGTTCTGTTCATTTGAGAAGTGGCAATTAACAAAACGCATTAATTTCTAATCTAAATAAGTTGGTAAGTGAAAGTTGTGTGTTGCGAGCACGCACCAGATTTTTGATTTATTAATTCGTTGGCAATCTGATAACTGTATATTTCTGTTAATAAATATTCTTTAACCCACATAAGTGTTACATTATTATTATAAATATTATATATATATATATATATATATATATATATATATATATATATATATAAATTCACGTCGATACACGTATCAATGATTAATACATCTGTTGTACGAAAATATAAGTCCCACCCGTTCCAGGGCACAACATATATTTCAAGGACGTATTTATAGGTCCTGCCCTGTACGTCCCGCCCGGTTAAAGGCTTAAGATTAATAGGGGCATCATAAGTTCGGTGTGTATCGGTAAAGATTCACTACTACACAATTTAATTATAATGTTGTACGTATTTTTTTGTCATTTCATTTTTCTACGAGTATTTTAATAAATTGTATAACAATAAAATTGTCGTATTATTTCATGTCTGATATCTATCGCTAAAAAATATGAACACTACTTTTGAAAGCGGCCCGCGAACGTATTTGCAGGCCAACGTTCGGCCCACAACATGTCAAACATTGCCAATACCCGTTTTAGAGGCTGGTTTTGCCCGAGGAAGGTCTCTTGTCCAGCTAGAGGATATGTCACAGAATATTAAAGATATCCTGTCTAGCCAGATTAGCAGAACAAGTATTTATGGAAAATTTGGAGGAGGGGTAATTATTTATTTAATCATAACTATTGATCTGTTTTCGAATCATTCTGAAACACTGTAGTTCAATTGTTTGTCCCTGCCCTTAAATCTACTTCTATTTCTTTACCAATGACAAGAGTTGTATTTTTACTACCATATTGCGGCACTTCAGGTAAATATCCCGAAAGCTGTGGTTTAGAATAAGAAGTGAGAGGGGGGGGGGGCGAGGAGACTCGTGTAAAATAAAGAGGTAGAAGAAGAAAAAAAAAAAAGACCTGAATAAAATTGGCGGAAGGAAGTTATTATGAAGCGGGGCTTGTTTTGCATCTAAATACCTCCCATCATCGTCTTACTTAATTGCAATCTTTATATCCTTTTTCAGGCTAACCGCCCCCCCCCCCCACTTGTATTTAATTAAAGGCTAGTTGGAACGGGAATAATATGCAAAGTGTGGGGGGGGCGGCGACTCCATTCTTATCGTCTCTTCTTCTATATCACCGTTAGCCGCTTCTTTCAGTTTCCATCCTTCGGCTGTGTTTACTAAAGCCCTGCCTTCCTCTTAGCTAACCCCTTTATTCTCTTTCGATATGTTCTTTATATTGTATCGGTACGTAGTAGTAGTAGTAGTAATAATGTTTATTGGGCGAAAAATATAATACAACATAATCCAAATTGTAAAAATAACAAAACATTTTACGGCATAGCGAACTGTCTGCCGGTTAATTTTATACAATTCATTACTTGTACAGTAAGCGTGAAATAAAAAAAAAAAAAAAAAAAAAACGTAGTAATATTTAAAAATACAAAAGAAAATATATTTTAATTAATCCAATCTTAAATTGTGTTGACAACCAATTTTAAATTATTTTTAAATAATTTATTTTTTGAAGAGAAAAGATTTGGCTCCGCCGGGAGTCGAACCCGGGTCTCCTGCGTTACATGCGAGGATGCTAACCACTACACCACAGAGCTCGGCTCAAGGCAGAGCAAATCCTTCCTCTTCACTGATACCTACTCCCCCTATCTCACAAGTTTTGCGAGTAGTAGCGGGAAGTGGACAATTTTTGTCCAATTTATGATATTAATTGACATAAGTCAATTTTTTTTTTAAATTATTTTAATTAATCCAATCTTAAATTGTGGCTGACCACCAATTTTAAATTATTTTTAAATAATTTATTTTTTGAAGAGAAAAGATTTGGCTCCGCCGGGAGTCGAACCCGGGTCTCCTGCGTTACATGCGAGGATGCTAACCGCTACACCACAGAGCTCGGCTCAAGGCAGAGCAAATCCTTCCTCTTCACTGATACCTACTGATTTGTCCACCTCCCGCTACTACTCGCAAAACTTGTGAGATAGGGGGAGTAGGTATCAGTGAAGAGGAAGGATTTGCTCTGCCTTGAGCCGAGCTCTGTGGTGTAGCGGTTAGCATCCTCGCATGTAACGCAGGAGACCCGGGTTCGACTCCCGGCGGAGCCAAATCTTTTCTCTTCAAAAAATAAATTATTTAAAAAGAAAATATAAAATAATTCCTATTTGAAAAATAAATAAATTTAAAAAATAAAAAAAGAGGAAATAGGAAGAGAAAAAAAAAATAATAAAGTCATTAAAACAAATTATAAGGAAACTGTAAATATTAAGTTAATCATATGGACCCTGCCTACGTTGGACTAAGGTCGATGGGTCCACGCACGATGAACAAAATTCACTATCTTACGGCACTCTGTTTTAGAAGGGGCATTTAAAAGTGCAATCAGGAATGTATTTCATAGAGGGCTATAAAACTCCCAGAAACTCGGAACGGATTTCACTGAGAGCAGAACATTCAGCCAAGAAGTGAAACAGGTCCTCTTTTTACTTTCACTTACCTATATATGAAATATATAGTAAGTGGAAGTATTGCGATCGTGAAAAATTTCGACTTCCGGTTTTCAACGGAAATACACGTTTTGGGACCCCCTGAGTCGAAATAACCAAGTCCCGCGAAATGGTCTGTGTGTGTGTGTGTGTGTGTGTGTGTCTGTGTGTGTGTGTGTGAACAGACTAGCTCAAAAACTATAAACCGTGGGAACCTGAAATTGGGTATTTAGTGTAGGTATATGCCCGCGATGTGACAGCAAAAATTTCATCAAAATTGCTCAAAGGGAGGGGGTAGTTTATTTAATAACTTTTTAGGTTTTTTTCGATTTTCTCAAAAACGGCTCTAACGATTTTGATTAAACTGAATATTTGATCTATTTATATGCCCGAGATATGACTGTAAAAATTTCATCAAAATTGATTAACCGGAGGGGGGACTTTACTCAATAAATTTTGTATCATTTTCACGTGTTTTTTTTATTTACTCAAAAACGGCTTTAACGATTTTGATCAAACTGGGTATATGATGTATGTATATTCCCGAGATACGACTGTAAAAATTTCATCAAAATTGATCAACCGGAGGGGGGACTTTACTTAAAGAATTTTATCTAATGTTTACGTTTTTTTTTTATTTCCTCAAAAATGGCTATGATGATTTTGATGAAACTGGGTATTTGATGTATGTATATGCCCGAGATACGACTGTAAAAATTTCATCAAAATAGATCAACCGGAGGGGGGACTTTACTTAAAGAATTTTATCTAATGTTTACGTTTTTTTTTTATTTCCTCAAAAATGGCTATGATGATTTTGATGAAACTGGGTATTTGATGTATGTATATGCCCGCGATGCGACAGCCGAAATTTCATCAATATTGGTGAAACGGAGGAGGTACTTCATTTAATAAACTTTTTCTTATGTTCACGTGTTTTTTTTATTTACTCAACAGCGGCTGATTTTTATATTTTTGTATTTTATATATTTTATTTATGATTTTTATCAGACTGGATATTTGGTGTATGTATACTCGTATGCTCACAATGTGACAGACAACATTTCATCAAAATTGGTCAAATGCAGGGGCTCTTTATTTCATAACTTTTTTTTCCAATTTTTACATTTTTTTGGAATATCTCAAAAACGGTTTTAATGATTTTGATTAAATTAATCATTTTTAATCAAAATCAAGTCATCTTTTTTATACTATTTATAAAAATGGCAATTAAAAAACATGCCGATTTCTAATGTAAGTAAGTTGGTAAGTGAAAGTTGTGTGTTGCGCGCATCGCACCAGATTTTTCCAAAATGTTGCAAATTGGACATTCGTCCTATCCAGCCAAGGAATATTGTTCAAATATAGCAGTTCGCCTCTAAGTTTGAACATCCATCTTAACTCGCTCCAGGTGAGATCCCAAGAGCAACCATCCCTGAATCTAAATAACTTAATGCTGTGATATTAGCATAGTGGCAACATTTTTACTTTCACTTACCTATATATGAAATATATAGTAAGTGGAAGTATTGCGATCGTGAAAAATTTCGACTTCCGGTTTTCAACGGAAATACACGTTTTGGGACCCCCTGAGCCGAAATAACCAAGTCCCGCGAAATGGTCTGTGTGTGTGTGTGTGTGTGTGTGTGTGTGTGTGTGTGTGTGTGTGTGTGTGTGTGTGTGTGTGTGTGTGAACAGACTAGCTCAAAAACTATAAACCGTGGGAACCTGAAATTGGGTATTTAGTGTAGGTATATGCCCGCGATGTGACAGCAAAAATTTTATCAAAATTGCTCAAAGGTAGGGGGGGTACTTTATTTAATAACTTTTTACGTTTTTTTCGATTTTATCAAAAACGGCACTAACGATTTTGATTAATCTGAGTATTTGATCTATTTATATGCCCGAGATATGACTGTAAAAATTTCATCAAAATTGATTAACCGGAGGGGGGACTTTACTTAATAAATTTTGTACCAATTTCACGTGTACATATTTTTTATTTACTCAAAAGCGGCTTTAACGATTTTGATCAAACTGGGTATTTGATGTAAGTATATGCCAAAGATGTGATAGCCTACATTTCATCAAAATTGGTCCAACTGAGGGGGCACTTTATTTCATGACTTTTTTTCCAATTTTTACCTTTTTTTCGAATATCTCAAAAACGGCTTTAACGATTTTTATCAAATTCGTCATGTTTAATCAAAATTAGATTTTCTTTAATATCAGGTAAGCTTTATCATTATTAAAATGTTCTCAGGGGGCATTTTGGGGGGGGAGGGCGTTTTTTGTTTGTTTCTTTCTTTCTTATAAAGTACCATTGTTTTTGTTTACATGGAGAAATTAACTGTCTCTCGTTACGCCTAAAAATAAGAAATGGCTAAATATGAGATATGATAAAAATAAAGAAAACATAAAGAGGAGAAAAAAAGAAAAATATTCAGTCAACTCACAAAACTCGTTGAGCCCACGCATGCGGAGTACGCCTTTAATGACAGACCATTGTCATAATTAAAGCCGTTCTGTTCATTTGAGAAGTGGCAATTAACAAAACGCATTAATTTCTAATCTAAGTAAGTTGGTAAGTGAAAGTTGTGTGTTGCGAGCACGCACCAGATTTTTGATTAAGCGGACGAAAATCTATGAATGACGAATTTTTTTTTTTTTTTTCCTTAGCCCCTTTTTATTTCGTAATTTCTTGATTGAATTTATTCCTTCCTTCAAGAATAAACCTTTTACTGCAGCTATATGCATTTTAACACGTTAAGTGAGGGGTATCCTTAATTGGACGGTATCTGTCCCCCGGGGTCCGACTGCTAGTATGAGCCACAGACGATATCGGACGTCGGGGTCGGATAGGAATACTTTGAGGAAAGCGTTATCTTTTGATTAAAAGGGAATTAAATGAGCGTCTCAAGTGCATTATCTCTTGTTAAGGATTGGAACTAGACATAATAGGCGCAGGACAGGCCGATGCAGGATTTACGCCATTCTTTATCGAAAATCGGACCTCGGTGTCCGATTCTAAAAAACAACAGAATTTCAGCTGTTAGCAACATTTTCTGCACTAAAATGCAATACTCTCATTAAAGAAACGACTAAATTGAGTATTTGAAGCGTTCGGACATTTTCATGTGAAAATCGTCTGTTAAGAAGGGATAGCACTTAACGTGTTAAGGAGTACAGTATGGCTCCGATTAACCGAGTCGATGGGGACCGAGGTTACCTCGGTTAATCGGAACCATACCAATACCAACTGAAAGCGTAGGTTATTCTTAAATAAAAACTACATATATGGGACATTCTTTTACAAACCGAACAGATTTAGACAAAAATTGACCGACACATTTCAGATTTAACTGAAACTTTTTTTACGGGTTCTATATCGAAAAAAAAGAGATACGTGTGAGAGGATTTTTTTGATTTTCGATATTTTGAAAAATAAACAAGATCGAAAATTCGTGAATTTGATGATTTATCGGTAATAGCCTATTTTTCAAAAATTCATAACTCCGGTTCTGTTTAAGCTGAAAAATCTAATTTTTTTTTATTTTGAAGGTAAAAAGACAAGCTTTAAGAAAAAAATACTTTCAAAACAAATTGTCGAAAAATTCAAATTTTTATTAACAATTTCAATGTTTAAATCGGTTTTTAACAGTGGCGCCACCCATGAATCAACTTTTTACTATTTTTATCGTATTCTGCGTCAAATTTTCTATCGAAAACGCTTTTAAGAACGATGGAGAAGTTATTTTTACTGTAAGAAAAAAATTAATTAATTTAGCACATGAATACAAATTAGAAGAAAAACAATTGTCCGAACGTTTCCAAAAAGCTTTAACAATAAAAGGAACTTTAAAATATCATTGTATTAATCCGATTTCTTTACAGCAATTGGAAGCAAAACGGTTTTCATCTTGCGAAAAAAAGGATATTGTAAAAATTTTTAAACAGAAAATGTAAACATTGTCTTATTTTTAAATATTGTATTTATTATTATATTCCAAATATTGTTCTTATTAACTAATGCATTATCGAAATCTTAATAAAAAAATTTAATTTTCAACAATGTTTTTTATTTATGCATTTTTTCTATTTTTTCCCATCTTCTTGGCTAATAAAATATGTTTTTAATTAAAAAAATGAAACAATTATTTGTATTTAAGAGGTAAGCGGTGTAAAACAAGAATATGAGCCGTAAAATGTGACTCACGTGTCGATGTGACGTACCGCGCTAAATTAATTAATTTTTTTCTTACAGTAAAAATAACTTATCCATCGTTCTTAAAAGCGTTTTCGATAGAAAATTTGACGCAGAATACGATAAAAATAGTAGAAAGTTTATTCATGGGTGGCGCCACTGTTAAAAACCGATTTAAACTTTGAAATTGTTAATAAAAATTTGAATTTTTCGACTATTTGTTTTGAAAGTATTTTTTTCTTAAAGCTTGTCTTTTTATTTTTAAAATAAAAAAAAATTAGATTTTTTAGCTTAAATAGAACCGGAGTTATGAATTTTTGAAAAATAGGCTATTATCGATAAATAATCAAATTCACGAATTTTCGATCTTGTTTATTTTTCAAAATATCGAAAATCAAAAAAATTCCTCTTACAGGTATCTCTTTTTTTTCGATATAGAACCCGTAAAAGAAGTTTCAGTTAAATCTAAAATGTGTTGGTCAGAAAGGTGTTCGGTTTGTAAAAGAACGTCCCATATACTTAAAACCTAATAAATACTTAATAATAATAATGCATAATAACAATAATAATAACAGAAATTATGAAACTATTTTTTTTAAAAGATATCTTTTATTTTATTTTGTTTAAATGGACTCATATACATACATACATAACCCCCCCCCTCAGAATCGGCACCTCGGTTAATCGGGACCTCGGTTCACCGGACCTCGGTTAATCGGAACCCTACTGTATTGAGAAAATGTAATTTTTGTGGTCTAAGTGTTTTTCTAAGTTACCGGTGATGGGGCTCACCTCTCTCTTGATCAAACCTTAAATTCTAATAATTTTTAAATAATTTATTTTTTGAAGAGAAAAGATTTGGCTCCGCCGGGAGTCGAACCCGGGTCCCTGCGTTACATGCGAGGATGCTAACCACTACACCACAGAGCTCGGCTCAAGGCAGAGCAAATCCTTCCTCTTCACTGATACCTACTCCCCTTATCTCACAAGTTTTGTGAGTAGTAGCGGGAGGTGGACAAATTTTGTCCAATTTACGATATTTTTTAAGTAAAAAAAAAGTGACCCGGTTTCGACTCCCGGCGGAGCCAAATCTTATCTCTTCATTAAATAAATTATTTAAAAATAATTTAAAAATGGTGGTCAGCCACGAACTAAGATTAAATTAATTTAAAAAATTGACTTACGTCAAAAAATATCGTAAATTGGACAAAATTTGTCCACCTCCCGCTACTACTCACAAAACTTGTGAGATAAGGGGAGTAGGTATCAGTGAAGAGGAAGGATTTGCTCTGCCTTGAGCCGAGCTCTGTGGTGTAGTGGTTAGCATCCTCGCATGTAACGCAGGTGACCCGGGTTCGACTCCCGGCGGAGCCAAATCTTTTCTCTTCAAAAAATAAACTATTTAAAAATAATTTAAAAATGGTGGTCAGCCACGAACTAAGATTAAATTAATTAAATTCTAATACTTAAACCTTACATTAATATAGCTTTTGCCATCGTCTTGGGAGATTCGCTGGGTTGAGGCTATTAAATAGTGGATTTGACAGCTGTGGCAATTTATCGAAAAAATAATCCTGCCTCTTGGTTATGTATTCTCCGATTTTTGGTAATTTAATTACTTCTGGAATCTCTGATGTCCTGTTCGCTGCATGTAAGTCCCTTTGACTATTTTTCTTACTATTCCATTTTGAAATGATTGCAGCTTGTTTCTAGTTGATCTGCTTACATGTTTGAATAGAGGTGCACCGTATAACAGCGCCGGCCGAATCATGGAGGTGTATACCAAAAATTTTAAACGTATTGATAAACTGGTACTTTTTAGTAGTTTATTAAGCCTATACGTTTTAATTTTTCTGTCAAAATGTCTCGGAAAATGTACGTGTCTGTCGAAGTGTTCGCCGAGATACGTCAGGTTGGTCGATAGCTTAATACATTTATTGTTTATGTAAAATTCTTTAGGAATTTTCTTTTTCCCTTTTTGGTAAGAAAAAACAATCCCCACTGTCTTGTCTGGATTAATTTCAATTTTTATGTTTTTGAGTTGACCTGTTATTTTTTGGCAAACCGTATCTGCCTGCTGTAATGCTTCCTTGGCATTTAGACTGTTTCTTGTAAATGATATGTCGTCGGTAAAAGCAGTTACAGAAGCATTTTTGTATTTGGTACCAACTATTTCTGCTGTGTAACTGACCAAATTAAATTAATCGAATAATTTTAATGAGAATGAGATTTTCTTTGTTAGTGAAAATAAAAAATACATAAATCCCATCCAAATAAATATATTTTATATTGCATCAAGTCGATGTAACCGTGACAATCGATTGTGACTTGATTGTGGTCTTCCTACACAGTTGTTGATTATTTAATATATATGTTTTATTTCGATTTTTCATAATTATAAATCTTTGATGCGCGGTCATAAGGGCTTAAGTCAAAATTTAGAATTTTTCAGGAGAGCAACAGCAAATTTCCAAACATTATAAAAAAATCTAATTATTTATATTATTATTATTATTGTTATTTTTATAAAATAATATAGCTTGATTTAAGACCTTAATGCCAACCTTTTGTGTTATAATATTAGGACATAATCTCCAAATGCTCAAATAGTGACTTAAGCCCTTAAAATTAAACTTAAGACTCTTGAAACCACTAGGTAGGTTTAATTTGTAAAATGGTACTTTTGAAATTCTTTAAACGTGTTTAAAATATTCATTTTGTGTAGCAAAAATCTGGTGCGATGCGCGCAACAAACAATTTTCTCATACCAACCTTATATCAGAAATGAACTTGTTTTGATGCAACTTCACACATTTTTCCACATTTACTTACTTATTTTGTTTTTCTCCATAAGTTATAGATCATTATAATTTTATGATAAAATTATAAAATTTTAAATTTAACTTGAAAGTTCTCAGTACTTTACAATCATTGTTGTTAATTCATTCTTTCATTTTTTACTTTCGTACTTTTTACTTTCATTTTTTGGACATCGGTTCCGGCTACTAATAAGATGAAGAAGCTGTTTAGAGATAGCCGCCCTCTCCCAGAAATATACGGAAGCCGGCGAGAGCAGACTATAGTAACTCGCCTGAGAATCGGGCACACCAGGCTAACCCATGGGCATCTCTTCGAAGGTAAACCTCCACCAACATGCCCAAGATGCAATTTAAATTTAACTGTGGAACACATCTTAGAAGACTGCCCAGGACTGGAAGCAGCGAGGAATACGCACCACATCAAAGGATATGCCGAAGCACTGAAACCGGAATGTTCAAAGAACTTATTTAAATTTCTAAAAGAAATCAATATTTATAAATCTCTATAAAATTACCACAGCCATTATGTATTTATAAATTAATAGAATTTGGTGCCTCTAGCCTATGATGTTGTATATGGCACCTAAAATGTAACTAAATAAATAAATAAATTTTTTACTTTCACTTACCTATATATGAAATATATAGTAAGTGGAAGTATTGCGATCGTGAAAAATTTCGACTTCCGGTTTTCAACGGAAATACACGTTTTGGGGTCCCCTGAGTCCAAATGACCAAGTCCCACGAAATGGTCTGTGTGTGTGTGTGTGTGTGTGTGTGTGAACAGACTAGCTCAAAAACTATAAGCCGTGCGAACCTGAAATTGGGTATTTAGAGTATGTATATGCCCGCGATGTGACACCAAAAATTTCATCATATTCGCTCAAAGGGAGGGGTTACTTTATTTAATAATTTTTTTTCGATTTTCTCGAAAACGGCTCTAACGATTTTGATTAAACTGAGTATTTGATCTATTTATATTTCCGAGATATGAATGTAAAAATTTTATCAAAATTGATTAACCGGAGGGGGGGACTTTACTTAATAAATTTTGCATCATTTTCACGTGTTTTTTTTATTTACTCAAAAACTGTTTTAACGATTTTGATCAAACTGGGTATTTGATGTATGTATATGCCAAAGATGTGATAGCCAACATTTCATCAAAATTGGTTTAACGGAGGGGGCACTTTATTTCATAAATTGTTTCCAATTTTTACGTTTTATTTTCGATTTTCTCAAAAACGGGTTTAACGATTTTCATCAAATTCGTGGTGTTTAATGAAAATTAGGTGTTCTTTAATACCAGGCAAGCTTTATCATTATTAAAATGTTCTGAGGGGGCTTAAATGGGGAAGGGGCCTTTTTTGTTTTCCTATAAAGTATCTTTGTATTTGTTTTTATGGAGAAATTATCTGTCTCTCGTTTTGCCTAAAAATAAGAAATGACTAAATATGAGATATGATAAAAATCAAGGAAACATATAGAGGAGAAAAAAAGAAAAATATTCAGTCAACTCATAAAACTCGTTGAGCGCAAGGGGAGTACGCCTTTAATGACAGACCATTGTTCATAATTAAAGCCGTTCTGTTCATTTGAGAAGTGGCAAATAACAAAACGCATTAATTTCTAATCTAAGTAAGTTTGTAAGTGAAAGTTGTGTGTTGCGCGCACGCACCAGATTTTTACTTTCACTTACCTATATGAAATATATATAAGTGGAAGTATTGCGATCGTGAAAAATTTCGACTTCCGGTTTTCAACGGAAATACACGTTTTGGGGTCCCCTGAGTCCAATTAACCAAGTCCCGCGAAATGGTCTGTGTGTGTGTGTGTGTCTGTGTGTGTGTGTGTGTGTGTGTGTGTGAACAGACTAGCTCAAAAACTATAAACCGTGCGAACCTGAAATTGGGTATTTAGAGTATTTATATGCCCACGATGTGACAGCAAATATTTCATCAAAATTGCTCAAAGGGAGGGGGTACTTTATTTACTAACTTTTTACGTTTTTTTTTATTATTATTTTTATTTTTTTTTGAGGGCCCTAAAAAAACCCTAATTTCTTCAACAGTCTAGTTTTTTTACTGCCAGTTGCTTTTTATAAATCTATTATGGAACTAATGTTTGTTTGTAAAATAAAATTTAATTATTAATTGTTCTCTTGTTAATATTGATATTAATTATTAATCGTTATCTTTTACCCTTCATGGGTTGTAGTGGTACAGGTATTTTTTTTTTTTTTTTTGTCTTTTATCATTCACGCCATGAACTGCTTTCAATAATTTGAGCAATAAGCATTTTACATTAATTTGAGCATCTATTTAGTTGTTAATATGTTTCAGTATGTATGTTTAAAAGCACTTTGACAACTCTTCTCCATGAACAGAATGCTTTTACTTTTAAACAAGGGACCGTCATTAAAGGTTCTGCGCTTTCAACTTGGACTTAACAGTTTTCTTTTTACTTTCACTTACCTATATATGAAATATATAGTAAGTGGAAGTATTGCGATCGTGAAAATTTTCGACTTCCGGTTTTCAACGGAAATACACGTTTTGGGGTCCCCTGAGTCGAAATGACCAAGTCCCGCGAAA